>SMDT01001025.1:0-590941 GCA_005392925.1 Aquilaria sinensis | reverse complement strand
GGGGAAGAGTTGTACCGACAAGGGTACGCAAGTCCGTTACAGAGGTGTGTCAACGAAGAAGATGTTGAAACGGTCCTCAAAGAAGTTGATTAGGGGGCTTGCGGTTCTCACATACTTGTCGGGGTACTACTTCGCCAAGGATACTTCTAGCCTACCTTAAGGAAGGACGTGAGGCAATTCGTCCAAAAATGCGATAGCTGCCAGAGACACACTCCTATCCAAAGACTATCCTCGGAAGTCATAACTTCCGCAAACTACCCTTGCCCCTTCGCTGTTTGGGGTATTGACCTCATCGGACCTCTCCCAACAGCTCCAGGAGGAGTGAAGTTCTGCGTAGTCGCAGTAGACTATTTCACCAAGTGGATTGAAGCAGAGCCATTGGCAGCAATATCAGCAAAGGACATACAAAGATTTGTCTGGAAGAACATTATATGCAGATTTGGCATGCCAAGGGTGATAGTAGCTGATAATGGTTCCTAGTTTACTGATAAGGGGTTCCAAGAATTCACAACTGACCTCGGGATGAAATTGCACTTTGCCCCGGTGGCCCATCCTCAAAGCAATAGAAAAGTTGAAGTATCCAATAGAACGATAAAACATGGCTTGAAAAAGAGGCTGAAGGAAGCAAAGCGGAAATCGCCAGGAGAGCTCCCGAGTGTGCTATGAAGTTATCGAACAACTCTCCGAAGGGCCACCGGTGAGACACCCTTCTCACTCGTCGTCGGCACGGAGGCCATTTTCCTTATCAAGATTGTACAGCCATCCGCAAGGAATAGGTCTTCGACAAACAAGGAAACAACCTCGATCTAAGAACCAAGTTGGATCTCATTGACAAGTACAGAGAGATGGCCGAGCTCAGAAGAAAAGCTTTTCAGCGGAGAGTAGCCGTTGCTACAAACTTGCATGTTAAGCGTAAAGGAATCAAGAAAGGGGACCTCATCCTCCGAAGAGTTGAATTTGAAGCCCAAAGACCATCCTATGGAGTACTTCGGGCAAATTGGGATGAACCTTATTTGGTCCTCGAGGAAGTTCGGTCAGGAGTCTACAAGCTCAGTGATGCTGAAGGTGGAGAATTGAAAAACACTTGGCATTCAGACTCTTTGTAAAATTCTACACTTAGAAAAATTTTCAAGAGAAAATTTGTACAAATCCTTACCAAAGGTGACTGACCGAACATGGTTGGTTCCTAGGGAGAAAACCGAAAATGGTTATTTCGAAAGGTGGAAGTATAAAATTATACTTCTTTTCCAAATGATACCAACCAAACATGGTCGCTTCCGACGGAGAAAACCGAACATGGTTATTTCAGAAGGTGCATTTGTGAAAATAGGCAATGCTTGCCGAAGATGGTAGCACACCCTGAACATGGTTAACGACGATAGGGGTTGTTTCCTAAAGTATATAAGCGTGTATACTTAGAAAAAAATTTCAGAGGCAAACCTATGCAAAATATCAAAAAGGGCAAACCAAATGTCGTTGCTTCAGAAGGACCACGAGTAACTTGTACAAGTTTGCCTAAGGTATATTAGCCGAACACGGTTCGAGCCGATAAAGGGAAATCGAAAGTACAAGTGCATCGAAGGTATTCGACCGAACACAGTCGATGCCAAAGGTACTTAACCATTTTTTGTGCTAATTCAACTTGACCAAATATGGTCGCAAAAACCCTCAGCCCCGAAGATAGTTCGGTGCCGAAGAATGAAGACGATATCCGAGGAACAATTAGGGACTTAGCCAAATTTTGTGAAGTGAGAAATTTCATTAATACGTCATCACAAAATACAAGGGGTAGATTACAAAAAAAAAAAAGGCCTATTCAGGGTCCTGGCTACCTTCTGGCTCCCCAACATCTTCGGCTTTGTCACCTTCGGTGTCATCTTCATTAGCAGTAGCTTCGGTCCCCGAAGGTGGAGGAAAGGGAGATTGAGAAACTCCACCCTTGACCATTCTGAAGATGGTCCTTTAGGAATGTCCAGAGCCGCTAGGAATGAGAGGTCGAGGTCAGGAAACTTGGACAGGACTTGGTGGTGAGCAAGGTAAAAACTGTCCTGATGAGAAGACTTAGTCACCTCATCGGACTTCACCATCTCTACCTTCAAGTCCTCCAGCTCCTTCTTGAGGACCTCGACCTCTTTCTCCAATTTCTTTCTCTTTTTCTTCTTCTCCTTCTTCAGCCGATCGACCTTGGCTTCGAGTTTAGAGTTAAGAGAAAATGCCTTTGTAAGATCGGCAATGGCATCCTCCTTCTCCTTTTGAAAGAGGTCAAAGATATCACCTTCGTGCCGAGGTTAGACATCTTCGAAGAAAAGTCTTAAATCAGCTCCCCCTGGCTCTTCAGCACCTCCTCCCGGAGGTTGGCCAGATCCTTCTTGGCTATCTTATTAAGCTCGCCGTACTTCACGACTGAACTGGCAAAGAGCTCCTTGGCCTTTACCAAGGTCTCCTCAGACTGAGTTCGGACCGAAGACTATTTGGCTACCCAAGCTCGGAAATATCCACTATATGCCAAGAGCTACAATGGGAAAGACTCCGAATAAGGTTCAAAAAGGAGCAAAAACTTAGGAAATTTTGCTAAGGACGAAAGGGTTCAAGGTTTACTTGGGCAGCATGTTCACTCATCCTCACGGTCAGGACCTCCTTATCTGGACACTCCTCCGTGAAGGACTAGAATGTGGCATTCATGATAATGCCCTTCGCCATCTAAGGAGCTATTTTCTAGCAATTCTCAAAGAACAAGTCCATGTCCTTCGTGAAAGTCTAGAAGGGCTCCCTCGGCACCTTGTCCCTCAAAATTTTTGTATCTCGAAGGCCTTCTTCAGAGCGTGGTCCACCACCCACTGACCAAGTGCTTGCTCTTTTGCAAAATCACGCCGAAGTTCCATTAACACGTTATCCCTTAACCATTCATCTATAAGGTCTAAAATACCAAAAATTCCCAAACTTATAGAAGAATGGCTAAGGGACAAACCTGGAGGGAGTTCGACGGCTTCCCCATCAGAGTCACTAACATCAAGGACCTCCACTGGAACACCTTTACCTTTCTTCCTTCGGCGTTCCTCAATCTCTTTGGTCGAAAGTCCCCCTACCGATGTCCCCAAAGTCTCCACTGCAGTACTGGGACTTAGACAAGTCGACCAGATGGTCGGCTCCGAAGGGGGATCGGCGCAAACAGGAGTCTAATCTAAAACCTCCACTTCCCCTTCAGGTGGAGGTGGAATGGAGTCCTCCTTTGCCTTCTTCAACTTCGATGCCAAAGATGGTCCGCCTAGTGCCTTCTTCCTCTTCGATGCTACCTTCTTTTCCTGCTACTCCCCATTTTTGGCCTGGCCAAGAAAGTGGCTCTTGTAAAAGGCAGTAGACTTATCACCCATCTCTGCAAGAAGAAACACATTAGTGTAAGTACAAAAGGATGTATATCACTAAATATGGGAAGGAACTTACTCTCTTTGAGTGCCGAATAAGTAAGCTCGCCCCGAAAGGAGCATCCACGTCTTCTTCCCATCAAATAAGGGCTTTGGCATATCCTTGTCAGTAATATGCTCATTGATTACCCCTAGCTCCTGAATGACCTCTTTGGTCATAAAGTTCCATCTTATGGGGAAGGGGTATAGGGAACGCGGAAGGACCTCGGGATCCTAATCCACGACAGCCTGAATACAACTGTCAAATTCTTCAAACTGGGACTCTAGCTCTAAGGTTAATAGCTTCCTCGGATCTACTACGTCAGTATCAAGAGTCCCCGAAGCCCATTTGGTTGACACATGCTTCCACTACTCATCCACCTTCAGAAAGAAGAACTTTTTTTGCCACCCTCGCCAACTGTCCTTCATTCCGAAGGTGAACATATATTTCTTGCTCCTAAATCCCCGAGAAAGCAAGAAGTAGAACCTGCCCTTCAGAACAGGGTAGGGTTTGTAGTACTGCATGAAGAAGATGAAGTGGTACTCTATCTCGAAGACCTTACATATGCAAAGGAAGGTGTTCAAATAAGAATAGGAGTTCAGGGGAAGTTGGTTCACGGCTATGCCATGGAACTGGTAAAAGTTGCAAACAATCTTCGAAGGGGGATACCGAAGTCCAACCTTCAGTTGAGCCCGGAAGACAGTAACCTCATTCAAATGAGGGGCATAGTTGGGCATAGCAGGGCTAGGAAGCCTTGTGACAGCATAAGAAGAAAGAAAGAATTTGGCTGACCACTTCTGGACTTTCTCTGAAGTAGCACAGCTCGGATAAGAGTTAAGGGGAAACCAACTCTCAAGAATGGGGTAGGTCTTAGCTTGAGAAGAAGACGTGTTCAAAAGGGAAAACTAACCTCGGGGAGATGAAGGAGAAAATTTTGAGAAAACAATGGCAACTTGGAAATAAACCAACATAGTTCGGACTGAGGTATGAACTTTGGGGGACCACCATAAGTGTTGCCGAAAATCGCTCCACTGCTAGCACCACCACCAAAGAGAAGGTGAAAAAGGAGAGAAAATCATAGAGCAAAGGCAATGAAAAATGAGAAATGTGGAAGACTATGAAGGAGGAAGGGTTTATATAAACCGAAGGAGGCAAGCAAAGCGTCGCCATAATGACCCTTTGTAGGTGAAGGGACGTAACTGATGTAACGGATGCAACCGTTCACCAGTCACTTGGTGACATGTGTCACCTGACGCAAGAAACAAGGGCACGCTTTCTAACAACTAGCAGACCTTTGCAAGCCTACCCTGAAGTGATGCGTCTATCTGGTCAAGAAGATGTGACGATTCACTGGCAGACAACAGAAAACTCAAAAGGGAAATATGCACTCCGGTCAGAAGGAACAACTTCGCGAACATCAAACCTCAGCCAAAAAGCGAGGAGCACCACTTAATGCCGAAGGAACTACCTCAGCTAGGAGAGACATCTTGAACCAAAGAAGTGCCCTCTTCCGAAGAAGGTAACCTCGATCAAAAGTCTAGTCATACTAACTGAGATGACTATCACCTCCCAAAAGTTCCATGATACGCTTGTAAAAGCTCAAGCACCAAAGATACAACTTCAGCTCTCCAAGGGGGGCATGTGATAATCGAAGGGCTATTACCCTTGGAGGTCTCCCAAACTGGCCTGATCAGCACCACCCTTGGGAAATGCACGTGACCAACCTCGGAGAAAATAGGGCCCTCACCACCCTTGAAGAGGCTTAGCACCGACCTCGGGGACACTCACACCACCCTCAGAAAGGTTACATGACCAAGTTCGGGGAGGGGTGTCTTTCACCACCCTTGGGTTTTACAAACCTACCAACCTTGGAAAAGTAACTCCCCATCCTCGGTCAAGGGGAGAACGTCTCCCGAAGATACCTCGCTCTGCCGAAGGACCTTTCCTGACAACCCTCATTGGTGATATATAGCCGAATGAGCCTCATACCCCAAAAGGGTCTCGTTCTCCGAAGGAGTCTTGCAAAGATACGCCAAAAATGGTTAAGGAGCCTCTGACAGAGAGACCTCACACACGCCCCTACCCTCTAGCTGAAATGGCCTACAGCCAGCTGGAGATACCTATCTCCAAGGGTATAGATCAAATCTGACTGAACACGTGTCACAATCTGAACAGGTTGTGTCAAATGGCCTCCTCCCTCCACCCTCCTATAAATACTTAGGAAGGACCTTAGCAAGAAAAAGACAGAGAACTCTCGCTATTTACCTATTCTCTGTTCCTTACTATTACTACTCTCACAAATACTAACTTGGGCGTCAAAGGCTCCTCCGCCAGAAACACATTCCGGGGAGCTCCTAACCCTTGTTCTTCTGAGTGTTTCAAGCACTTTCATACCAGAAGTCCCTCCTTCAGGCCAACATGTCATACGACGAGGATGCCGCCGGGCATCAGGTACAAGTTGGAGAACTTGTGTATTGCACCAACCGACCATCAGAATGCTACATGGATCACTATATGAGTTTCAGAAGTGATTATCATAGTGATCATGTATATGTAGTCTTTTGACCTAAGGTCATCAAGGTTCCCTACATGTAAGTCATATACTTTGATACTTCCCTTTGTTGCTCATAACTGAGTGAAATTGAATGAGGTCATTGGGCATGTCACATATCATGCGGAGGGTTTTTGTATCATCAAGATGGGATTTATCCCTCCTATGTAATGGGAGTGATATCTTCGGGCCCCTTGATAGAATGAGACTAAGAAAATGCATGGCCATACTCAGATGAGTTATACGGTATCAATGTCATCAATTTAGTAAGTCTACTCGGTATTCAAGAAACCATAGATCGGGCTATACGAGAGTGACACATTCCATATCTAATGTTTGGTCTTGATATTTTGGACAAAGGCACAATGTCATATACGGATAATGATCATAAAGGTTTAGTCGAACACTAACAATCTTGTCACTTGGGTAGCAATAAAGTGTTACTAGACACTGCTTATTGTTTATGATGCTAAACACTGCTCATTGTTTATGATCATAAATGATTTATGGTCATTGCCAATGTGATATGAGCCTATTGGGTCGCACACATAGAGCCAATTGGATTATTTTAGTGCATGGGCCGAATTGTTTGCTCTTGGTTTCATGATAATTTCATATTAATGATTGGCCCAAATGTTGAGTTATTATTACGCCTGAAATTAAAACCTAATTGAAATAGGGCTTTGAAACCCATTAAGCTTGGAAGTTGAGTCTCACTATAAATACATCATATAGTGAGAAATTTGTAGCTCTTGCCTTACCCTCCTTAAGGATGAAATTAGAAGAGTTCTGAAAATTCCAGCCACACTCTTCTCTTGCCATTCCTTGGAGGATGTAAGCTACCACTGCGAGCACAAGAGGAATGCATCTACTCGGTTGTGGTGGAGGCGTGGTGATCCCAAGAGGCTCGTGTAAATACCATAGAGAGCTTGAACATGTCTACTATTCAAGTTTTCTAATTTGACTCAATAGTTGGGTGAAAAATCCCAACCGAGCTAGATATAAAATTTTGAGCACCCAATTTACCTTATTTCATTTGGATCCTGCAGAGTTTCATTTATATTCCGCTGCGCTTGTTTGGCTCCCAAAACCCTACATCAACCATGTCAAAGAAGGCCCCTCAGGGATGTCCAGTGCTCAGAGGAAGAAGACATCAAGGTCGAGAAAGCGTGACAGAATTTGATGGTGAGCAAGGCAAAAACCGTCTTAGAACGAAGATTTTGTTGCCTTATCTGCCTTAGCCTTCTCAGCCTTCAAGGCCTCCATCTCTTTCTTCAGGGCATCTATCTCCTTCTCCACCTTCTTCTTCTTCTTCTTTCACTTTTTCAGCTGATCAACCACTGCAATAAGTTCAACATTGATTTCCATTGCCTTGGTCAAATCAACAATTGTGTCCTCCTTCTCCATCTGAAGAGTCTCCTCAACCAAACTCTACTCCGCCAGCTTCACCCAGAGGTTAGAAATTTTTTAAAAACACTCCTCGAGGAGTTTCCTCTAGCTTTCCAGCACCTCCTGGCTAAGCTTGGCTAGGTCTTCCTGGGTGATCTTATTGAGCGCACCATACTTAAGGCATGAGCTCGCAAACATATCCTTTGCCTTAGCAAAGTTTTCCTTCGACTGACTTCAGATTGAGGACTGTTTTGATGCCCAGAACCGAAGATAGCCTTTGTACACTAGCAGCTGCAGGAGAAGAAGGCTTGATGTGAGATATAGCAACTTAAAGGCCTAATATTTTTCTAAGTACAAAACGAAGAATGATTACTTGGGAGCATGCTCGAAAATCCTAGCAGCAAGAATTTCTTCATTCGGACAATCATTCATCAAAGATTGAAAGGTGGAATTTGGGATGATGCCCCTTGCCATGTGAGGGACCATTTTTTCACAGTCTTCCTAAAACAAGTCCATGTCTTTGGTGAAAATCTAAAAGGGTTCCCTCGGCACTTTATCTCTAGGTATCCTTGAATATCAAACGATTCACCTCCGAGCGTGGTCCATCATCTACTCTATCTGGGCCCAGTCCTCTGCAAAATGATGAAGTTCCCTTACCACATTATCTCTTAACCATTCATCTATAAAATCTAAAATGCTGAAAAATCCAAAATTCATAGATGAATGACTAAGAGACAACTTGGTAGGACTTCAGCATCTTCCCTGCCGAAGTCACTCACATTGAGGACCTTGACAGGGACCTCCTTACCTTTCCTTCTTTGCCTTTCTTCTGCCTCTTCAATCGAGACCAACCCTAGCCAAGCCCCAGGGTCTTTACAGTAGTGTCGGGACATAGAGGAATGGATAGGATGGCCACCTCCAATGAAGGATCTACACTTTTGGCAGAATGATCCTAGGCTTTGGTCCAATCTTCAGGGGCACGAGGCAGAGAGTCCTCCTTTGTTTTCTTAGTCTTTAGAGCCCCCAAAGACTGTCCAGCTACTTCCTTCTTTTTTTTTCCAGAGCCTTCTTCTTCTCCTCCCTCTTCTCGGCTTGACTGAAGAATAAACTCTTGTAAAAGGTCACAGATTTCTCACCCATTTATGCAATAAGGAAAATATCAGTGCAAGTACCAAAAATCCAAAAAAAAAACACAAGTTGGAATGGAGCTTACTCTTTACAAGGGAAGAATAAGAGAGTTCATCGAAAAAGAGCATAACCAGCCGTGACTTTTTTCCATCCACTATTGGCTTTGGCATGCTCTCGTTAGTAATGTGCTCCTTGATGAGCCCCAGCTCCCAAAGCACCTCTTCGGTCATGAAGTTCCATCTAATTGGAAAATAGTATAATGCACGTTAAGAAGCCTGATTTATCCAATCAACTACTTCCCGAATACGTCCATCGAACTCCTCGAACTAGGACTCTAGTTTAAGGGTAAGCAAGTTTGACAGGTCTATCATGTCAATAACAAGGGTCGCAAAAGCACACTTCATAGGCATATCTTTCCATTTTTCATCTACCTTCACAAAAAAGTACTTCTTCTGCCACCTTTTACAGTTATCCTTGGTTCCAAGGTGAGATTGGATTTCTTGCTCCTAGATCCCCAAGGAAGCAAAAAATAAAATCCCCCATTCGAGACGGGATGAAACTTACAATATTGCATGAAAAAAAATGAAGTGAAGGGCAATCTTGAAGACCCTACACATCCAAAGAAAGGCATTGAAGTAAAAGTATGAGTTTGGTGGCAACTGGTTAATGACTATGCCATAAAATTGGCAAAAGTCATTCACCATCTTTAGAGGGGGATACCAAAGACCCGCCTTTAGTTGTGCTCTGAAGATAATAACTGATGGCCGGGGGCCTCATCGTTTATAGTCATGGTGACTGGTGGAGAGACTTCTGGGAGGAAGAACGCCTGGAGGATGGATCGCCCAAGGGAGTGCGCCTGAAAGCTCAGAAACAAAAGGTTAGAAGGCCCCCGGAGTGTTTTTCCGGGGGGGGAGCCTCCGACGCCCAAGTCAGTGGTTGGCTGAGAAAAAGGCAAAGGTAATAGCACACAGGGCTGAAGAGTCTTGCCTGGTAATTTTCTCAGAGTGTGGGACCAGTGTTTTGTCAACCAACCTCCTGCCAAGTATTAATTCCTGGTATTTATAGGAGTGACTAGCCCGTTCAGATCGTGACACGTGTTCGGTCGGATGCTCCTGAATTTCTGGGCGTAGGAGACAGATAGCTGGTAGCAGGTTGCCTTGAGTCATGTGCTGAGATGGGCCATGATGTGATTCTGATGGCGTCCGTGTGTCAGAGCGCCTTTTGAGGCGGCTTGTGACGTCTGTGAAAGGACATGTCAGAGGCTTCCTTAAATGCTTCCATAAATGCTCCTGCCATACTCCCGAGGTCCCTGGGTGATGTCGTCCTTTGGTACAAACAGAGCCTCTTCAGGAAACAAGCCCTCAGTTCGGGGGTTCCCAGTTTCAGGGAGTTCCGCCTTCGGGGATATCATGTTCGGCTCGCTATGTCTGGTGCCACTTTTCTGAAGGCGATCTGTTCACAACCTTGGGGGGGCAAGTAGTGTCCTCGGGTTTTCCTGGCGTGCCGGGCTCGGAGCTCTTCGGCTATCTCCCGAGGTGCATGATCACACCTTTTCTCGGGTAGCGCCAGCTTCTTCTAGCCATTCTTGTGGCAAGGAGTTTGGCCAGATAGAGGCGATAGCGTTTGGCTATCACATGCCCCCCTTTGGAAAGCCGAAGTGAAGACTTCGGTTTTGCATCTCTTTCCGAGGTTGTTTATGGGAGTCTCTTTGGAAGCTCAACCTGTTCCGAGGATGCGCCTTTTGCCCGAAGATCATGGGCTCTTCGGCCTTGGCCTGTTCTTTGGTGTCTTCGAGGCGGAGCCTGTGCCGAAGATACACCTCTTGCCCGAAGGTCATGGGCTGTTCGGCCATAGCCTGTCTCTTGGCGTCCTCGAGTTGGCCTGCTCTTTGTTTCTGCAGGTCTGTTTGGCCAAGCGTGTCAGTCTGAGCGGCGCGTCCCAGTTTTCCAGGGATGTCAGAAGACGTGTCCCAGTTTTCAAGGGACGCTTGGAGGACGTGTCCCCCATTTTTGCGCAGCGGTTGACACATGGCGCTTTGCCATTGGAGGAGAGTCACGTCGGTTACAGAGGGCGCGCCTTTTCAGGTGCAGAGAGCAGTTACGGCGACGGTTCGCCTCCAAAGGGTACTTATGACGATGTTTCGGTTACCCACCTCTGGCTTATAAATAGCCCATTCCATCATAAGTTCCTTTTGCTTTTTCTTCTGCTCTTTTCTCTGCTTTGCCCCTGTTCTTGCACTTTCTTGCTTTCTGTGGCGGAGCTACCTTAATCAGAGCTTTTTTCCAGCCAACTTTCACGACGGCGTCCTCAGATTTTGGCAAATCTTTCGGTGGGTTTTTGTTTTCCAGAGCGTTTTGATCCCTCTGTTCTTTTGAGTTTTTCTCTGGAAACTGTTTTCTTCCGTTTTCAAACTCGTTTTCATGTCGAAAATGCCCATTCCTGAGAGCTGGCAGCCTCTTTTAGCCCATCCTTGTTGCACCACCCCTGCAAAGTTAGAGAGGTGGAAGAAAAAATTCTTTCTTCCCTCTTACGCCATTACTAGGCTGCCTCGTTCTAGCCATTATGCTTTTTCAAACCATAGTAAGGAGGTTACCGTTTTCCGAGCCCAGCTGAAGGCCGGTCTTCGGTATCCTCCCCCGAAGATGGTGTGCGAGTTCTGCAAATTTCATGGCATTGCTGTGAACCAGCTTCCCCCGAACTCGTTCTGCTATTTTAACGCCTACCTCTGCATGTGTGGCATCTTCGGGATAGAACCCCATTTCATAATCTTTATGCAGTACTACAAGCTCTCTGTGGTCCCGAAGGGTGGCTTCTATTTCATGCTACCTCGGGGGTCCGGGAGCAAGAAATTCATGTTCACCTTCGCCACTAAGGATAGCTGGCGGGGGTGGCAACTGGCGGGGGTGGCAACAGAAGTTCTTCTTCCTGAAGATGGACGAGGCCTGGTCGTACGTTCCGACCAAATGGGCTCAGGGAACACTGGATGTGGACGTTGTTGATCCGAGGATGCTGCTGACCCCAGAGTTGGCTCCCGTGTTCGCGGATTTCGACGCCCGCATTCGGGCTGTCTCTGACTGGGATCCCGAGGTCGCTCCGCGCGCCCTTTACCCTTTTCCAATCAACTGGAAGTTGATGACCGAAGAGGTCCTTCGGGAATTAAAGGTGGTAAAGGAGCACGAGACTGACCTCAAGATGCCAGCTCCTGCCATCGCCGGGAAGGATTCCTGGTTGGTCAAGCTTCTTAAGGAGGAAATTTCTTTCGAAAAGCTTGTCGAAAGTGAGTCATCTTCTACTCCTTTGCTGTTTTTTCCTCGGACTTACGCTGATGTTTCTCTCCTTTTTCAGAGATGGGCGACGGGACTGCCGCCTATTACAAGTCCCTTTTCTCCGGCCAAGTGGAGAAGGGGGAGCAGACAAAGAAGGCGGCTTCCCGAAGGCGGAAGTCCGTTGGTGCTGGTCCCTCGGCTAAACGGGCGAAGAAGACTGTTCTTTCCTCCCCTTTGGAAAGTATTGGGGAGGGAAACGAGGACGCCGAGGTTGCTGTCACTTCGCCGCCTGATGATTCGGCCGAGGTCCCTCTGGTTCCTTCCCGCCTGACGTCCCTCCAACCGACGTCCCTCCCCAAAGTCCTACTGCGTCGCAGGCCCTCCTTGATGTAGTGGTAGAAGTACCTTCTGCCGAGGAGCGGCGCAGGCGGAAGGGCAAGGGCATTTCGACCGAGGAGGCCGAGGACTCCGAGGACGTCGTTGTCGAGGTTCCACCAGGTTTGTTTCCAGACAAAGTGTACTTCCTTTGTTTTTTCTGGATTGGCTTCTTTGTCTTTAATCTCCTTCTCATTCTTACCATGCAGGGGAGTTGACTACCCCTGACTGGGCGGCCGAACATGCTCGGAAGCGAGCTCTTCGGGACGCCAAAATCCCGCAAGGGAAGATACCAAAGGAGCCTTTCTGGACGTTCACGGAGGACATGAATTTGTACTCCGAGGACTGTCCTCAAATGGCGAAGGAAATTTCGAAGGGGGTGCTTACTGAGGCCTCCTTCAAGGCTATTGCGGCGACCTATCCGGAGGACAACGATCTCGCCGCGAAAGTTACCGAGCATGCTGCTCAGGTATACTCTTCAGACCCATTTCCTTCAATTTTTTCCTAAGTGTTTGGCTCTTACTGACCTTGCGTTTATCTTCTTTGCAGCTGCTGGGGTACGCCGGCTTTCTCCGAGTTCGGGTAGCCAGGCAGACGGCATTCCGAGCTTCGGCCTTAGAGGCCCTAGAAAAGGCGAAAGCCACGTGCTCGGAATTGACCGCCAAGAACCAGCAGCTGGCAGATGCTGCGAAGGAGGAAGTTGCCACCCTTCGGGAGGAGTTCCGAAAGGAAAAGGCAGACTTTAAGGCGGACTCCTTCCTGAAGATTGCCGACCTCCGCGATCAAGTGGCGGGGCTGCGTGCTGCAAATCAAGACCTTCTCCAAGACAAGTCAAAAAATGAGAATATCATAGTCACGCTCTTGTCTGAGAAGAGCGCCCTTCAAGCCGAGGTCCAGTCTTTGAAGAAGGAGTCCAAAGGGGGAGGAGCGGATAAAGGCGCTGGAAGAGGAGATCGCAGATCTGAAGGACGAGCTTGACGACCTCGAGCTTGAGAAGAACAAGTCTGATCAAATGGCCAAGGTCGCCTTTCAGGACGGCTTCTGCCTTGCTCGGCACCAAGTCCTCCAGAGGTTCCCAGATCTGGACCTCTCTTTTCTAGAGGCTCTAAACATTCCTGGGGGACCTCGGTGGGAATGGTCCAAGGTCGAACATTTGAACCTTCCTCCTTCAATTCCAGCGCCAAAGGTGGTGGAAAAGGGCGGGCAAGCGAGTGGGTCTCGGGACGCCGCGAACCCTTAGGCTATTTTAGGGCCCCTTTTCCTTCCCTTCTATTTTGTATTCCTTCTTCGGGCACTTCTCTATTGTAAAGCAGCTTACTCCTTAATGAAGACTTTTTTGGCTAAGTGTTTCTTCAAGTTTCTTTATTTTTATTGCCTCGAACGCATTTGCTCAAGAGACTTCGGAAAACCTACAATCAAAGAAACTCTTTTACCTTCCCTTGGCCGAGCCTGTTCGCTCCAGAGGCTTTTTGGAAAGTCTGAAAAATTTGACTAAGTCTTTTTGCAGGCTTTTGCATTTCCATTTTGTCCCGAACACGTTCGCTCGAGGGACTTCGGAAATTCCTTAGTCAAAAAATTTTCCTTCTTTTCCTTTTGTCCCGAGCATGTTTGCTCAAGAGACTTAGGAAATCTTTAGAGAGTTGTTTTCCGTTTTTCCCGAGCGTGATGGCTCAAGGGACTTCGGAAAACTGTCTCTGCGCTTATTTCGGCGAGTACTTCTGCGACGTTCTTGTTTCCCATCTTTCCCAAGCTTGATGGCTCAAGGGATTTCGGAAAACTGCCTCTGCGAGATTTCTCCATCTTTTCCCGAGCGTGATGGCTCAAGGGACTCTGGAAGGTCAATCTGCGCTTTATTACGGCGAGCATCTTCGCGGAATTCTGCTTTGCACAATTTTGGATACTTAAGAACTTTCCTTAAGAGCATTCTGTACTTACAATTCCTCCGCTTCATCTTAGGCGTAGAATTTTTTCAAGGCGTCTGAGTGCCAAGTATTTTTCAATTCTACGCCTTCGGCGTCGCCAAGTTTGTACACGCCTTTTCGTACTTCGGCGAGAACCAGATAAGGTCCTTCCCAGTTTGCGCGAAGTACTCCGTGGGACGGCCTTCGGGGTGCAAAGTCAGCCTTTCGGAGAACGAGGTCTCCCTTCTTGATTTCTTTTGGCCTGGCCCGTAAGTTTACAGCCGCGGCCACTCTTTGCTGAAAAGCTTTTCTTCTCAGCTCGGCTATTTCTCTGTGTTCGCCGACGAGGTCGAGCTTGGTTCTGAGGCCGAGGTCGTTTCCACCTTCATCAAATATTTGCACCCGTATTGATGGTCTGACTATCTCGACTGGGATAATGGCCTCTGTCCCGAAGACTAGTGAAAAGGGAGTTTCCCCTGTGGCCCTTCGGGGCGTCGTTCGGTAGCTCCACAATACGCTTTGGAGTTCTCCTGGCCATTTCCCTTTTGCTTCTCCCAGTCTCTTTTTCAGGCCATCTTTTATGGTCCTGTTCGATACTTCCACCTGCCTGTTACTTTGGGGGTGAGCTACTGGGGCGAAGTGCATCTTTATTCCGAGGTCGCTGATAAATTCTTGGAATCCTTTGTCTATGAATTGGGATCCATTATCAGCTACTAGTACCCTCGGTATGCCAAGTCTGCATACAATGTTCTTCCATACGAACTTCTGCACTTCTTTTGCCGAGATAGTTGCCAGCGGTTCTGCCTCGACCCATTTAGAGAAATAGTCCACTGCTACAACGCAGAATTTCACGCCTCCGGGTGCTGTGGGGAGCGGCCCAATAAAGTCTATACCCCAGACTGCGAACGGCCAAGGATAGTCAGTCGAACTTACCATCTCCGAGGGTGCCCTCTGGATGTTCGCGTGTCTCTGGCAGCTACCACATTTTCGGACGAACTGTCTTGCGTCCTTTCTCAGGGTAGGCCAGAAGTATCCTTGGCGAAGTATCACCGCTGCAAGGGCATCAGTTCCGATATGTGAGCCACACATGCCTTCGTGGACCTCTTCAAGGATCATTTCAGTATCCTCTTCAGCCACGCATCTCTGCAGCGGGTTTGCATATCCCTGCCGGTATAACTCTTCACCAATCAGGAAGAATCGGCCGGAGCGTCTTCGCAGTCTCGCAGCGTCGCTGGGGTCTTCGGGGAGCATATTTTCTGTGAGGTATCTCTTTATGGGATCTTTCCATCCTTTTCCCGAGGTCAATATGCTCAGCACTGAGATGCTCGGATGGTCTAGCACCTCGGTGTATGTTTTTGACTTCGCCAAGCAATCTGCCTCAGTGTTATTCCGCCGAGGTACATTTTCGATCCGTACGGCGTCAAACTCTTGGATGAGCTTTGCTACCAGCTCGTGGTATTTTGCCAAGATTGGGTCCTTCGCCCCATAATCTCCTGCCGTCTGCCGAACTACCAGCTGGGAATCGCTGTGAGCTTTTAAGTTTCTCACGCCAATCCTTCTGGCCAAGCGTAATCCCGCTATGAGGGCTTCATACTCAGCCACATTGTTTGTGACGCTGAAGCTGAACTTGATAGCCTTCATTACCTCCAGGCCTTCGGGTCCTCTGATAACTATTCCAGCTCCCTGGTGTTCGGAACCCGAGGCTCCGTCAACATGCAAGGTCCATTCTGGCTCACCCTCGTTCGGATCTTGGTGGCTGTCCTCAGTGGTGGGTATTTCGGCGATAAAATCTGCCAGTGCTTGGGCCTTTATGGCCTTCCGAGGCTCATATATGATTTCGTGCTCGCCAAGCTCTATGCACCACTTGGAGAGCCTTCCCGAATGATCAACTTTCTTCATAACATCCCGTAGTGGTAGACTACTTCGGACGATGATGGGGTGAGCCTGAAAGTATGGTCGCAGCCTTCTTCCTGCAAGCACCAAGGCGTATATAGCTTTTTGAAGCAAAGGGTACCTGATTTCGGCGCCATGCAGGGACTTGCTGACGTAATAGACTGGCCATTGCTTTGGGCCTTCTTCTTTCACGAGGACCGAGCTTACAGCTTTCTCCGTGACGGCGAGGTACAATATGAGTGGCTCTCCCTCCCGAGGTTGTCGCAGAGTCGGCAGGTTGGCCAGGTAGACTTTGAGTTCTTCCCAGGCCTTTTGGCAATCTTCATCCCAAGGATGATCATTCCTTCTGAGGTCGCCTTCCCTTTTTGCTGCCTTTGTGAGGACTTTGAAGAAAGGTCGGCACCGATCTCCGTACCTGGAAATAAACCTGCTTAGGGAGGTTATTCTTCCGGTGAGCCTTTGCACGTCTTTGACCGTGGCAGGAGTTCGGAATTCAAGCAGAGCCTTAATCTTCTCGGGGTTAGTGTCAATGCCTCTTTCGGATACCATGTACCCAAGGAACTTTCCCGAGGTTACCCCGAAGATGCACTTTTCAGGATTGAGCCGAATCCCAAAGGCTCTGAGCTTTTGGAAGGTTTCCTCTAGATCTGCAACGTGGTAGCCAGGCAGCTTGCTCTTGACTATCATATCATCAACATATACCTCCATGTTTCTCCCCATTTGGTCCTTAAAGACCTTGTTCATCAACCTTTGGTAGGTGGCTCCTGCATTCTTGAGCCCGAAGGGCATCCTGATATAGCAGTATGTTCCTCCCTCGGTGATGAAGGCAGTTTTTTTCTTCATCTTCGGGGTCCATGCTTATTTGATGGTAGCCACTGAAGGCGTCTAGGAAACTTAGGAGCCCATATTCCGCAGTTGAATCTACCAGCTGATCTATTGGCGGCAGAGGGTATGAGTCTTTCGGGCAAGCATCGTTCAAATTTCTGAAATCGATGCACATCCGGAGTTTGCTGCTACCTTCTTTTGTGGCGATGACCACGTTGCTTAACCATTCGGGGTACTTCACTTCCCTGATAACTTTGGCTTCCAACAGTCGCTGGACTTCGGTTTTGACAAAGTTGCCCTTATGGGCTGAGATGCTTCGTTTCTTTTGCCGGACAGGCCTTGCTTCCGGGCTTACTTTGAGGCTGTGCTGTATTATGCCAGGGTTCACCCCCGGCATATCTTTTGGCGAGTAGGCAAACAGATCTTTATTTTCCAGCAGAAAGGATACAAGTTTTTCCTTGTCACCTTCGGCCAAGCTCTTCCCTATTCGGGTAGATTGTCCTGGGACAAGATCTACTGCTTCCGTTTCTGCCTTTGCGGGATCTTCTCCTTTGCCTTTCTCCTGCGCCTTTGCCTCCACCGTTTGTGTAGAGTTGTTTGCCAGAGCCTTTCGTGCTTTCACAAACACCTTTCTTACCTCGGCCTGGTCTATGAAGATCTCTGCATCTCCATCCTTGGTGGCGAATGTGACAGTCAAGTACTTCACATCAGGGCGAATGTGCAGGTTTCCCTGTGTCTGCCTTCCAAGGATGGCGTTGTACGAGGACTGGACGTCCATGACGATGAACCTCGCCATTGTGGAGGCGTACAACTCAGCTGCTCCACCTACCGAAGTCCCTTTCATCATCAGTGGGAGGTCGATCCATCCGAGGATGGGTAGTTCGGATGGCCCAACGCCGAAGGTGGGCGTGGTGACAGGCTTAAGCTCGCTGCTGGAGATGCCCAAGTTCGGCAGTAAGTGCGAGAATAGGACGTCAGCATTTGATCCATCATCAAGTAGCACCCTTTTGACGTCCCAGTTCCCTATCCTCGCCGTTATCAGCAGCGGATCGTCGTGGGGGAAGACGACGGTGGATCCATCTTTGCGGGCCAGTTTCTTCGCTGGTCTTTGATATTCCATGACCGCAATCTCTCTGGCTTTCCGCTTTCTTTCCGAGGATGGGAGCCCCGTGGTGATTGTTTGTATAACCCCTGCCGGAGGTGGAGGGCGCCTTTTTGGACTTCGGTTTCTCCGCCTGTCGGAGTCATAGTCCTCATCTTCGGCCATTCCTTCCTCCTTTTTTCTACCTTTTGGGGAGGGCATCCACAGGTATTTGCAAAGTTGGCCCTGTTTTATCAGCGACTCTATGTACTTCTTCAGCTGGAAGCAGTCTTCGGTGTCATGACCGTGGTCGCGATGAAACTGACAGAACCTCTTTGCATTCTTCTTATTATCGGCGGTCATGGCCCTTGGCCGCCGAATCTGCGTCCCTTGCCTTTCCAGCGCCATGAGGATGTTGGTCCATGTGGTGCTCAGGGGCGTGAAACATTGAGGCTTCCTTCCCCACATCCTCTGAAATCGTCCTGCCTGTTCGGTAGGATTACGGGCTTGCTGATTGGACCCTTCGGCGCGGTGGTTGTCTGACTTTGGCCCAGCCATTCTCAGCTCCTCGGCTGTCATGTGCTGTTCGGCCCTTCGGTAAAATTCTCCGAGGGTGTCCGGGGGGTCCTTTGAGAACTCGTAGAACAGCTGTGAGTCCCGCCGAAGGCCCCGTGTCATGGCAAGAATGCGGATTTCGGGCCGAAAGTCTGGGACGCTCAGGGCTTCCCTGTTGAACCTTTCGACATAGTCTCGGATGGTCTCTCCGTTTCTCTGCTCTATGTCGAACATCTGGACAGGCATCTTCGCAGTCGGCCTGCTCCCAATGAATTGCTGCGTGAAGGCCGTGGACAACTCCTGGAACTCAGTGATGGTCCCTGGAGGCAATGAATTGTACCACGCAGTTGCTGGCCCTGTGAGGGTGACTTCAAAGCATTTGCACATGGTAGCGTCATCAGCACCGTGCATTATCATGCTGCGTCTGTATTTCGTCAGATGGGCCTGTGGATCAGTACGGCCATCATAAATCTCCAGCCGAGGTACTCTGAAGTCACCTGGCATGGCTGCTTCAACAACGGCACGAGTGAAAGGGGAGTCATCTTCGCAGAAGGTCCCCGAGAGTCTGGCCCAGACAGGTTTTCTGGCCATTTGCTTCTCCACTCTATCTAGCCGTGCTAGTATCCTCTCCATAAGCACTGTGGTACTCGGCCCTCCTTCGGGGAAGGGAGACTGTCGGCGCCTCTTCGGGGAGCGAGTTCGGCGCTGAGGGGACAGGGACCTCGCCTCAGGCAGCGAACTTCTTTGCTGCAAGACCCTCGGTCGCTCAGACCTCTTCTGCCCCACAGGCTGTTTCCCGAGGGGAGTATTTTCTGTGGACGATTCTTCGCGCGGATCTCCGCTTCCCAAACTGCAATGAGTAGACTTTGGGCTTTTCTCCCGAGGGCGTGTTGGTGAGGGAGGTCTCTGGGCCTGTGCTTGCTGCGGCCACCTTCGGTCGATCTGCTGTGTCATTTCAGACACGACCGAACGCTGAAAGTCCCTCAAGAAACTCATGGTGATTACCAGAGGGCGGTCTTCCTCGGGCGCAGAAGTCCCTGGGAGTGTTTGCTCAGCAGCCGGTTGTATCTCAGGCGCGGACGGGGACCTTGGGAGTCCCTTGTCCTTAGAATGCCGAGTTTCAACGACGGCGATCTCAGAGCGGGTTCCCACAGACGGCGCCAAATGATGGCGTGGAGCCTCATCGTTTATAGTCATGGTGACTGGTGGAGAGACTTCTGGGAGGAAGAACGCCTGGAGGATGGATCGCCCAAGGGAGTGTGCCTGAAAGCTCAGAAACAAAGGGTTAGGAGGCCCCCGGAGTGTTTTTCCGGGGGGGGAGCCTCCGACGCCCAAGTCAGTGGTTGGCTGAGAAAAAGGCAAAGGTAATAGCACACAGGGCTGAAGAGTCTTGCCTGGTAATTTTCTCAGAGTGTGGGAGCAGTGTTTTGCCAACCAACCTCCTGCCAAGTATTAATTCCTGGTATTTATAGGAGTGCCTAGCCCGTTCAGATCGCGACACGTGTTCGGTCGGATGTTCCTGAATTTCTGGGCGTAGGAGACAGATAGCTGGTAGCAGGTTGCCTTGAGCCATGTGCTGAGATGGGCCATGATGTGATTCTGATGGCGTCCGTGTGTCAGAGCGCCTTTTGAGGCGGCTTGTGACGTCTGTGAAAGGACGTGTCAGAGGCTTCCTTAAATGCTTCCATAAATGCTCCTGCCGTACTCCCGAGGTCCCTGGGTGAGGTCGTCCTTTGGTACAGACAGAGCCTCTTCGGGAAACAAGCCCTCAGTTCGGGGGTTCCCAGTTTCAGGGAGTTCCGCCTTCGGGGATATCATGTTCGGCTCGCTATGTCTGGTGCCGCTTTTCCAAAGGCGATCTGTTCACAACCTTGGGGGGGCAAGTAGTGTCCTCAGGTTTTCCTGGCGTGCCGGGCTCGGAGCTCTTCGGCTATCTCCCGAGGTGGATGATCACACCTTTTCTCGGGTAGTGCCAGCTTCTTCTGGCCATTCTTGTGGCAGGGAGTTCGGCCAGATAGAGGCGATAGCGTTTGGCTATCAATAACCTTGTTATGATGAGGAAGGTAGCTATCTTCGCCAGGACTAGGAAGGCTGAACTCGTTATCCACTTCTTCAACTTTGTCGAAGTGGCACAGCTCAGGTGTGAGTTAACTAGACTCTAGCTCTTGGGAATGGGATGGACTTCAATGTGAGAAACAGACATCTTTGGTAACTATAACCTTAACCTTGGAACTGAAAAGGGAAGAAAGACTAAAGAAAACACCAAATTCGAGAAATACCAACCTATTTGACATAGAAAAACCACCGCAAAATGTTATCGGAAATCACTTCGTCGCTAAAGCACTATTGTAAGAAAACAGGAAAGCTAGAGAGCAAGAGAATGCAAAAAGTAGAGAAATGAGAAAACCTTAGGGAGAGATGGCTTTATATAGCCCGATGAGGTGTTACCCACTCTAGGGTAGTCCAGTTATGGTGCCAAAATTGTGCATTTAAAACTCCCAAGGTTGGTATGTTCTGTAGGCCATCAGAACAATATCCTTAGTGTGCGTACCTAAGTGGCCTCTTGGGCATTATGTAAATGCATGCATATTGGTCTAACCTTTATGCACAGCTTCACATTTTATGCACACTATGGTATCAAGGAAGGAAAACACTAAAACAAGTCTTAACATTGGCTACCACACATTAGGAACTTGTTAAGTTTAAGTAACTAGCCACTACACCCGAAACTTCCACGAGAAAACTATATTAATCTAACCATGTACACCAATATTTTGTTTGCTTCATTATCAAGTAAAAACTTAAACCAAACCAAGGAATTGGGTTTTACATCAATAGCCCACCTATGAACCAAGTTATAGATTTTTTAAGTTGGTTACAAAATTCTGACCAAATGAACAATAAATTAGCTAACTTTGCAACATCGCTAAAGGGATCCAAATATAAAAATTCTAAGACCTAGTTAAACCTCTAGATGTTTTCTAGGTGTGGTAAAAATTTGATACCAAGATTCATTCCACATAGGGAGATATAGAACTTTCAGTGCAAGGTCAAAATTTTATCCACTTTTGGACCATTATGCCTACACAAAATTTCATAAGTGTGCAAACACCAAAGCTATCCCATACATGTCCAATACGCATAGGAGTTTCAAGCTCTTCCATCTAGCAACTTTAAGTGGCCAAAATAGAATTTACAAACAAGCAGTCTATCATTCACACTTAGACAACATGTGCATAGCTTCACATACATAGCATTTAGCCCATAAATGTTTACATACATTGTTTCAACTTTACATGTATTACATGTACATGCATCCATGCACTACATAATGGCCTTAACTTAGCTAAAACACACACCCAAGTTATAGGAGAACTTTAGACACAATGCACTCTAAAAACAGGATGCTGGACAGCTGCTGCATAACACAATAAACACTATCACTCCTAAAATCACCAAACTTTCCAGATCATAACTATACACATTGAAGTTCATGTACCTATAATTTCTGATCAAAAATAAAATGAAAAAGGTCAGTTTAAATATGATCTTTCCACTAGACCTGAAATGGGCAGATTTGAAGGGAGGTAAGTTTTATGGAGAAACTTATTAAGGAGAACACTTTAACACTAAGGTAATGTAACCTTTAGCAATCACTTGCATCCAAAGACACTAAAACACAAGAAAACACAATGCATGTATCCACTATAGAGCATCCAAATGCAGCAACCAAACACAAAGAACAACCATTTGTATGCGGCATCAACAATATGCATTGGTTAATCCATAAAACATGCAATAAACACAATTAGATCACTATGGCAGCCCTCCTTAAGCATAAGCCTTATATTATGAGAGTTTTAAAACTAGTTAGTACTAACTTTGGGTTCTAGAAACCCTTAAATTTGCTGCCATCACTGTGCACTTCACACTAGGTCACAAAACCTTCACTTAGTGCACTCCCTTCACTATGCTTGGTTCATCAAACACTTGGCTCTCTTCCAAACTTAGCCCTGGCTCCATGGATGTTTGAATAATATAGTAAATAGTCCATGAGAGTAAAAGAGCTCCTTACCTTCAGTCCATGGAGCTTAATCCTAGGTGCACTCAAGTTTTAGCACCAAATAACTTCCAATTGCCTTTTCTCGCTTTCAATTGCAACTAATTGCAACTAATTGCAAGTATGGTGGTTATGGAGAAAGTGTGGAGGTGGAGGGGCTACATTTTTGCTATTGGAAGAAACCAAATTTTGGAGATAAAGAGAAAGATAACCACTTATAAAGACTTTATTGCACAAAACACACTTAACTAGCCTTAACCATGCTTTATGTCATTTTCCATACTACAATACTATGGTTTTTTAGTATTAATCTTTCGGCCCACATTTGACCATCCTTATCTTGCTTTAGCTGCCTTTTCTTGAGTGGGATAACTCCAAAATGTCTCCATTTGACTTAAGTAAAAAACATAGACATCCAAAAGTCTACACTAGGACACTTAGGTCCTTAATGTCTTTTGTGTTTTCTTTGTCCAAACTTGCCTTCCATAAGCAATTTGGTCCTCCAATAGAAGTTCATACTATTCATATCCTCCCCATAACTCTCCAAAGTTTTCCTTGAGATTTTTGCGATTGAATACCCAAATTTCTAAAAGTTTACAAAAAATCCATAGGTTACTTGACAAACAATCAATCCTTAAGGCTTTTCTTGGGGGCCAAGTTACCAACTTAAAACACTTTTAAGGAAGTGTTGATCAAGCCTTTTACCTCTCACACTTCAATCACTATAGTAAGAATTACACAATATAATGGTTCTTGACTATTATGCCACATTCTATAATTCTCCTATTTTTGTGAGGTGGTAACAAGAGGGCTGGCAAAACAATGCCATAATGACACTTTACAGCCGTAGAGACATAACTGATGTAATGGATGCGACGCATAGTTGATAATTTGGTGACACATGTCACATAACGCGAGAAACAAGGGCATGCCTCCTGATCTGTTAAATCTATGTTGTGCAAACTGAGGTGACACGACTCCTCTATCCACTTGCAGATGGTGGAATAAAAACCCTAAGGAAAAAGTAACTCTTTACATGCCAAAAATGTGAACTCACAAAAAATGAGAATTTAGCTTGAAGTAACGCCTTCACCAAGGGTTTAACCTTGCCAAAATGGAATACAAAAAAAAATTTCCAAAAGTATGCCGACAGTACAAGATCAAAAAAAGAAGGGATCTCAGACCACAAAGCCTAGACTGATCAGAGGAATAGGAGTTAGGCCAAAGGGTCAACCTCGGCAAAAGGAAGTCCTTGCACCAAAGGCAGCCCCGGCTTCTCGGGGGCAGGATTTCTGGAACATGTTCTCGATTGATAAGAACTGACGATACAACTTCAGTTCCTCGAAGGGGGCATATGATAGCCAAAGGGCTATTACCCACAAGACCTTCTTATTAAAAGACCTGACACCACCCTTGATAAAAGATACGACCAACCTTGGCATAAGGCCCTACACCACCCTCGGAAAAAGGATATGACGAACCATGGGAAAAGGCTCTACGCCGCCCATGGAAGTGTACATGACCAACCTTGGATATCTAAATCTACCATCCTTAACAAAAGAAATACCTCTCGAAACCGATCTGCGCAGCCGATGGGCTTTCCCCAGTCACTATTGGGGAAAATCCTACGTTTGAAGGGGTCTTATATCCCCAAGGGGTCCTAGGGGGAATGACAAATACAGTTGAGGGATCTCTGACAGAAACCTTGCACACACCCCTACTCTTTGGGCATAACCGCCTACGGCCAGCTGGAGACACCTCTCTTTAAGGGTACGGACAAAATCCGGCCGAACACATGTCCTAATCTACTTAGACTAGGCATAACGGCCTTCTCCTCTCGGCCTCCTATAAATACTCAAAGAGGCTCTTAGGTAATACATATGAGCCCTACTCTCCATCTATTCTCTGTTCCTAGCAACTTATCCCTCACATACTGACTTAGGCATTAGAGATCCCTCCCCCGAAAAAATGCTCTAGGGAGCTCCTAACCCTTATCCTTCGGGTGCTATAAATACTACTCAGACAAAGGTCTACCGGAGGTCCAGCATGTCCTACATCGAAGATGTGCTATAGCATCACATGCATTAGTGAATTCTAAAGAATTAAAGTATGAAATGCATGGCATGGAACTAAAAATGTTGGATGAAATTCCTATGAATTATGAAGATAAATACTATGCATTAAATGATGTTGAGATTGAAGAAGAGGTTAGTAGGATACCTGTAGTGAAAGACTTTCCACAAGCCTTTCCTAAAGACATACTAGGTATTCCTCATTCAAAAGGGATTGAATTTGAGATTAAACTACAAATTGGAGCTACACCAATATCCATTCCTCCTTATAGAATGTCAATCACAGGGATGACTGAGCTCAAGAAACAACTTCATGAACTTCTTCAAAAAGGGTTCATAAGACCAAGCATTTCACTGTGGTGAGCTCTAGTTGTCTCTGTGAAAAAGAAGGATGGATCATGGAGACTGTGCATTGACTACAGAAAATTGAATGTTATGACTATCAAGAATAAGTATCCATTCCATAAGATTGAGGATCTATTTGATCAACTCAATAGAGCAAAGATCTTCTCTAAGATTAATTTGAGATCTGGGTAAAGAGGATGATATACCCACGACAGCATTCAGAACAAGATATGGACATTATAAGTACACAATCATGCCCTTTGGCTTAATTAATGCCCCTACCGCATTAATGGACTTGATGAACCATGTGTTCAGACAATACTTGGATAAGTTTGTAGTGGTTTTCATTAATGACATCCTAGTATATTCACAGGATGAATATGAACACGAGCATCACTTAAAAATTGTCTTGAACACATTGTTGGACAATCAACTATAGGCAAAACTTTCCAAATGCTAATTATGGTTAAAGGAAGTGTCTTTCTTATGACACATCATTCATGTGCAAAGCTTTAGAGCAGACCCTAAAAAGGTCAAGGCTGTGCAAGAGTGGGAAAGACAAAAGACTAGAATGGAAGTTAGAAGCCTTCTAGGACTAACAGGCTATTACAAAAGATTTGTGCCAAATTTTTTCATGATTGCTTCAGTTCTTACACAACTGACTAAGAAGGGTCAAAAGTTTGAGTGGACTGAAAAGTGTGAAAAGAACTTTTAGGAGCTGAAAAGTAGATTGATCCAAGCTCCAATATTGATTTTGCCTAATCTAGGAAAACCTTATATCATTTATATAGATGCACCTAAATGTTGGGTTTTGGGAGCCAAACAGTGCAGCGGAATTTAACCGAAACCCTCTAGGATCCAAGTGAAACGGGGTAAACCAGATGTTCGAAAATTTTCATACCTAATTTTCGGTTGAGATCCCTCACTCAACTGTAGAGTCGAATCACAAAACTTGAACAGTTGACATGTTCAAGCTCTCTATGCTATCCACACGAGCCTCTCGGGATCACCACGCTTCCACCATGTCCAGGCAGATGCGTTTCTATTGCGCTCGCAGTGCTAGCTTGTGTCCTCCAAGGAATTGCAAGAGAAGAGTGCGGCTGTCCTTTTAGGAGGCTAGGGCAAGGAGACCTGCGAATTTCTCACTAGAAGTTGTATTTATAGTGAGACTCAACTTCCAGGCCTAATGGGTTTCAAAGCCCTAATCCAATTAGGCTTTAATTTCGGGCTTAATAATGGCTCAACCATTTGGTCCATTATTAATACGAAATTATTGTGAAACCAAAAACTAAATTATTAGCCCATGCACTCTAATGATCCAAATAGCTCTATGTGTGCGACCTAATAGGCTCTTACCATATTAGCAATGATAATAAATCACATCATAAATCACATTTATGATCATAAGCAATGAGTGGTGTCTAGCAACACATCATTGTTATTCAAGTGACAAGATTGTCGATGATTCGACTAAACCTTTATGATCATCACCGATATATGCCATTGTCCCTTTGTCCAAGATATCAAGACTAAGCACGAGACATGGAATGTGTCACTCTCATATAGCCCAATCTTTGATTTCTTGATTACCGAGTAAACCAACTTAAACTGATGACATTGATATCGTATATCAACTCATCCGAGCATGGTCATGCATTTTTCTAAGTCTTACTCTATCAAGGGGCCCAAAGATAACACTCCCGTTACATAGGAAGGACAAATCTCATTTTGATCATACAAATCCCTTCGCATGATATATGACATACCCAATGACCTCCTTCAAGTTCACTCAGTTACGAGCAACAAAGGAAAGTATCAAAGTTTGTGACTCTATGTAAGGAACCTTAATGATCTTTGGTCGAAGGACTACATATACCATGATCACTATGAGAATCACTTATGACACTCATATAACGATCCATGTAGTGTTCTCATGGTGGGTCGGTCCAGTACACAAGTTCTCCAACTTGTACCCATATGTAGACTACATATCTCATATTAGTCTCCACATATGCTAGTCGTTATGTGTTATTGCAACCCGTTCCACAATAATACTATACTAAGGACGTTTGAGAATATCATTATTCTAGGGTTACAATTATGTTTGTTAAGTTACGCAAAAACAAAACAACAAACATAATTACTAGAATAATGCCTTAATAAAATATCATGACTCAATGTGCAAAAAATACAATCATCCTATGATTGGCCTTTTGGGCACAACACTATCACTAAATTTGGGTTACGATGTGTTTTGATGCAAGATAGAAATGTGATTGCTTGAAGGTCAAGGCAACTAAGACCCTATGAGCAAAAATATCCTACCCATGATCTAAAGCTTGCTGTAGTGATCTTTGCCCTAAAACAATAGAGGCATTACCTATTGGGAAGCTCATTTGTGATATATACTAACCATAAAAACCTAAAGTATCTGTTCACTTAGAAAGAGTTGAACATGAGGCAAAGAAAGTGGTTAAAGTATATGAAAGACTATGATTACAGTATTAAACACACTGAGGGCAAGGGCAATCTAGTGGCAAATGCCTTAAGTAGTGATAGCGGAAGGGCTACCACCCACGAAGACCTCATAAATGGCTAACTGAACACCACCCTCAGAGGATTCGTAACACCCACTTACGGAGCATTCTCTAATCCACCCTAAAAAAATATATGTGACCAACTCAAGGAAAATGGGGTCCCCTATTACCCACTTTGGGGTAGTCCAATTACGGTGCCAAAATTATGAATTTAGACTCCCAGGAATGGTAATGTTCTGTAGGCCATTAGAACACTACGCTTAGTGTGCATACCCAAGTGGCCCCCTTGGGCACTATGTAAACACATGCATATTGGTCCAACCATCACACACATATTCACATTTTATAAACACCATGACAGCAAAGAAGGAAAATGCTAGCACAAGTTTTAATCTTGGCTACCACACATTAGGCTATTTTGTTAACTTATAGTACCCAGCCATTGCACCTATAGCTTCCACTAATAAACTGTATCATTCTAGCCATGTACCTGTTGGGTTTCGGGAGCCAAACAGCGCAGCGGAATTTAACTGAAACCTTCTAGGATCCAAGTGAAACGCGGTAAACCGGGTGTTCGAAAAATTTCATACCTAATTTTCGGTTGAGATCTCTCACTCAACTGTTGAGTCGAATCACAAAACCTGAATAGTTGACACGTTCAAGCTCTCTATGGTATCCACACAAGCCTTTCAAGATCACCATGCTTCCACCACGTCCCGGCAGATGCGTTTCTCTTGTGCTCGCAATGCTAGCTTGCGTCCTCCAAGGAATTGCAAGAGAAGAGTGCGGCTGTCCTTTTTGAGAGGCTAGGGTAAGGTGACCTACGAATTTCTCACTAAAATTCTCACTAAAAGTTGTATTTATAGTGAGACTCAAACTTCCAGGCCTAATGGGTTTCAAAACCCTAATCCAATTAGACTTTAATTTCGGGCTTAATAATGGCTCAACTCTTGGGCCCATTATTAATATGAAATTAAAGTAAAACCATAACCCAAATAATTAGCCCATGCACTCTAATGATCCAAATAGCTCTACGTGTGCGACCCAATAGGCGCTTACCACATTGGCAATGATCATAAATCACATTTATGATCATAAACAATAAGCGGTGTCTAGCAACACATCATTGCTACCCAAGTGACAAGATTGTCGGTGATTCGACTAAACCTTTATGATTATCACCGATATATGCCATTGCCCCTTTGTCCAAGATATCAAGACTAAGCACGAGACATGGAATGTGTCACTCTCGTATAGCCCAATCTTTGGTTTTTTGATTACTGAGAAGACCAACTTAAACTGATGACATTGATATCGTATATCAACTCATCAGAGCATGGCTACGTCTTACTCAATCAAGGGGCCCGAAGATATCACTCCCATTACATAGGAGGGACAAATCCCATCTTGATCATATAAATCCCTCCGCATGATATGTGACATACCCAGTGACCTCCTTCAAGTTCATTCAGTTACGAGCAACGAAGGAAAGCATCAAAGTATGTAACTCACATGTAGGGAACCTTGATTATCTTAGGTCGAAGGACTACATATACCATGATCACTATGAGAATTACTTATGACACTCATATAACGATCCATGGAGTGTTCACATGGTGGGTTGGTCTAGTACACAAGTTTTCCAACTTGTACCCATATGTAGACTACATATCTCATATTAGTCTCCACATATGCTAGTCGTTATGTATTATTGCAACCCGCTCCACAATAATACTATACTATGGATGTTTAAGAATATCGTTATTCTAGGGTTACAATTATGTTTATTACGTTACGTAGAAATAGAACAATAAACATAATTGCTGGATTAATGCCTTAATAAAATATCATGACTCAATGTGCAAAAATACAATCACTTCATGATTGGCTTTTTAGGCACGACACTAACAATCTTCCACTTGCACTAAAAGCCAATCATCCATGTATCTAATACCGATGGACCTAGAATGGCTATCATGCTTCTGCTGCATAAGGGGCTTTGTTAATGGATCAACAATGTTGCTGTTTGTTGAAGTCCTGCATATCCTTACATCATGCCTCTCGATGATCTCCCTGATGAGATGATAGCGTCGGAGTATGTGTTTGGATCCCTAGTAAGATCGAGGTTCCTTAGCCTGTGCGATTGCTTCATTGTTGTCACAATAGAGCTCTATCGGGTCGGCAATGCTTGGAACCACTCCAAGTTTAGTGATGAACTTCTTGATCCAAACTGCCTCCTTTGCAGCATCAGAGGCGGTAATGTACTCAGATTCTGTTGTAGAGTCAGCTACTGTCTCTGGCTTTGAACTCTTCCGGCTCACAGCACCACCACAAATACAAAACACATAACTAGGTTATGATCTAAAATCATCCTTATCAGATTGGAAGCTTGCATCGGTGTAACCCCTTACAACGAGCTCATCTTCACCTCCAAAGACCAAGAATGCATCCTTAGTCCTTCGTAAGTACTTAAGGATGTTCTTAACAGCTGTCCAGTGACTCTCACCAGGGTTCGATTGGTACCTACTCGTCATGCTCAAAGCATATGAGACATCGGGATGAGTACATATCATGACATATATGATAGATCCAATTGCTGAGGCATATGGAATCTTACTCATGCGCTCTTTCTCCTTGGGTGTACTCGGACATTGAGATCTAGAAAGAGTTATACCATGTGACATGGGCAAGAATCCTTTCCTGGAATCTTGCATGCTAAACCTCTTTAGCACCTTGTCAATGTATGTACTTTAACTTAGGCCAAGAAGCTTTCTAGATCTATCTCTATAGATCCTGATGCCTAACACATAGGCTGCTTCACCCAAGTCCTTCATAGAGAAACATTTCCCTAGCCAAGTCTTCACAGACTGTAGCTCAGGAATGTCATTCCCGATGAGTAGTATGTCATCAACATACAACACCAAGAAGACAATAGTGCTCCCTCTGACCTTCTTGTAGACACAAGGTTCATCTTCATTTTTGATAAAACCAAACTCTTTGATTAAATTATCAAAACGAAGATTCCAACTTCGAGAAGCTTGCTTCAGTCCATAAATGGACCTTTGCAACTTGCACACTTTATTGGCATTCTCAGGAGTGACAAAACCCTCAGGTTGTGTCATGTACACATCCTCAAGTAGCTTTCCATTTAGGAATGCAGTTTTGACATCCATTTGCCATATCTCATAATCATAGTGTGCAGCAATAGCGAACAAAATTCGAATGGATTTAAGCATAGCAACTGGTGAAAAAGTTTCATCATAGTCAATACCATGAATTTGCTTGAAACCTTTTGCAACCAATCGTCCCTTAAAGGTAATCACATTACCATCCATGTCAGTTTTCTTCTTGAAAACCCATTTGCACCCTATGGGTTTTACCCCTTCAGGTGGGTCAACCAAAGTCCATACTTGGTTTTCATACATGGATTCCATCTCGGATTTCATGGCCACTAGCCACTTCTCAGAGTCAGGCCCCGACATAGCTTGTTGGTAGGTTGTGGGCTCATCCTGATCCATGAGCATCACATCACCAGTGTGAGTCACGAGAAATCCATATCTCTCAGGCTCACGCCGAATCCTACCAGACCTACGTGGGCTCTGTGCTACAGGAACAGACTCTTGAACCACAACATCTTGTGGTGTCTGTTCAGGTTCCATTTCAGGTTCGATGTCTCCTTGTTGTTCTTGAATTTCTTCAAGTTCTACTTTCCTCCCACTAGTTCCTTTAGAGATAAACTCTTTCTCTAAAAAGACACCAGTTCGAGCAACAAACACTTTTTGCTCAGAAGGATTGTAGAAATAGTAACCCTTTGTTTCTTTGGGATACCCAACAAAAAGGCATTTTTGAGATTTGGGCCCTAGTTTGTCAGAGGATTGACGTTTCACATAAGCGTCACAGCCCCAAATCTTCATAAAAGACAAATTGGGACGCCTCCCACTCCATATCTCATATGGTGTCTTTTGAACCGATTTAGATGGAACTCGGTTTAGTGTAAAAGCGGCTGTCTCTAGAGCATGTCCCCAAAAGGAGTTTGGAAGGTCAGCTTGACTCATCATAGAGCGAACCATGTCTAACAGAGTTCGATTTCTCCTTTCAGATACACCATTCCATTGAGGTGTACCTGGTGGAGTGAGTTGTGATACTATACCACACTCCTTCAGATAGTCAAGGAATTCTCGATCCAAGTACTCTCCACCTCGATCTGATCGAAGCACTTTGATACTCTTCCCGAGTTGATTCTCTACTTCATTCTTGAATTCTTTGAACTTTTCAAAGGATTCTGACTTGTGTCTCATAAGATACACATAGCCATATCTGCTGAAGTCATCAGTGAAAGTAATGAAGTATTGGAAACCTCCTCTAGCTTGTGTAGACATAGGGCCACATACATCACTATGTATGAGTCCTAGTAAGTCATTAGCCCTTTCACTTTGCCCTGTGAATGGGGCTTTGGTCATCTTGCCCAACAAACATGACTCACATGTCTCATATGATTCAAAATCAAATGAGTCCAAGAGTCCATCCTTATGGAGCTTGGATATGCGGGTCTCATTTATATGGCCCAAGCGACAGTGCCAGAGATAGGTCGGGTTCGAATCATTTAATCTGACCTTCTTGGTATTCACATTATAGATTGGATCTTCGAGGTCTAGAACATACAACCCATTGCTAAGTTGAGCACTACCATAAAAGATTTCATTCAAATAAATAGAACAACATTTGTCCTTTATTATAAATGAAAAACCTTTCTTGTCCAAACAAGAAACAGAAATCAAATTTCTACTAATAGTAGGCACAAAGTAGCAGTTGTCTAATTCTAAAACTAATCCACTAGGTAAAGTGAGAACATAAGTCCCTACGGCTAAGGCAGCAACCCTTGCTCCATTTCCAACACGTAGGTCCACTTCACCTCGGGCCAATCTTCTACTTCTACTTAGATCCTGCACATTTGCACAAATGTGAGATCCACATCCAGTATCCAATACCCAAGATGAGGAAGTAGAAAAGTTAGCCTCTATAACAAAAATACCTGAAGTGGAAGTCTTACTTCCCTTTTCCTTAGCAAGTTCTTCAAGATAGAGCTTGCAGTTGCGCTTCCAGTGTCCAGGTTGCTTACAATGGAAGCACTCCCCTTCCTTTGCCACACCACCCTTTGGTTTCAGTGCAGCTGAAGAAGAATTGGCATTGGACTTTCCATTAGCTTTATCCTTCTTCTTGTTGGCTTTTCCCTTTCCTTTGCCCTTTTGAACCATCAAAATGGGCTTAGCCTTCTTAAGGTTTTGCTCAGCAGTTCTCAACATGTTGAGCAATTCAGGGAGGGACTTGTCAAGGTCGTTCATGTTATAGTTCATGACGAACTGACTGTAGCTTTCAGGCAACGATTGCAAGACTACATCAACAGCCAACTCTTTCTGAAGAGCAAATCCCAAACTCTCAAGATTCTCAATGTACCCAATCATCTTGAGCACATGAGGACCCACGGGACTTCCCTCAGACATCTTGCACTGAAACAATGCCTTAGAGGTCTCAAACCTCTCATGCCTAGCTTGCTCTTGGAAAAGCATTTTGAGATGTTCGATCATATCGAACGCCCCCATGTTCTCATGTTGCTTCTGAAGCTCAGATTCCATGGTAATAAGCATGAGGCATGCAACATCCAAAGCATCATCAGAATGCCTCTTGTGAGCATCCCTTTCAGCTCTTGGAGCAGTGGCAGCAGGCTCATTCGGAATGGGCTGCTCTAGGACATAAGCCTTTCTCTCTTGCTTGAGGACTATCCTCAAGTTTCGGTACCATTTGAGAAAGTTGGTCCCATTCAGTTTTTCCTTCTCAAGGATCGATCGCAACGAAAGTGTCGATGTGTTTTGTGCCATGGTTATCTACAACAGTAAATATGCAGTGTAAGAGCCATGTATTTTAATTCATTTAATAAGGAACTTTTATTAAACGATACTCCCACTATTTTCCTCAAAATAATAACCCTCGATATTATTTCGGAACACCTCAGCGCTAAGGTATTCTAGTGGGCCAAGATCCATATTTGACCACAACCTGAGTCAGCTTTGGCTTTTCTCTCAAGTTACAGCTATTTAGGTAGGCAACTCCTTGCCAATTGCATCTTATGCAACTCTTGGATAGTTGGGTGAACAACACTTGTCCAAGCTCATCTCATGAACTTAAGCCCAACTCTATGCCTCTAAGTCCCTAATCCTATTAGGATGACTTAGTTAAGTCGGACCCAAAGTTAGCAATTTGGATATCACTATTATCCCATCGCGCCTTACCAAGATGAACATAGGTGCTTTGCTTTGGCAAACCCACCTAATGTTGATCAAAGTCTTGACGAGTGCCAACATTTGGAAGGCATTACATTTAATGACTTAATATTTATTTGAGGGATTTTTCTTTTGATCTCACCAATTTGTTGTCTCCGGTTGTCTTATACATGCGTCACATACAAATATAAAACATGCATCTCATGCTTACAAGAAAATAAACGTGACATGGCTATAGCCCAAACTATGTGATATTCTCAAGCCAATGAGAATATCATAAAAGCCTAAGAAAAGAAAATGGTCTTCACAAGCTCCTTCTCTTCCTTTCTTGGTTGCCCTTTTATTGTCACCTCCTTGGACATACCACCTTGGATGATCCTTGGACATAACCACCTTGGATGATCCCATAATGTACCATTACATCAATAATAGAAACCTCAGGTTACATTCGATGGGAGTAAGATGAGAAGAAAATGTACAATGAGAGTAACAAAAGAAGGCATGACTCGCAGGCCGTATTTACAAGTATAACCAATTAAGGGCTACAACCATGCACCATGCTACAACCATCAATCAGCATAACATGTCAAATCTCATTCAACACATGCATGCCAATTTTCGCAAGTTGATTAACCAGTTTTATTTATGTGGCGCTTCGCATAGGCGATCCCGCTGGCCGGTCAGTGGGCGGTGGTTCCACTGATCAGTCAGCAGACGAGGTCAAGGGAAGCCGCCCTTGCGAGGGGTTACGAAGGGGGCAGCGCCCCTCCGGCTCAAAAAATTGTCTTACAATTGCTTTGCTCGAGATCTTCTATTTCGAGTAAGTAGGCAGCCAAGACTCCTCTATTCGAGCCACAAAAAATACCTTATTTTCAATGCCCAAACAGGTCAAATCCTAACAAAGCTAGAGTTTTTGCAACTATTGCAAGAATCCTAATCCATATAGGTATCTCATACCATTCAATTTCAGGTTAATCTCATTAACCAATTAGTGTCATTTCTTCATATATGTCATATGTTCATTACGAGTTCCGGTTTCATGCATCATGAATCAATCTAATTAATCATGGCCGAAAGTAACTGAACACATAACATCATGCGATTCAACATTCAATCCCGATTTAGGGTTTCACCAGTAGCTTTAATACCACTGTTGGGTTTCGGGAGCCAAACAGCACAGCGGAATTTAACCAAAACCCTCTAGGATCCAAGTGAAATGAGGTAAACTAGGTGTTCAAAAATTTTCATACCTAATTTTTGGTTGAGATCTTTCACTCAACTGTAGAGTCGAATCACAAAACCTGAACAGTTGACGTGTTCAAGCTCTCTATGGTATCCACACGAGCCTCTCGGGATCACCACGCTTCCACCACGTCCCGACATATGCGTTTCTCTTGCGCTCATAGTGCTAGCTTGCGTCCTCCAAGGAATTGCAAGAGAAGAGTGCAGCAGTCCTTTTTGGGAGGCTAGGGCAAGGTGACCTACGAATTTCTCACTAAAAGTTTTATTTATAGTGAGACTCAACTTCCAGGCCTAATGGGTTTTAAAGCTCTAATCCAATTAGGCTTTAATTTTGAGCTTAATAATGGCTCAACTCTTGGGCCCATTATTAATATGAAATTAAAATGAAACCATAACCCAAATAATTAACCCATGCACTCTAATGATCCAAATAGTTCTATGTATGCGACCTAATAGGCTCTTACCATATTAGCAATGATTATAAATCACATTTATGATCATAAGCAATGAGCGGTGTCTAGCAACACATCATTGCTACCCAAGTGACAAGATTGTCGGTGATTCGACTAAACCTTTATGATCATCACCGATATATGCCATTGTCCCTTTTGTCCAAGATATCAAGACTAAGCATGAGATATGGAATGTGTCACTCTCGTATAGCCCAATCTTTGGTTTCTTGATTACCGAGTAGACCAAATTAAACTGATGATATTGATATCGTATATCAACTCATCCGAGCATGGCCATGCATTTTCCTAAGTCTTACTCTATCAAGGGGCCCGAAGATATCACTCCCATTACATAGGAGGGACAAATCTCATCTTGATCATACAAATCCCTCCGCATGATATATGACATACCTAATGACCTCCTTCAAGTTTATTCAGTTATGAGCAACAAAGGAAAGCATCAAAGTATGTGACTCACATGTAGGGAACCTTGATGATCTTAGGTCGAAGGACTATATATACCATGATCACTATGAGAATCACTTATGACACTCATATAACGATCCATGTAGTGTTCTCATGGTAGGTCGGTCTAGTACACAAGTTTTCCAACTTGTACCCATATGTAAACTACATATCTCATATTAGTCTCCACATATGCTAGTCGTTATGTATTATTGCAACCCGCTCCACAATAAACTAGACTAGGGACGTTTAAGAATATCGTTATTCTAGGGTTACAATTATGTTTATTACGTTACGCAGAAATAGAACAATAAACATAATTGCTGGATTAATGCCTTAATAAAATATCATGACTCAATATGCAAAAATACAATCATCTCATGATTGGCTTATTAGGCACGACACTAATAGTACCCCACTGTTTTCTTTGCTCCATTATTAAGTAGATACTTATAGAAAACCAAAGAATGTTGTTTTATATCAATAGCCTACCTATGGACCAAGTGATGAATTTTTTAAGTTGATTACAAAATTCTGACCAAATGAATAGTAACTTAGCCAACTTTGCAACATCATATCTTGGGCTATAGGGCACCAAATTCTAAAATTCCAAATCCCAGTTCAACCTCTAGATGTTCTCTAGGTGTGATCAAAAGTTCATACCAAGATTCCTTCTACACAGGGAGATATAGAGCTTTAAGTGCAGAGTCAAAATTCTGGTCACTTTATGACCATTTTGCTCATACAAAATTTCATAGGTGTGCGAACACTTCATTCACAAGGAGAAATCCCTCCAAAGCTATCCCATACATATCCAACACACATAGGAATTACATTCCCTTACATTTAGCAACCATATATGGCTAAAATAGAATTTACAAGTAAGTAGCTCATCATTCACACTTAGGCAGCTTTGCACCACATCTCTTACATAGCCAAAACATTACTCAAATGTTTACATACTTGTCTCATTTTATATACAATAAATGTACATGCATACATGCACTACATAATGGTCTTAACTCAACTAAATACACAACCTAAGTTATAGGAGTGCTTGAGACACAATGGACTCCAGAATAGGATGTTGGATAGCTACTCCATAACACAGTAAGTACCAACATTAAAAATACCAAATGTGCTCCTAAAATCACCAAAATTTTCAGATCATAACTAGACATATGGAAGTTAATGTACCTAAAATTTTAGATCAAAACTCAAAGCACAAATGTTAGTTTGAATGAGATCTTTCTGCTGGACCTGAAATGACATAATTGAGGGGAGTAAGTTTCATTGAGAAACTTAGTAAGGGTAGCACTTGGATTCAATAGGCAATGTAACCATCACTAAAACCTGCATCCAAAGACACTAAAACACAAAAACCACAATGCATGTATACAAGATATAGCAACATGCAGCAACTATTCACAACCAACAAACACATGAAATACAGCAGCAATAGTAAACCATAGGTTAGTCCATAAAACACATAATAAACATAACCAAATCACCATGGCAGCCCTCCTCAAGCTAATGCTTGGTCTTATGAGGATTTTAAACACTAGTTAGTACTAACTTTAAGCTCTAGAAACCCCAATTTTCGCTGCCACCACTGTGCACTTCACATTAGGTCACAAAACCTTCAATAAGTGCACTCCCCTCACTAAGCTTGGTTCATCAAGCTTATGGCTCTCTTCCAAGCTTAGCCCTAGCTCCATGGTTTCTTGAAAATATAGAAAATAACCCATCAAAGTAAAAGAACCCTTAACAAAGTAGGTAAGTACAAAATCAAGCTTGATCCTTGAAGTATCCAAGCAATAGCTCTAGTTTGCTTCCAATTGCTTCTTTTTGCCTTCAATTTCAATCAATTACAAGTTTGAAGGTGTGATGGCTATGGAGGAAGTGTGGCTGTGTTCTTCGGCTAGAGGAGGCCAAAAATGGGATAGAGATAAGTGAATTGGCCACTTAAATGGCCTTAAATGAGCTTAAGGGCACAAAACACACTTAAACAAGCTTAACCTTGCTTTATGTCATTTTCCTTCTTATTAATTATGGTTGCTTTGTCGTAAACTCATTGGTATACATGTGCCCAACATTTTTGGCCTATTTCAAGCCATAGCTGCCCCTCCTAGGTGGAAAAACTCCAAATTGCTTCCTTTAATTTAAGTCAAAGACATACATATCCTAAGGCCTACATTAGAACACTTAGGTTATTTATGCCTTTTTGTGCTTTCTTTGTCCTTAGTTGTCTTCCATAAGCAATTTAGTCTTCAATAGCACTTTCATATCATTCATATCCTTCTCATAACTCTCTAAATCTCTTTCTTGACAGTTTTGCAATTAAGTACCCAAATTTCTAAAACCTTAGAAAAAGGTCCATAGGTTGCTTAATAAATAAGCAACCCTTAAGGCTCTTCTTAAGGGCCAAGTTACCAACTTGGAACACTTTTAAGGAGGTGTTCATTATACCTTTTACCCCTCACACTTCAATCATTATAAAGAGAATTACGCAATATAATGGTTTTTTGACCATTATGCCACACTTGTAATTCTCCCATTTTTGTGTGGTGGTAGCACTCAGTTTCTACTTTCTGAATATCTGTTACCACCTCACAAAAATGGGAGAATTACAAAGTGTGGCATAATGGTCAGAAGCCATTATATTGTGTAATTCTCACCATAGTGATTGAAGTGTGAGGGGTAAAGGGCATGATCAACACCTCCTTAAAAATGTTCTAAGTTTGTAACTTGGCCCCCAATAAAAGCCTTAGGGATTGCTTGTTTGTCAAACAACCTATGAACTTTTTTGTAAGGTTTTGAAAATTCAGGTACTCAATTGCAAAACTCTCAAGAAAGAGGTTTGGAGAGTCATGGGAAGGATATGAATGGTATGAAAGTGCTATTAGAGGACCAAATTGCTTATGGAAAACAACCAAGGACAAAGAAAACACAAAAAGGCATAAAGGACCTAAGTGTTCCAATGTAGGCCTTAAAATGTGTATGTCTTTGACTTAAGTCAAGTGGTGAAATTGTGGAGTTATCCCATACTAGGGAGGGCAGCTAAGACTTGGGATAAGAAAGTCAAATGTGGGCCATGAGATTCAGACTAAGAAACCATAGTCTTGTAGCAAAGAAAATGACATAAAGCGTGGTTAAGGCTAGTTAAGTGTGTTTTGTGCACTAAAGTCTTTATAAGTGGTTATCTTTGTCTTTATCTCCCACATTTGGTATTTTCCAGCAGAAAAAATGCCCTCCACATCCACACTTCCTTCATAGCCACCATACCTCCAAGCTTGAAGTTAGAAGCAACTAAAAGCAAGAAAGGGCAATTGGAAGCTATTTGGTGCTAAGACTTGAGTGTACCTAAGATCAAGCTCCAATTTTAGGATACCTATCAAGGTAAGGAGTTCTCATGCTCTCCTGGACTATTTACTATATTTTCAAACATCCATAGAGCTAGGGCTAGGCTTGGAAGAGAGCCATGTGCTTGATGAACCAAGCTTAGTGAGAGGAGTGCACTTAGTGAAGGTTTTGTGACATAGTGTGAAGTGCACGGTGATGATAGCAAATTTAAGGGTTTCTAGAGCCCAAAGTTAGTACTAACTAGTGTTAAAACTCTCCTAAGATCAAACTTATGCTTGAGGATGGCTACCATAGTGATCTACTTATGTTTATTACATGTTTTATGGACTAACCAGTGCATATTGTTATTGCTACATACATGTGTTTGTTGTTTGTGTTTGTCTGCTGCATTTAGTTGCTATATCTTGTATATATGCATTGTGGTTTTGTGTTTTAGTTTCTTTGGATGTAGGTTTTAATGAGGGTCAAATTTCCTTAAGAGTACAAGTGTTACCCTTACTAAGTTTCACAATGAAATTTACTCTCCTCAAATATGCCCATTTTAGGTCTAGCAAAAACATTACATTCAAACTGATATTTGTAGTTTGAGTTTTGATCTAAAATTTAAGGTACTTGAGCTTTTATGTATCTAGTTGTTATCTGGAGTGTATGGTGATTTTAGAAGCACATTTGGTGTTTTTAGTGATGGTGCTTACTATGTTATGTAGCAGCTGTCCATCATCCTATTTCTAGAGTGCATTATGTCTAAAGCTTTCCTGTAACTTGGGTACATGTTTTAGCTGACTTAAGGCCATTATGTAGTGCATGGATGGATGTACATATATGACACATAAAATGAGACAATTATGTGAACATTTGAGGAATGTTTTGGCTATGTTTGTGATGTGGTGCAAAGGTGCTTAAGTGTGAATGATAGGCTGCTTACTTGTAAATTCTGTTTTGGCCACATATTATTGTTAAATGCAAAAGAATGATAGGCTACATATTGGACATGTATGGGATAGTCTTGGAGGGCTTACCCCTTGTGAATGAAGTGTTTGCACACTTATGAAATTTTATATGGGCAAAATGGTCATAAAGTGACCAGATTGTTGACCATGTACTCAAAGTTCTATGTCTTCCTATGTAGAATGAATCTTTATAAGAAATTTTGATCAAATCTGGAGCACATCCAGGGGTTTAACTAGGATTTTGAATTTCTACATTTGGACCCCTGTAGCCAAAGTTATGGCATTGCAAAGTTGGCTAAGTTATTGTTCATTTGGTCAAAATTTTGTAACTAATTTAAAAAATCTGTAACTTGGTCCACATGTGGGCTATTGATGTAAAATCAAATTCCCTGATTTGGTTTAAGTCTCTACTAGATATTGAAGTCAAGAAAATAGGAGTACATGGCTAGATTAATACAGTTTTTTGGAGGAAGTTTTGCGTGTAGTGGCTGGTTACTTAAACTTAACAAGATTGCTTAATGTGTGGTAGCAAGATTAAGACTTGTGCTAGTGTTTTCTTTCCTTGCTGCTATGGTGTGCGTAAAATGTGAATATGTGTGTAATGGTTGGACCAATATGCATGCATTTACATAGTGCCCAAGAGGGCCATTTGGGAATGTACACTAAGGGTGTTGTTCTAATGGCCTACAGAACATACAAACCCTGAGAGCTTTAAATTCACAATTTTGGCACCATAACTGGAGTACCATGGAGTGGGAAACAATATCACCCTTTTCTCTTTCTATATCATCTTAAGCTACTGTGGTCTCATTCCCCGAACTCTGTAGATGAACCTTGGCGGGATTCTATCTTGCTTTGATGAAATCCTTCCTAACCTTAGCTTGATTGATGTATATTTTAGCATCTCTTTCTTTTGCCTCAAATGTGACAGTCAGGTACTTTACGTAAGTTCAAAGGTAAAGCTGGCCCTGTGTGTATTTGCTGAGGATGGCATTGTAACATGACAGAATGTCTATGACTACGAACATTGTCATAGTGGAGGTGAAAAGCTCCTCTCCCGTCTTTACTAAAGTACCTATCAACATAAGTAGGACGTCAATCTATCCCAACATGGGGAGTTCGGCACGTCTACCCCCAAACATGGTTGAAGTCATCGAATTGAGCTCACTCTCGGTAATACCCAAGCTTGGCAGCAGATGGGCAAAAAGGACATCGGTGTTTGAGCCATCGTCTATGAGCACTCTCTTGACATCCCAGTTTCCGATCCTAGCCATGATCAAGAGAGGATCGTCATGTGGAAACTTCACCATAGACCCATCTTTTCGAGCAAGCTTGTTTGTGGGGCTATCGAACTCCATCATTGGTATCTCCCAAACTTTCATTTTCCTCTCAGCCAAGGGTATTCTAATGGTGATTGTTTGAATTACTCTAGCTGAAGGTGGAGGGTTTTTTTGTGGACTTCGGTTCATTTGACGTCTGTCCGAATCATACTCCACATTCTCTCCCTTCCGCTCATCCTTTCTTTTGTCCCTTGTTTGGACGAGGGTATTCTCAGATGCTTCCAAAGTTGGCCTTTTTTGATGAGGGACTCAATGTATTTCCTTAATTGGAAACAATCTTCTGTGTTACGGCCATGGTCCCGATGAAATTGACAGTATTTTTTTCATGTTCTTCTTATTTTTTGAAGTCATGGGCTTCAGCCATTCCCTGTCTTTCCAAGGCCAACAAAATATTCGCCTTTGTGGTGTTCAAGGGGTGAACATCATTGGTCTATTGCTTTTGGTTTTCCAAGGTCAGTCACTATGGAACCGAGGTTGGTGACCCAGACCTTCGAAGAATTGATGGTCCATCTTCGGCCCTCTCATCCTTAGCTCTTTAACGGTCATATGCTACTCAGCTCTCCTATAGAATTCCCCTAAGGCTTATGGGGTGTCCTTGGAGAACTCGTAGAAGAGCCGAGAGTCCAAGGTGGTGGTGCATTCATAAGTAAGCTAAAAATTCTAACAAGATGGTGGTGCATTCATAAGTTCTATAGAAGCCCAGCCCAAAAACCACTTCCTTCTCCTCTTCCCCACTGTTATTCGAGCCCAACCCCTGTGTCCGTCGACCTCATTTCTTACTTGGCATCTCCCCAATCATCCGGGCCTTAAGTATTAAATTATTATGTTTGGCTCATAATTGTAAATTCGAGCCTAGCAAACTCATGGGTCAAGCTCAAGGCCCAAAATATGGGCTTGAGTAATTCAAACTCGAGACCGGGTAGTACCGATAAGCTAAGAGGCCGAGCTCGAGCCTAATGGGCTCGGACTCAGCCTGACCCTTTTACACCCTTAACGGTAATAGCCACCTTAGCAACTTTCCATCAGTTTGAGGACAACAATTGAAAATTTAAAAATGGAGACCAATAATAGGAACTTTCTACAATACCCACCCCCGAAAAGGGGGTACCCATGCCCCCCAATCTTAACCGTTGATCTTGGTTTGTGAGAGAAAAGAGAAACGGGCTGACTGGGGTAACAGGTGAGGGAGGAAAAAGAAAAAAAAGTGATAAAAATTTTTAAAAAGCAATAAATATTTCTAAAAAGTAAAAAAAGAAAAGATTTAAATTTTTTTTTAAAAAAAGCGATAAAATGTAAAAAAAAGTGATAAAATTTTAAAAAGTGATAAATGTTAAAAAAATGGTAAATATTTTTAAAAAGCTATTAAAAACCGAAAAAGTGATAAATAATTCTAAAATGCAATAAATAATTTTAAAAAATGATTAAATAAAAAAAAGTGATAAAAATTAAAAAGTGAATTTTTTTTAAAGTGATTAAACTAAAAAAAGCAAATAAATTTTCTCAAGTCACATATTAAATACAAAAAAAAGCAAATTTCGCTTTGTTTCTAATTTTATTCACTTTTTTTAATTTTAATCATTTTTTTATTTTTAATCATTTTTTTTAATTTTTAATCACTTTTTTTAATGTTTTATCGCTTTTTTTGTTTTCCAAATGCTTTTTTTTTTCCCAAACGCTTTTTTTACTTTTAGACTGCATGTTCGTATTTTCAATTCCTAGTCATGGCAACACAGCAATTGATAAAGAAACATCTTTTCCTTATTTCTTCTTTTTGGAGGATCAAATATGCTAAACAAGTGACTTACCTTTCTGTTTAGCAGTCCTCCTTACTGTTAAAAATACGCAGAAGGCACCAGTAATTGTCACCAGGAAAGCAACAAGTGTGATAACCACTTTTTTAATTTTTTCCCCTGTTATTGGATCATGGCACATAGATAAATGGGAGCCGATTCAGAAGATAAAGACAAGATTTAATAACATTTTTTATATTTGATCGCTTTTCAATTTTTTTTTTCACTTTCTCAATTAGTAATCGCTATGTTTTCTAATCTTAATCACTTTTTTTTAAAACTATTTTTTTATTTTTAATCAATTTTTCTTATTTTTAATAGTTTTTTTTATTATTTTATTGCTTTTTTTAGGGTTTTTATTTAATCACTTTTTGTAGTTTTAATTGCTTTTTATTTATTTAATTGATTTTCTAAAAATTTTTTTGCTTTTTTATCGCTTTTTTTATTTAATCAATTTTTTAAATTATTTATTGCATTTTAAAATTATTTATCACTTTTTCAGTTTTTATTTGCATTTTAAAAATATTTACCAATTTTTTAACATTTATCACATTTTCTTTATTTTATCGCCTTTTTATACATTTAATCGCCTTTTTTTAAAAATTTTATCGCTTTTTTTTTTTTTACATTTTATCGCTAAAGTTACCTTCGATGTGAGCGGGTCACTTTGAAGGTAACCTAAAAATGTGACCGGGTCACCTCGAAGGTACCTTCGTTGTGACCGGGTCACTTTGAAGGTAACCTAAAAATGTGACCGGGTCACATTGAAGGTACCTTCGTTGTGACCGGGTCACATTGAAGGTAACCTAAAAATGTGACCGGGTCACCTTGAAGGTACCTTCGTTGTGACCGGGTCACCTTAAAGGTAACCTTCAAAGTGACCCGGTCACAACGAAGGTACCTTCAAATGTGACCCGGTCACATTGAAGGTAACCTTCAAAGTGACCCGGTCACAACGAAGGTACCTTCGTTGTGACCCGGTCACATTTTTAGGTTACCTTCAAAGTGACCCAGGTCACAACGAAGGTACCTTCAACGTGACCCGGTCACATTTTTAGGTTACCTTCAACGTGACCCGGTCACAATTTTTAGGTTACCTTCAACGTGACCCGGTCACATTTTTTAGGTTACCTTCAAAGTGACCCGGTCACAACAAAGGTACCTTCAACGTGACCCGGTCACATATTTAGGTTACCTTCAAAGTGACCCGGTCACAACGAAGGTTACCTTCAACGTGACCCGGTCACATTTTTAGGTTACCTTCAAAGTGACCCGGTCACAACGAAGGTACCTTCCATGTGATCGGGTCACATTTTTAGGTTACCTTCAACGTAACCCGGTCACAACGAAGGTACCTTCGAGGTGACCTGGTCACATTTTTAGGTTACCTTCAATGTAACCCGGTCACAACGAAGGTACCTTCCACGTGACCCGGTCACATTTTTTGGTTACCTTTAAAGTGACCCGGTTACAACGAAGTAACTTCAGTGATAAAATGTAAGAAAAAGCGATTAAAGATAAAAAAAAAAAGCGATTAAATGTATAAAAAAGTGATAAAATAAAGAAAATGTGATAAATGTTAAAAAAATTGGTAAATATTTTTGAAAGGCAAATAAAAACTGAAAAAGTGATAAATAATTTTAAAATGCAATAAATAATTGAAAAAATGGATTAAATATAAAAAGTGATAAAAAAACTAAAAAAAACCAAACATTTTTTTTAGAAAATCAATTAAATAAATAAAAGTGCTTAAAACTACAAAAAGTGATTAAATATAAAAAAATTATAAAATATAAACAAACGTGATAAATGTTAAAAAATGGGAAATATTTTTAAAAGTTGATTAAAAACAAAAAAAAGTGATAAAATTTCTAAAATGTAATAAATATTTTTTTTACTAAGTTCATCAATATACATAGATTTTATATTTTGAGAATCATTGACATATGTACAAAAAAGTATTTTATTAAGTATATTATTCAGTATATTATTCAGCAATTAATATTTTTGTACACAGACAATTTTTTAAAAATTTATCGCTTTTTTATTGCTTTTTTTATATTTATTTTCTTTTTTTAGTTTAATTGCTTTTTTTGAAAAATATTTCAATTTTTTAATTTTTTTATATCTTTTTTTAAAATTATTTATTACATTTTATAATTATTTATCACTTTTTTGGTTTTTAATAGCTTTTTAAAAAAATTTACCAATTTTTTCACATTTATCACTTTTTTAAATTTTATCACTTTTTTACATTTAATCACTTTTTTAAAAGAAGTTTCACTTTTTACAATTTTTTTTACTTTTTAAAAATATTTATTGCATTTTAAAATTTTTTATCACTTTTTTCGCTTTCCCCTCCCTCACCTGTTACGCCTGTCAGACGGTTTCACTTTTCTTTACCAAGCCAAGATGAACGGTTAAGATGGTGTCATGGGTACAAGTGGGTATTGTAGAAAGTTCTCCAATAATACCCCTGAATATGATTACCTTTCACAACCGCCCAATACCAGGGTAGCTTTCTGGCTGGAGTCGCGACTTTCCGGCGGGGGTGTGCCAATTGATGACAACCACTCTGCCGCCGCCTGCGCGACCGTCTTTTCCTGTTCTTGAGCACGCTTCAGCATCCGCTGTCAACTCCATCCGGCTGAAGGCGGTTGCTGAACGTTTAGCCGCCCTCTTACGGGCTGGTCCTTCATCCCATAACATGGTCCCAGAGCTCTTCAGCCATTGCCTCTCCCTCGCCAGGTGCGTCATGGGTGACTGTCTGAATTTCACTTGCGGAAGCAATTGTTCGCAATGCGTGAATTTATTTTTGTGAATTTTTCGTTTCGGGTCCTGATGTGTGGTTTTAATTCGGATGGGGTGGAACCCGAGTTAGGGTTTCTTCTCTTTCTTCATTTTCTGTTTGTTCTTCTCCAAGACTCTTTCGGTGACCGCGCTTTTTGAAACTTGCTATTTCAGTGCGTCCTGAATTTGGTTAGTTTTATGCATGCCTATTTGTTATTGATTTTGGATTAGTACCTTGAAACCTGTGGCTGAAAATGTTGGATTCAGATTTCCTCTCCACATAGTTTTTTTTTGTTTAAGTTGGAATTTTAGTCTCTTGTCCTAGCTATTGGTGATGGCGGCTGTTGTTAGGCACCAAAGAAACTTAAACACGGATGCGAAACATGGTTTTAGAGCTTTCGAATGCTTGAAAAACTACAGCGAGGAGTTCATTTGAGGCCTGGAATGATGGGAGTTGGAAGTTCATTGGTAGTACGTGGAAGGGTTACATGACTTTCTTCACACTGTGAATTTCCTGCGCTTCACCAGAAAGAAGTTTAGTGTTCTTTGGGCTAGTTAGTTTATGCACCACAGACGTGTATAAACCATATGCATTCTGAAACGTACAAGCTACCATGAAACATGTCCAATTGTCCCATAGCATTCACCAGAGGCATAAATTCTGAAAAACATACATACATACATCATCATACACAAAAGTCTAGGTACACATGTACACCGAGAATCATTGGATCCAATCCCACTTGAACTATCTTCACTAAGGATGGAGGTCGGTTGAAAGTACAGGTGGATCTTTTGTTAATGTGGTCATCATTCGGGACCTAATTTAGTAATTTCATTTCTTGAAGGAAGGTAACTGATAGCCAATAGAAAAGTCACATTGCTTTTCTTTTTCTTTTTCTTTTTTTTCTCTTGTTAAAGATTAATTGCTTGTCAAATCCCCCTCTTTTTAGTGGATTCTGAGGTAAGGGGGCCTTTGATGGTGTGCGTGTGTGAGTTACTTATTGATTTTTGCAGAATCCATGCTAGTGTTTGATTTAGTGGAGTACTCATTCGTGTAATTCTTAACTTCCCTATTTTTTTCCTTTTATCATAATCTACAGAGGTGTTGACTATTCAGTTGTGCATAATGAAATTCCAGCTATAGCAAAAGACCTGCCTTTCTTGTTAAAACAGGTTTGGCTTTTGATTTTGTGTTTTAGGCACCACACTATTTACTATATAAAGTCATGTAGATGTAGTTTTACATGCTTCCAAGAATATAAAATATGATGACAGTGATCATGATAAGCACTCAGAAGGTAACATGTAATACAGATAATTCCAGTATCTACTGGCTATTAGTGGCATAATTTTCTCATTTTGGACCCAGCAAAGGTTCGTAATTTGGAAGTTATGGACCTGTTGAAGTTGCATCAGACATGGTTTTTAGGAAATGAAATTGTTTGACATTCAGTTATGCGTGTATAATATGTATTAAGTGTATAAAATCTGGTTGATTTAGACAATAATAGTTGCTTCCATTTTTTGTTTGTGTTTTCCAAGAAATTTTAACTCCAGCTTCAGTATCTGATCCATTTCTTGAATTTCAGCATGCAGCATTCTTTGGGTGTTATATAACACTCATGTTGCCTTCTCTTGATTACTTGTGCTTTTTATATGATTGGATTATTTTACCATTTGGATGTTTCATTTTCTCAATGCTCTGTGATTTTCATCACCCCCTTTGAAAACATGGAAACTTTACTACTGTTGATGCTTTGCATCAGTGGCTACTCTTTATGTTTCTCTGTTGCAAAACTATCATCATGCATTTTCCTTTGTCCAGATATGCCAGCGTAAAGGTGATATCAATTTGCAAGCTGGTGTCATGGTGCTGATGTTCTCGGTCAAGGTAATGTAATACAATCCCTGTTCGTTGTAATTCAGTTGTGCAGTATATTGACCTTTCACTTAATATATGAATTTATTGGATCAGGTTTTCCTTGTTGACTTTTGCCTATTATTAGGTTTCAGGACTTAGTTCCTTGTGTTAGCTGGTATCTTTTGGTAGCAGTTGTTTAGTCAATATGCAGTTGATATAGTCTTATCTCTTATGGAAACTTATTCATCTTGTTTTGGTGTTTGTAAGGGATGTCTTGGATTTCTGTTTTCACTGAGCTGAATTAATTACTATCAGGCATCTCTAAGCATATCTTTGTTTTATGTTAGCTATTGTAATTCCACGTGGTTTAATCAGTGGTTTTGTTTGTGCTTTATATTTTGGTAAGGCCTCTTCACCTATTTTCAATAGGTTTTGGGTTGGCTGTTGTAGCATGGTACAAAAGCTCAAGTTGTCCTTGCCCCATTTATTTTAGCCCCCTTTTTGTGATCCATGTGACAAGCTCATGTGAGAGGGAGCGTTAGGTATAATCCCCCGTGGCTAAGTCAAGGGGTTTGTTGGTGATTTATATTATGGTGAGGCCTCTGCCTACTGTCAATGTCAATTTTTTCTGGCTGAATACACAAAATTATATCCATAAAGACTTCAAGATCTTTGTTATGGTTGCTGATGGTTTTGCTTCTGTTGTAGAATGCATGTAAGTTGGGCTGGTTTTCAGAGTTGGAAACTCAAGAACTATTGGCTCTTGTCAATGAGGTTTATCTCCTATTTCAGTTCCGAAACTATGGTCTACTAGTGAAATGTATATGTTGTACATCTTACTTATGCCTTTGGTACTGTCTGCTAATCCTATTTTTTTTAATGTTTAGGTGGGAAGTTGCTTTGGCAGTCCCCAGTCAATAGGAGATGGTAAAAATGGACTACAAGATTCAAATTCAGTAATTTCAGCAGTCATGTCTAGGTATGAGGGTTCGTACTATCTTAAGGAAAAGCATATCTTAAGTTTACGTTTGGTAGAGGTTTCTTAAAATGAGTTGTTAGTGATTATTTTTATGTATAATGATTATTTGCTCAAATAGTCCCAAAAGCCCTTTTAAAACATTTTTTGTTAAAAGCAAGTATTTTTTTTTATTTTTTTAAGGCTTGGTAAGGATAAAAATTCATAAAAAAATCACTCTGTAAAAATTCAAGTGATTGTTAGGTAAATGTGGTATTAGCTTTCAAATGGCATTGGTTCTAATGAAAAAAAAAATCATCATATAGTGTGTACTAGCACTAGCTTCATACAGAATCTTCTCATGTCTTAGATGGCATGCTATTTCAAAATTGATATCTACTGTCCCAATCACTTCTGAGATTGGTTCTGATATTTTTCTGATGTTTCAATCTTACCATGGGCATCCCGATGAGTCAATATCTTCTTTTTGGCAGAATCTCCTGTTAAATTTGCTAATTATTCTCATAAGTTTGGGTGATGGACACCTGCACAAACTGATGCTTCTAAAAGATGCGTTGGTTTCACTTGAATATGTGGACTGAGTAGTTTGACTGTCTGGTTCAGTAAATGGTTAGTGCCTAGAAAAAACTATGTTCCATGTTGCTGATGCATGTTCCTGGACCAGAAGCCCCATTTCTTTTTCCATTTCAATTTCTTTTCATTTCCATTTCTATGATCTATTCGTTTCTAAACTTCATATCTGTTTTTCAGTTAATAACAGAGGTTTCATTCCAATGCTTTACCATTTAGCTCGACAATTGTTAGCAGTAAAAATAGCATGCGTTAATATCAGTTAGGTGCGATTGAGTGCATGAGGCTCGAAAAGCAAATTAACTTGTGAGAGCCATATTGACATTTTAATTGATGGAGAGGACAAAGTGGCAAGTTTTTATTGTGAATGCACTTTTTAAGACAACCCTCTTGTGAGGGGATAATGAACTCAACAATTATTTGTATTCTATTCAAGTTTCATGATTTGATGCACATTAAGCTGCTACTGATTTGCTATTTCTCTAGTCATCACTCAAATTTAGGTCATTTTCTCTGTAGAATTTGTGTCCTTTTTAATTCTAGTGCACAGATCAGATTTGGTACATTTGTATTGATCCTTTTCTTTTATCTTTATTTTTTTCCTTGTTTGATAAGAGAAAAATTTATCAAGGAATCAAGATAGTTCTGTCTTTTTAAAGCATCAATTATTTATTATTTATTTATTATTATTTTTTTAATCTCAAATCATTTGGATAATCAATGCTTACAAATGGAGTATTAGTTTATGCTGGAAATATCACAGATGTCATTTTAGTTTGAGTAGCTTACTACTCATTCAAGGTTAAATATTTGTATTAACATTTAAGAACTTGTAAACACATGTGCACATGCACGCCTTTGTGCACACACACGTACCTGTATGTACGATATATACCTTCAACCTACTCATCAAACTTTCATATCTCATATGAACAAATTGATCACAGTGTGTGACATTGCTCACTTCTCAGAACCTTGCTTCAATGCTTTATAATGAAAAATGAGGATTTGTTTCAGATAGTTGATCCCTTTATGTTTTTCAATCCCTCATTCAATAAACGTCTAACCACTGGACTTTTATGGATTAGAGATGTGTAGGCAATATTGATCTCCCTTGCCCTTCCGGCATAAGGGTCTTGCTAGCACGAACTGGCTAATGGTACATAGATATTAGGAGATATTGGCACTTCTGAGCTGGTACTTTTCAGTCTGATTAATTAATAATGCCTTAGCTTATTAACATGTAATCGCATGAAAGATGAAACAGGTAAAGGAAATAAGGTTGTATGAAATTATGGTAAGGAACAAGCACAGTGTTATCTTGAGCTATTGCCATCCATTTAGTTATTATTCTAGTTGCTTACACTTGAAAAAGCTTTTTGTATTTTTGTTTGTTTCTAGGTTCTATCCACTGATGAAAATGGGGAATATACTTGCCTCTCTGGAAGCTAAGGTTTTTCCTTTTCTCTTTTCTTTTGACCGTTTCTTGTTTTGTTGATTATGCGTTGATCTCTGTTCTTTTGTTTTTGTAGCCTGGATACGGTGCATTTGTGACTGATTTTCACATATCAAAGAAGATAGCCCATGGTCCAAAGGAAAAAATAGTAAGCATCTCTGCTTTAGTCTTTCCTAGTTCCCTGTATAAGCCATGTTAGTTGAAAACTCAACACTTGGGGGTTTTTATGTTTTCATAAAAAAAATTAATTACACATTATACTGTAAATTGAGTTCTCCCTAGATATTTTGATTCAAACAGATTTCAAAGAAAACAATTTCTCATATCCTTTCACTATTTGGTTCATGTTTTTCTGTTGTTCAGGATGAAGCAGTGGGTTTTTTTTGTAATTTGATCTGTATGCATTTTCATGTGTTTGTTTTCTTTACAAATTACTAATGTGTTCACCATTCTTGAAATTTGGCACTTCTATGACCAAATTAATGGAAAACGTTATTTCCTTATGTTTTTTATGGCCTGTTTCCTGAAACATTAGTGATAAAGTATGAAGAGAGTGCAAACCCATGGACAAAATTATGTAGGAAGAATACTTAGAAGTTTTCCAGTCACTCAAAATCCTTGCATATGTAGTCAGCTTCTACCTTAAATAGGCTAAGAGATCTCTTTGTTGTGGTATTTGATATTACTTAGTTAATGTATCGACATTATAGCATGGATGTTAAGGTTTAACAAGAGTGACAATGAGTAGGAAGGGTCCTGACAGTTTCCTACATAGTCAATTTCATGATATCTGTAGATGCTGATGTTTGTTGATTCTTTGTTCCTGTAGCATTCTATTCCTTTTGTTCATCAATGCACGATTAGAGGTCCTGATGATCCTCATTTTGTGTCTCAATTTTTATATGTTATTTCTTTGTTGCAGTGGCTATTTGTGGTCCAAACTGATAATATTGACACACCTGCTTGTATTATAACTCCCCAGCAAGTAAAGTACGAGTTATAGCTCTAGCTGATACACAAAGTCCTGTTTCCATTTTTATTTTATTTTATTTTTATTATTATATTTTAAGTTTGATCTATTAATTATGCAGCTTTCTTCTCAATGGGAAGGGTGTTGAGAAAAGAACTAATATCTTCATGGTTCGTCCTTTTATATGCTATTACCATAATTTTTGTCATCATAATGCGCAAGATATAGTATCCTTTGATATTTGGACTGTTAGAATGTTCTATGTTTATTTTATCAGGACACTGGACCTCAGATGCCAACAAATGTGACTAATATGCTGAAGTATGGGACAAATCTTCTTCAAGTTGTTGGCCAATTCAATGGTATGCTTTGGGGGTGACTGTTACGTAGGCACTGAGATTTTAATGCATGGTCTCCTTAACATAGTAATGATATGTGGCCAGGTAATTACCTCATCGTCATTGTCTTCATGAGTTCGGCTTCATCACCTGGTGCTCCGGTTTTGCTAGATTTTGAGGACACTGCAGTTGTTGCACCACATTCTGGTATGCATTGGCTAATAGGAGAGATCTTGAAATTTTATTTTTGCATGTTTTATTTCTATTACTTGCGCTGTTAATTAACTGGTAGATGGTTTATTGACATCACAAACTTCATGCGACACACCCCAACTTGGTTGGGATTAAAGTGCAGTATGACAATGATTTTTTAGTTCTATTACATTGAATGATTGATGACTCTTGCCCTTTCATTTTTCTGTACAAGATTCTGATATAATTGAGGGGCCATCACGAATATTGCTGAATTGTCCTATCAGGTGAGCTAGAAGAGTTTTCATTTTGTTTAGGGCTTTTAATTGCATTTCTTGGCTTAAGCATTATCACATTTTCTTTTTCGTGGATGAAGTGGTACTTTTTCCTCTTCTTCTTTTTTTTTTAATATTATGGGGGGTCGGTTTGAGAAAGCTGAAATGCTGCCTCTGCCTTAGGGGAAACTGTCAATTTTGGCATGCTGATGTAGTTTGATGGATTTCCACCTGTGCTTCTCAACCCCAAACACTTCTACAAATATCACAAACAGAAAGCTGTAAATAAAAGAAGATCAGAAAACACTTTGCTACCTTTTAGGCCTGTCAAGATGGTTGATATTCCAACATCTCTGCATGTATGTACTACCCTGCTTTCAGATCCTACATCTAGTACTGCCAATTTTTTGTTGAGGCAGCCTGAATCATGCATTTAAATTACTGTACTGGTTTGCAGCGTAAGCTCTTCTTCATGTGCTTTTGTTGGTATCGTATTATTCTTTTGATATGCACACCTTTCAACAGTACAGCAGTTTTTGAATTTCCAGTGAGGAACTTTTTACAAAGTTCAAATCTAATTATTTTTTGCAACAATGGAGCTGATATTTTATTAGTTCAAATCTAATTATTTTTTGTAACAATGGAGCTGATATTTTATTTCCATTCTTGTACATCTCTGATACTGTATTAATGTTCTGCTTTTTCTTTTGGTGCCTATTGTAAGCAGTCGAACACGTATAAAAATCCCTGTTAAAGGGCATTCGTGCAAGCATCTTCAGGTGAGTGATTGAGACACTTTGCTATTGCCAAATTCAAACATCTAATAACTTCTTCCTCATTCTGAATCAGTGTTATAAATCTGTAGCCTTGTACCGTCCTCTCTTTCTCAATCAATATAACATATTTCCCATTTTAGTGACCCTACCCCCCTGCCCCCTAAAAGGGGAAAGAAAAAGAAGAAAAAGACAAGCCATCTGTAGAGCTTTTCTCAGGGCCTTACAAGAATGAATGCTGGTGCCTTCCTTAACTTCAATTATTTAATAGATTTAGCAAATTTAGGGCATCCATTGAAAATAAATGACAGTTTGATGCAAATTCAATACATGGCCTTGATTTTGTCCCAATCATGATGACTGGAGGTGTCTAAGATTCTAAGTCTTCAGTTTGTGCTTTTAACAAGGGTGGAAAGCAGGATCTTGGTTGCCTGCATTCAGTTCTGTCTCAGCTTTGTGTGTTCTATAAATAAAAATCTTGCTTTCTGGGGCTCAATATTTATTTTTCTTTATTTCTCTGTTTTTTTTTTTTATATTTTTTTCTAGTGCTTTGATTTCAACAACTATGTTGATATAAATTCAAGGAGGCCATCCTGGAGCTGCCCCCATTGTAATCAGCATGTTTGCTACAATGACATCCGTATTGATCAAAATATGGTTAAGGCAAGTCACAGATCAGTTATATATATATTATATTTTTATATTGTTTCGTGAAAGTTGGATCACCAGTGGACAATTGGTCCGCATTCGGGGCCTCATTCAGGTCCTCAAAGAGGTGGCCCCGAATGTTTCTGCTGTAATTATGACTGCAGATGGATCGTGGAAAGCAGTGCCAGGTAGTGATGACCATACAGATCAGGCATGCAAAGATTTAGAGTCCCCGAAAGATGGGTCTGAGCATCGAGATCCCTCGAGCTCCTCAGATGCTACTCACGCTTTTCTGGATCTTACTGAAGACAATAGTGAAGCTAGTGCTATGGACACAGATGAAATTGAAGACAGGAAACCTCTCGTTCATCAGTCTAGTGCCATGAATTTAGCTGTAACATCACAACAGAATGATCCTGTTGGAATTGCAAGTGATGATTCACAAACTGAAGATGAGTTCTGGTCTGGACTCTACCTCAACTATGGGCCAACTGTACCTAATGCCAGGATAGGTGGCAATATTAATGGGAGCTCTAGTTCAGCTGTAACTCCTATGTTAACAGATGCTATTTCTGTGTCTCAGAATGGAGCTGATGCTAGTGCAAGCAGTAGTCTTGCAACCAATGTTCTTCAAAATCAGTTTACCGCTCCCAGTGACGTGCAGTTAAATCAGTCACAACTTGTGAACTCGATGTCTAGTCCTGAGTATGGAAGCATGCAATTTGTCCACAGAAATATAAACAGAACACCTGTTGCAGTCCAGGCTCTTCCAGTACAATCACAGACACCAACGATGCTGCAGAGACCAAGATCCAACTCAAATTTTTTGGCTCCTAATGGTTCTTCAATTCCTTATCCAGTCACACAGTCTGTTTCATCTGCCACGAATGGTTTAAACACTCCCTCTACTGACATAGATCGGATGTCACAACTTTCTAGATCCCATGTAAGTCAGTTGAAGGTGCTAAATTTTGAATAAAACATAAGTTTGATGCAGTTTTAGATTTTTATTTTGTGTTATTTGGCTGTTCTTTTTCTAATAGTGTCTTGTGGTATTAGGTATCACAGAGCAGGAGTCAGCAAGAGAGTTCATTTACTCCTGGGCTGCCCTACCAACAGGTTGCTGGTAATCCTACTGTCGGTGGTACCCCTACTGTATCCAGGGTGTCTTCTGGGCTTACAAGTGAGTTACATAATCTGCTTCAGCAGCCAACTCTTAACCTTAGGTTACCTCAGTCAAGGATTCAATCTCCAGGTTTGACACGGTCTTCATCACCCTTGGCACGGACACAGGCTCCACAAGCAGTTGCACAAGTTGGAGTCAGCACAGCACCTCAAATGTCCAGGTATTCCATGGCTGCTCAGCGAGCTACCCAACTAGGTAGACAGTCATCGATGCTGCTAAGTCAAACTCAAGCGTTAAGAACAGGTTCTCCATATCCTGTAAACGTTGATAACAATATTAGGGCTCCAGTGGGGACACAAAGAATGAATATGGGCGGTTTAACTCAAGCAGTTTCAACGGCAGATGCCACTGCAGAATTGCCATCAGAGCAGAACTGGCGCCCAACAGGTCGAATGCGTGGAAGCCTCACAGGTAGACAGTATTCCGAAGCTCTTAGCCAGTTGATGATTCAGCCTAGCCAACCAACACAGGCGGCAAGGCCGCCTCAGACGAATCAATCTGCTCCATCGGGTCTACCTCCACAGCTGCAGGCACATCTTTCAAATAGCACGAATCCTGCTGTTCCTCGTACAGAAACTTCCTAGCTTATTGAATGTTGACTGAGCAACCTAGGATGCTTGAAATTTGTTGTCATCAATGGAGGAACGAGTATGGTTAGGCTGTGTATACATCTAAATTATAGCCAAGTTTTTGTACGTGACCGTTGTACAGTTTCTTCCATTGTGGTTTTTGGGCTGTTGTCTTTGCTCTTGTAAGTTTTGCCCATATCGTGCTTCCAGGGGCAGGTTGCACAAGGTGTGGCATAACTGTCCATGGAATGTTTTGAGTAGAGCATCAGATGAACTGATGCAGATTGTCAACCTTCAGGGTTCTTGAATGTTGTCCGAAGGCAGTCCTCTTGATTCCATCATCCAAATGGTAGTCTAGGCTTATCTCTCGGCCTAGCTAGACAGGAGTTTTTGTTAGGCCATTTGGATGACATTTTTTGTGTTGGACTTGGGGGTACTTGTGATTATCATAGGTCAATTAGCATTGGATTTTGGTGAAAGGGAGTTACTGTGGATGTGCTTGGTTGTTAACACTTACCTACACTATCAAAAGGTGAAGATCTTGCAGGCTGGAACTTTGTTTTCCCTTTTGGCTCATTCATTTTGCTTTGCTGGTTGGGACAACTCTTCTTCGTACTAAACTAGGCATGAACATGGTTTTTCTTCATCTCTTCATCTTTTCCTCGACTTGTTACTTTGTTCCCATACATTGCTCTAAGGAACCGTTACTATGGCTTATTTTCAGACATTTCTGACTATATTTGTGGAGCATAGGGGTATGTTGATGCAGCGAGTTAGTGTAAGAAACAAGGGCCAAACTTGTTGAGCCCGGGATAGAGAAAATTGGGAATTTTCCTTGGAAGAGGGTAATTTGGTTTGTCATTCAAGTCTGTTGTAAACCATGACTCTGAGAGTCTATTTATAAAGTTGCATAAAGCTCTAATCCTAGAAGTAATAGAAAACCCAAAAGACTAGGAATCCTAAGATAGCTAGGCAACATGAAAAGTAGGAAATAGATCACTATAAAACAAATAAAACACTAGAATGATACAATCTATTTCTTTTCCTTCTTAGCCTTCTTTCGAACTTCCTGTTCTAGAAATTTATCATACGCTCCTCATAAGTCCCCTCAATTTGAGGAAAACTTGTTCTCGAGTTTGCTGGAAGATTTGGATGTAAGGGCTTATTGGAGGGATAATAAGGGAAAAGGTCCACCACATTTAATGTCTTAGCAATCCCCATATTATTAGGCAAGTTGATCACATGGGCATTATTGTTGATCCTTTTTAAAACCTCATACAGACCATTACACCTTACTATAAGTACCCATTGGAAACTTCTCATTTCAAAGGAACACCATCACCTGATCACCAACTTTAAAAATCTGCTCATGTTGACATCAATCAGCCACTTGCTTATACCTTTGGTTTGTTTGTTCCAGCCTTTGTTTGACTTCAGCTTGGACATCTTGCCATTGAGTTGCCATATTCTCTGTTGCCTTACTATTTCTAGCATTGTTTGGTAACTAGATCAAGTGCATGTTGTGGAGGCTTAGTATAGACAACAAAGAATGGAAACTACCCAATTACGCTATGAACTGCGTTATTGTAGGCAAATTCTGTTTGAGCTAATGCTAAATCTCATTGCGTCGGATGATCGTCATAGATACTCCGTATCAAATTATCCAGTGTTCTATTCACCACCTTTGTTTGACCATCAATCTGAGGATGAGCTATGATGCTAAATTGCAAGGATGAATCAAACAGATGCTACTAGGTCTACCAAAAGTGCCCTAAGAACATACTATCACGATCATACGTGATGGTTTTAGGAAAGCTGTGCAAATGAATGACCACCCTAAAAAAGAGCCTTGTTATCCTATTGGCATCAGCCATATGCTTACAAGCAAGAAAATGTGCCATCTTAGAGAACTTATCAACAACAACAAAAACAAAATTCGTGCCTCACGAGGTATGAGGCAGTCCTAGGACAAAATCCATGGATAGGTCCTCCTTAATATTTTTCAGAACTGGCAAAGGCATATACAATCCGGTGTTTTGCAACTGACCCTTGGAGACTTGACAGACATAGCACCTCTTCAGTAGACTGTCAACATCCCTGCACATATGAGGCTAGAAATACCACTCCTCCATGGTAGTAAACATCTTACCATGTCCTAAATGTCCAGCAGGACCACTCCCATGTAAGCCATGAATCAGCTTCTCCCTTAAGGAGGACTTAGGGATAAAAAATCGATTCCCTTTCAAAAGAAAGCCATCTAGAAGATAAAAATCATTAGCAACATGACTAGAAATACACTTCTCCCTGTAGCAACGTGATTTAGGAGTCACCACCAATGAGTTTCACCTAGGTCGATTGGATACCTATTGTGGTTTGCGAGATATTCTAAGATCGTGAGTCGGTTACGCTAAAATAACCTTATTAAAGCGCCCAGAAATTGGTACAATGGGGTTCAGTTTTATTCTTTCCTAACTCTTTATTTCTTGGCCTAATCTTTGATTGAAATAATTTTAATGAACTTTATTTAATTATGTTTAATTTTCAATTTAGTTCCAAACCATGAATCTTACCAGACCAACCGGATATGGAATCCTAGACGTCCTTGAAATCTCGGGATTTTATCAAATCCACCAAAAATTTGAAAGAAACATCTTGTTCTAAGCCGTGAGTCTTACCAGACCAATCGGATTCGAATGAATAATCCGCCTCAGGACTTTATCAAATCCACCAAGAACGGATTCCCAAAAAATTTACTAAGTATTTAAAAGTAGCTTAACCAATAATTTGTACATGTTACTAGTAGATACATTATGAGAATTAAAATTGAACTATTCTAAAAAAATAAACAAGAGAAGAAACAAATCAAATCAGAATCCCATGTTGTTCCCCTAAGTCAATTTAATGACCAAGTTTAATGCAAGGCAAAACCAACAATAACAAAGAAGACAAAGAAAAGAATAAACAATAAAAGCTTGCTGTCAGTGACTAATCTGCAAGATGAAAGAAAGTTAGTGACTTAATGGATAAAATAAGAAAGACGACGGACTAAAATAGGGTTTTACCCAAAGGAAAAGTTTGACATGGTCAAATCTGATGGAGACGGGCCGGGTTTGCAGGTGTTGGACTGGATCCTCTTCAATTCCTCGTTTGTCGGCGGCAGGCAGGCGAGCGGAGGCTTAGGCTGGGACAAAGGGGACGACGGTGGGGGGAGGACGAGCGGCTGGCAGTGATGATGGCGGCGACCCTTGGAGGTAGAGAGGACGGCGGTTGGCATTGGACGAGGCTGTGAGGGCCGGAGGCAGCGATGCCGTCGGAGCTACAGACTGCGCATGGGCGGCTGCACAGCTGGCGGTTTCTGGAGCGACGCGCAAAGAAGGAGAAGCTTACGGTGGTGCCGGAGGGGAGAAGCAGCAGTGACGGGTGAGAGGGAGCAAGGGTAACGGCGGCGCGCGGAACAGGTTTGGGTTTCTGGGGATGAGTGAGGAGAGACAGGGGTTGAAGGCTGCAGTTTAACCTTTTTTCATTAGGGCTTAGGGTTTCGAATTTTTCTTCCCCATTTTCTTCAATTAATGGCCCATACTTATACTAAGAGAGGCTAGGCGAGATTAACTGGGTTTAACAGAGTTTAAACTTGATCCAAATTCTATTTGAGGAGATTAATATATAATCTGGTAAACTGACAGTTTAAGTCCAACAAAACTCTCCAGCTGCTTATTCTGCCCTCAATTTTGTGCGAATTCCAATTTGACCCAAAACTTCTAGGATTTGTCAGATTAGCTCAAAACTTTGCAAAAGTAACTAGATTTTTCCTAGAATTTCATAAAATCAACAGATTTAGCCGAAACTCTCTAAAATTGACAGATTTGTCACAAACTTTCCAATTTTGCCTAAAAACTTTTAAAAACCCTCACTTTCCACCTAACTTTTTCCCCCTGCCTAAATTGACCCAACAAAACCTTTAGGACTCTAAATTAGTATCAAAACTAAATAATGTAACCTAAATGTGACAAGACCAACTAAGTTTAAAATACCAACAATGACCTAAATATCATAACAATCGACTAAATTGTCCCTAAAAATGAAAATACCCCCTAAACTAATTTTCTTAACCTAAAAGCTTAAAAAAAGTCAGTGCCTAGACAAAATTGGGTGTCAAGAGCTACCCCGCTTTGCATGTCTCATAGAATATGACGCATGCAAAGCCACTAGCCAATTTTGTCCAACCTTCTATTTGGACAATGAGAACCCACTTACTGCCAAAAACTTGGGGAGAAAAAATCCTCTCATTCAAGTTTAAGGAACCTTCCTTGTTACCTCTACTATAAGAGCCTTCCTATTATTGAAGAATTTAAGGAGGAAAACTCTTTCTTCTTGTTTATCAAGCTTAGGAACTTTCCTAACCTTTTACAATAAGAACTTTCTTATCGCTTCCAAACCTAAGAGGAAAACTTTTTCCTCTTTTTTTGATGGATTAAGAAACCTTCCTCACCCTTAGCTCTATAGAAACCTTTCTATAGAAGAGGAAACTCTTCTCTCATTCATTTTAACTTCGGTAGAGAACTCTTTCTCACCATGGTCTAAGAGGTAGAGAACCCTCTCTTTACCACCTCTTGTCGATTTAGAGGTAAAGAACATTGTCTCTTTACAACCTTTAAATTTCTTGGAGGTAGAACACCCTGACCCTTTACCACCTCCAAATTCCTTTGAGGTAGAGCACCATGACTCTTTACCACCTCTATTTTCCCTTGAGGTAGAGCACCCTGACTTTTTACCACCTCTAAATTCCTTTGAGGTAGAGCACACTGACTCTTTACCACCTCTATTTTCCCTTGAGGTAGAGCACCCTGACTCTTTACCACCTCTAATGACCTTTGAGGTAGAGCACCCTAACTATTTACCACCTCTATTTTCCCTTAAGGTAGAGCACCCTGACTCTTTACCACATCTAAATTTCTTTGAGGTAGAGCACCCTGACTCTTTATCCCCCCTGAAAATGCTTGATGTAAAGAACCCTGACTCTTTACCACCTCTAAATTTCTTTGAGGTTGAGCACCCTGACTCTTTACCACCCTGAAAATGCTTAAGGTAGAGTGCCCTAACTCTTTACCACCTCCGATTTATCCCATGCTATGAGAAAAAGAATGACTTTGCTTTTGAAAACTTGGATTATCTTTGTTTTAGATGTGATGAGGTAGAGAAACCTTTCTGATTTGAAACCTTTGTTTGACTTGAATTACGAGGAAGAGAATTACTTTATATTTGGAGCCTCGATCTAGCTTTGGTATTGAGATATAGGAACCCTCCTTGTTATCTCAAGCAAAAATTTCTAAGAAAGCAACCGGACTTAGAATAATTTAATCAAAAGTGTGAATTTTCCAAATGGGGGAATGCAAAAAAGACTTGAAATTCCATGAAATGAGTGAATCTCAAAAAGCTAAAAATTCTATGAAATGAGTGAATTTTAAAAAGCTGAAGATTCCACGAAATGAGTGAATCTTGAAAATGTGAAATTCCACAAAACGAGTGAATTTCAAAAAGCTGAAGATTCCACGAAATAAGTGAATCTTGAAAGTGAGAAATTCCACAAAATGAGTGAATTTCAAAAAACTGAAGATTTCATGAAATGAGTGAATCTTGAAAGTGAGAAATTTCACAAAATAAGTGAATTTCAAAAAGACGAAGATTCTACGAAATGAGTGAATCTTAAAAGTGAGAAATTCCACAAAACAAGTGAATTTCAAAAAGTTGAAGATTCCACGAAATAAGTGAATCTTGAAAGTAAGAAATTTCACAAAATGAGTGAATTTTAAAAGCCAAAGATTCTTGAAAGTGAGAAATTTCACAAAAATAAGTGAATTTCAAAAAGCTGAAGATTTCAAAAAATGAGTGAATCTTGAAAGTGAGAAATTCCACAAAATGAGTGAATTTCAAAAGCCAAAGATTCTATGAAATGAGTGAATCTTGAAAGTGAAAAATTGGTCCAACGAAAAATCTTAAGAGTTGAAAACGTCTTGAGATACATTAAAAATATCTTGAAAATGTTTTGAAATGAGCTTTGAGAGCAACCGTCAAACATGATGAAAATCATTTTGAAAAATATCGTATGACAACTCCGGGATGTCTACCTCTCAAATATGTCCCCCATCATGAAAATAAACCATGATTTCTTTAATAGTGAAAACTTACTTAGATTTCGATCATTGAAAACTTACTTTAACCTTGTAGTGGGTGTGATGATGTAGAGAAACTTTTCTCATTTAACTTCAGTTCAACCCAGGTTACGAGGAAGAGAGTTACCATCTCTTTGGAAGCTCAGTTTAGGTTTCCTTTCAATGTGACGAGGTAGAGAAACCTTTCTCATTTAAAACTTCGGTTTAACCCAAGTTACGAGGAAGAGAGTTACCATCTCTTTGGAACCTCGGTTTAGCTTTCATTTAAATGTGACGAGGTAGAGAAACCTATCTCATTTAGAACCTCAGTTTGGCCTGGACCGTAAAACTTCCTTCACTCAAATGATATTGAGAAGTTGAAGCATCTAACTCTTGGCAGATATGAAGTGATTGAAACACTCTCTCTTTTTCCCTTGTGTAAAATGTCTCCCCCTTGATGTGCTTGGACTAAATTCTTCTTTTGATGTCTGCACCAAGCTTCATTGAAACCTGCTTGTGATAAAAGCATGATGAAAATGATGTGATGATGCTCATGATGCATGTTTCTCAATCATTGCATTTTTTGAATAACTTTGATGAAAGCCATGATGCATGAGTGAATTCTATGTTTCCTTCAACATTACCTCTTGTGATTATTTTTGCTTAAGCTATTTCGAACTTCTTCTTACCTCACCATGGATTTCATACCATCTGAAGGCTCAACGTTCAATGTCTCATTGTCCCCTTCTTTTTCTTATGGCGGTGCCGATGCTTACTCAGCCCCATGTTATACTCTGAATGATTGCTCTTCCTTGGACTCAATTTTTGATCCATAAAACTTGCCCCCTTGTCTATTGAGATTCTTTACTGGTAGTACTCTTCTTGCACTCCGTAGAGACTACTTTGCCCCCTTAATATGGTGTCTATGTGGATGATTTATAAAAGATCATGCATTTCTAGACTTTCGTGATGGCACTCGATCGTGAATTTCTCTTACAAGAACCACATATTCTTAAATAAAGTCTCAAGCTATCTCCTCACTTTTAAGTCCACACACATTAATGAATAATGGTTTGGCCTTAAAGAAAAAACTTTCATCAATTTGCAAAGCTTGAAAAAATAACTTACGGTCTTTGTATTTGATTAAAATGTCCTGTTATTCTTCCCCTTTCCAACTCAATGACATAAAATGAACAAGGCAAAAGGTAGAAACAGGTTTCACAATGATAGCCTTTTAACTGAATGAGAACGATATCGAGAGTTAAGTTTGAGTGGTGTGAAAGAATGGACTTTTAATGCTTTTCGTCAGTAGACCTGATTGCCTTGAAAAACTCAATAGTGATGACCTCAAACTTACTACCTTTTCCAGAAAGTTAGACCTCATCTGTTGCCTCCCAACTCTCGTAATCTGTATGTACGCTTACTTTGAAGTTGCTTTTATCTTCTAAACCGCCTTTGTAGGTTTTCAGTCTAGAATTCATAGCTCACTTTTCTTTTTCATCTTCTTCTTTTTTTTCATTTCTTTTCTTTCATTTGCTTTAACTTGAGCCCTTTTTTTTTTCTTTTGTGAGCTATGATTATGACGTGCTTGATAGCCCTTTTGAATTGAGATTACTCAAATGGCCTTACTTGCTTGTGCTTGCTCTCAGTCTTTCATTTCTTTTGAATCTTACCTTGTTGCCTTTTGATGGAAGGGATGAACTTCTTTCCTTTTTGGAATTTGTGTTGCGGAGAATTAAGAACCTTTTCTTGTGTTGAGCATTCATGAGAATTGGGAGGCCACCCGAGCCATTTAATATGATAGCTACATTCTTTGGAAGCTAAACAAAGGCTTCTTGCAAGGATGCTGATAACCATTGTGAACTTCCTTTCGAGAGTTAAGGTGCAACATTTGAGATCCTTCTTACTAGATTTGGCAGCACTTTCAAGATCACTACTATCAAATCTCCCTTAACTTTCATTTCCACCCACGAGTAGCATCGTTTATGAAGTAAAATGTGATGACAATAATGGATGGGGTAATGGAAAAGAATGAGAGACAGATGTAAAAATGAAATTTTTGGTAAAAAGTGGTAGCATGCACACATTACATTTTTTATTGGACAAGAAAAGAATAACAGGTGCCCATTTAACAAAGACTACACCCTAGATTCTGGACTAAATCTAGGAGATTTTTATTATTAAATTACTTTGGCAATCTCTCAAAGATACAAGTTTACTCAAAGGATTCTTTTTCATTCAAAAGTGTGTGCGAACTGCCAGGTTGGATCTAACTTGGAGCCCTTCCAAAATCAATGTAATTCCAGCTCAAAATCTTCACTTTCAATTACCAATCACATTGGGATCTAACGATTTCAATTGTTAAACTAACTTAGAAGAGGAGGCCGCTTGATCTTTGCTACTATTGGTAGGGTGACAGCAGGTTTGACTCTATGAGCTTAGGGAGTAGCTCCATGTAACTTGTGGAAATCAAATCAACTTGAGTAGCTTTTTTCCCATGAGTGGTATGTGGCGCTGATGAGGGAGCTTTGAAGACTACCGCCTCAATAGGACATCCTTTCGCCTATAATGTGAGTGGTATTGGACCATAGGACTTGGAGATGATGTTTTGGATAGCCCTGCTTCTTTCATTGCAAATCCCCCAGTTGAAGAATAGACCAACTTTCCTGTTTTGATTCCAAATTTGATCCTTTCTCCAGATAATACCATATCTGAAAAGCTACTTGGAGTGTTCCTAACTAGCTTTTCATAAAATGGTCCATTTAGTGTTTGGATAAATAAGGTGATCAGTCCTCTTTCTATCATAGGTGGTTGAACTTGTGCGGCTAAGGCCCTCCACCTTTGTGTGTACTCCTTAAAGGTTTCTTATTTCCTCATCTCCATATTTTGAAGGGTTTGACAATTAGGAGCAAATCCACGACATGCTTATAATTACTGATGAAAGCTTGAGCAAGATCATTCCATGTCCTAATGTTCTTTGGGCCTTGGCTAAGGTACCATTGCAATGCAGACTTTGTCAAACTCTCTTGAAAAAGAGCCACCCATACCTTTTCATCATTTGTGAGGGGTTGTAGCTTTCTTAGGAAAAGTGTTATATGAGTGACAGGGCAACTTGTTCCATTGTATTTCACAAACTCTGGTACCTTGAAATCTGAGGGAATCACAACATTTGGCATCAAGCAAAGATCGTCCGCTAATATGGATCCAAATAAAGTACCACTTTTAATGGCTCGAAGTTTTTTCTCTATGGTCTCAAGTTTTTGAGTATCCTCTTCTTCTTTAAGCAGCGACTTTTTTTCTTCAAAAATTGGAATGTGCCTTAAATGAATGTCATCAGATGGGCTTGAGTCTTGAAAGAGCTTATCTTGAACTGAGACCTGTTGTTGAGTGAATCCGGGAGGGTGGATCAGATCCAGTGGGTCTTTGATGGGGGTTTGCACCGTCTTCCCCTTGATCAACTCCTTTATATGCTTCATTTGTTCAGCCTTGCCCTCTATCTTTGACTCCATGTCAGTGAGGCATCCTTTCATCTTCTTTGCCGTCAGTCTTGTTTGAAGCTGAGTTGGATATCGGTGTTGAGTGCCAATCTTTTACCCTTTTTAAAATGAGATTCTTTTTGTTAGAGCTATATGCATGTGATTGATGTAACGCATGTATGCAGTGAGTGAGCTTGATTGTCCACTATTGTGGAACTTCAGAACTTCTTGTTGACATATGAAGGACAATAGTTAGTATAGTTTGATGTGTGACTTTGGTGCGTGAAGGGAAAAATATGCTTGAAAAATTATCAAATCAACAAATGAAAAGTGAGATTAGAAATAAGTTAGAATAGAATTGATATGGAGAAATAATATATGAGCCACCAGAGTTATAAAGAGAAAAAACATACGAACAAAGCAACAAAAATGGTCAAATGACAAAAGAGTTAGCAACACTAGTGTAGAAACACAAGCCAGTTACGAAAACAATGAAGCGATTCAACTAAACGGTATGTGTCTTGTTATGGGACTCTTAATGAATAGATATATGGCCGCTATATGCGTAGGTAGTTTTTGAAAGAAAGGTTATAGGTTGGTTTTTGAATCCCTCTTGCTAAGTCCTACGGACTAGAAAAGGCCTAATTCCTCACCCACAAGGGTTATGTGAGGAAGGATTAATTCGAGTCTTAGTTTTCATGGTCCCATGGGTGACTATTATCACACGCGAGCAACACTACTTACTACTACGGATTAGAGAAAGTGCGGAGACTATTGTCTCACACAACTAGCCTACCCCGGGTGTTTTGCAAAATTTCATTGGAGTGAGCTTGGGTATTGAGCTCATTATGCATGCTAAGCTGTGTACGTGTAACAACCTAAAAAAAATACACAACACATCACATCAATATGTTAAAAAACAAACAAGAAAGAAAAAGAGCAAAACTAAACCCTTTTTATGGCTAGACTCGTCCCTAGCGGAGTCGCCAAGCTGTAGCAACGTGATTTTTAGGAGTCGCCACCAATTAGTTTCACCTAAGTCGATTGAATACCTGTTGTGGTCTGCGACAGATTCTATGATCGTGAGTCGGTTACGCTAAAATAACCTTATTAAAGCGCCCAGAAAATTGGTAAAATGGGATTCAGTTTTATCCTTTCCTAACTCTTTATTTCTTGACCTAATCTTTCATTGAAATAATTTTAATAAACTTTATTTAATTATGTTTAATTTTTAATTTAGTTCCAAATTGTGAATCTTACTAGATCAACCGGATATGGAATCCTAGACGTCCTTGAAATCTCAAGATTTTATCAAATCCACCAAGAATTTGAAAGAAACATCTTGTTCTAAACCGTGAGTCTTACCAGACCAATCAGATTCGAACGAATAATCCACCTCGGGACTTTATCAAATCCACCAAGAACGAATTCCCAAAAAATTTACTAAGTATTTAAAAGTCGCTTAACCAATAATTTGTACATGTTACTAGGAGATACATTATGAGAATTAAAATTGAACTATTCTAAAAAAATAAACAAGAGAAGAAACAAATCAAATCAGAATCCCATGTTGTTCCCCTAAGTCAGTTTAATGACCAAGTTTAATGCAAGGCTAAACCAACAATAACAAAGAAGACAAAGAAAAGAACAAACAATAAATGCTTGCTGTTAGTGACTAATCTGCAAGATGAAAGAAAGTTAGTGACTTAATGGATAAAATAAGAAGGACGACGGACTAAAACAGGGTTTTACCTAAAGGAAAAGCTTGACAGGGTCGAATCTGATGGAGACGGGTCGGGTTTGCAGGTGTTGGACTGGATCCTCTTCAATTCCTCGTTTGTCGGCGGCGGGCAGGCGAGCGGAGGCTTAGGCTGGGACAAAGGGGACGACGATGGGGGGAGGACGAGCGGCTGGCAGTGACGATGGTGGTGACCCTTGGAGGTAGAGAGGACGGCGGTTGGCAGCGGACGAAGCTGTGAGGGCCAGAGGCAGCGATGACGTCGGAGCTACAGACTGCGCACGGGCGGCTGCACAGCTGGTGGTGTCTGGAGTGACGCGCAAAGAAGGAGAAGCTTACGGTGGTGCCGGAGGGGAGAAGCAGCAGTGACGGGTGAGAGGGAGCAAGGGTAATGGCGGTGCGTGGAACAAGTTTGGGTTTCTGGGCATGAGGGAGGAGAGATAGGGGTTGAAGGCTGCAATTTAACCTTTTTTTCATTAGAGCTTATGGTTTCGAATTTTTCTTCCCCCTTTTCATCAATTAATGGCCCATACTTATACTAAGAGAGGTTAGGCGAGGTTAACTGGGTTTAATAGAGTTTAAACTTGATCCAAATTCTATTTGAGGATATTAGTATATAATATGGTAAAGTGCCAGTTTAAGTCCAACAAAACTCTCCAGCAGCTTATTCTGCCCTAAATTTTGTGTGAATTCCAATTTGACCCAAAACTTCTAGGATTTGTTAGATTAGCCCAAAACTTTACAAAAATAACTAGATTTTTCCTAGAATTTCATAAAATTGACAGATTTAGCTGAAACTCTCTAAAATTGACAGATTTGCCACAAACTTTCCAATTTTGCCTAAAAACTTTTAAAAACCCTCACTTTCCACCTAACTTTTTCCCCCTGCCTAAATTACCCAACAAAACCTTTAGGACTCTAAATTAGTATCAAAACTAAACAATGTAACCTAAATGTGATAAGACCAACTAACTTTAAAATGCCAACAACGACATAAATATCATAACAATCGACCAAATTGTCCCTAAAAATGAAAATGCCCCCTAAACTAATTTTCTTAACCTAAAAGCTTAAAAAAATTCAGTGCCCGGACAAAATTTGGTGTTAACAGCTGCCCCCCTTTGCATGTCTCATAGAATATGACGCATGCAAAGCCACTAGCCAATTTTGTCCAGCCTTCTATTTGGACAATGAGAACCCATTTTGATAGCCAAAGGGCTATTACCCTTCAAACTTTCAAGCTCTGACGAAACACCACCCTCGGAAGAGATGAGCATCACCCTCGAAGAATGCGAGGACGAACTTGGGGAAAAGAGGGTCCATAATCCTTCACCCCCGGACCTCGGTAATCCACCATAACAGGACTGACCACAGGAGAATGGTACATTACCACCATCGGTAAAATGACCTGACCAACTTCGGGAAGAGCAGACTCACCATCCTCGTCAAGGGAAAACATCCTTCGAAGGGAATCCTTTGTGCCGAGAGGCCTTTTGAGTAACTAGGGCAACCTTGGCCCGGAAACGCTCATATCCCGAAGAGGTCTCTTTCACCGAAGGGGTCTCGCGGACACGACAAAAATGGTTAAGGAGCCTCTGACATAGAGACCTCGCACACGCCCCTGACACACATGCCTCCTATGGCCCTGACACACAGACCTCTCACGGCCCTGACTTCTGGCCAAAACGGCGTATGGCCAGCTGGAGATATCCATCTCCGAAGGTACAGACTGCATCCGACCAAACACGTGTCATGATTCGAGCGGGCTGTGTCAAACGGACTTCTCCCAATGTCCTCCTATAAATACTTGGGGAAACAACTTTGGTAGGGACAATACACAACAAGCACACAATACAAAAGAGACTCTCAAGAGAACTATACTCTTCACTCTTTGTTCACTACTCTTCCTGGCTAAAATCCTGACTTGGGTGTCAGAGACTCTTCCTCCAGAAACACACTCCGGGGACCTCCTAACCCATTCTCTTTTGAGTGTTTTAGGCAGTTTCATGACGGAAGTCTCTTCTACCGGCACCTAAACCCAAGAAGTCCCTAACAGGCCCAACATGTCGTACAACAAAGATGCTTCTGGGCATCATTTGGTGCCGTCTATGGGAAACTTCCCTTAGGTAGCCGTCGTTGAGACTCGGCGTTCTAAGGATAAGGGACTCCTGAAGTTCCCATCCGTGCTGGAGAATCAGCCGGCGACGGAACAACTGGCTGCAGGGACTTCTTTGCTTGAAGACGAACGTCCTCTAACAATCACGATGAGTTTCCTACGTGATTTTCAGCGTTCTGTTGTGGCTGAAATGATGCAATAGTTGGATTGAAGGTGGTGACAACTACCTTTGGGCCGAAGGGCCCCTTCACCAATTCCCTGTCTGGAGAAAAGTCCAAAGTCCACTCGCCGGAGCTCAGGGAGTGGAAACTTCCATGACGAGTCCTCAACAGAGGATGTACGCCCCAGAGGCTGACGTACTAAAGAAACAGGGTCCAAAGGGGCTAGGACTTCCCATCGGCGAAGTTCTTCGCCAGAAGAAAGATCACAATCCCCTCGCCGCTGAAGTTACTCCCCGAAAAGGTAGCGCACTCTTCGTTGCCGGAGGCCTCCAGGCAACGAGAAGAGCCCAAGGCCACCGTCCTCATGGAAAAAATCCTAGAGATGTTGGAGAAAGTGGAAAGGCAAGTGGCTCGGAAGCCTGTCTGGTCAAGGCTGTCGGAAACCTTCACCGGAAACGAGTCACCATTTATCTGAGCAATAGTAGAGGTGCCTATGCCAAGCGACTTTTGGGTGCCTCGTTTGGAAACCTATGATGGGTGTAGTGACCCCCAAGCCCACCTGACCAAGTACAGGCGTAGCATGGCGCTGCAGGGTGCCAATGATGCTACCCTTTGCAAGTGTTTTGAGGTCACCCTCTCTAGCTCGGCAACTGCGTGGTACAACTCCTCGCCCTTGGGACTATAATGAGTTTCTAGGAGCTATCCACGGCATTTACACAGTAGTTCACCGGTAGTAGACCGACGGCGAAGATGCCCGTTCAGATGTTCGACTTAGCGCAGAGGAATGGTGAAACCATCCACGACTATGCCAAAAGGTTTAACCGAGAGGCTCTAAGCATGCCGGACTTCCATCCCGAAATACGCATCCTCGCCATGATATGGGGACTTCGGTGAGACTCACAAATCTTTTATGAGTTCTCGAAGGATCCTCCGGACACCCTTGGTGAGTCTACCGAAGTGCCAAACACCACATGATAGCCAATGAGCTAAGAATGGGAGGACCGAAGTTTGATCAGCATCATCCCGAAGGCCAAAGTCACCAACCCCGGTATCCGGCCGAGGGTGGGGGGAGAACTCGGAAGCAGAAGGGGAAAAGACCTATGTCATTTACTCCCTTGAACATTTCCAGAACAAACATATTGTTGGCCATGGAAAGGCAAGGCAACCCAATCCAGCGTCTGAAGGCCATGACTTTAGAAAACAAGAAAAATATGAAGAAGTTCTGCCAGTTCCATTGGGACCACGGGCATGACACTGAAGATTGCTTCTAGCTGAGGAAGTACATCGATTTTTTGATAAAGCAGGGCCAACTTCGGCGCTACCTACGGATGCCCTCCCCGAAAGGGAGGAGGGAAGAGGAAGGGAAAGGAGATGATGGGGACTATGATTCCGACAGACAACGGAATCGAAGTCCCAAAAGGCATCCACCACCTCCGGCTGGGGTGATCCAGACGATCACCATTGGACTACCTTTAGCAGAGAGAAAGAGGAAAGCCAGGGAGATCTCGATGATGGAATTCGGTAGCCGATTGAACGAGCTTGTTTGGAAAAATGGGTCCATCGTAGTATTCCCTCATGACAACCCACTTCTAATCATGGCAAGGATAGGGAGTTGGGACGTCAAAAAAGTACTCCTCGACGATGGTTCTAACGCCGATGTCTTATTCTCTTATCTGCTGCCGAATTTGGGTATCTCAAAAGATGATCTCAAGCCTGTCACTTCCCCCACCTTTGGGGTAGGTCCGTTTGAACTCCCTGTCCTCAGGTGGATTGACCTACCTTTAATGCTAAGGGGAACTTTGCCACAAAACAAGGGTGAGCTCTTTGCTTCCACAATGACAAGGTTCATCGTCATAGATGTTCCTTCGTCATAGAATGCCATCCTTGGGAGGCAGATGCAAGGAAATCTCCACATTCGTCATAAACCCTCGCATAATCCAACATAGCCTTAAGGTGCACCCAGAGGCAAAGCTTGTCTGACAAAAAAAGCGAAGCCTCTCGGCGGATAAGAACAACTTCATCAAAACTGAAGTCCAACGCTTAATGGAAGCAGGTGTAATAAGAGAAGTCAAATACCTCGAATGGCTTAGTAACGTGGTTATCGCCACAAAAGAAGGGAGTGATAAACTCCAAATGTGCATCGACTTCTGAAACGTGAACGATGCTTGCCCTAAAGATTCATATCCTCTGCTGCCAATAGATCAGTTGGTAGATTCAACCGCCGAGTATGGCCTCCTTAGTTTCCTTGACGCCTTCAGTGGGTATCATCAAATCAGGATGGACCCCGAAGACGAGGAAAAAACTGCCTTCATCACCGAAATTGGTACATACTGCTATATTAAAATGCCCTTCGGGCTTAAGAATGCAGGGGCCACGTACTAAAGGTTGATGAACAAGGTCTTCAACTCCCAAAATTGGGAGAAACATGGAAGTCTACGTTGATGATATGATAGTTAAGAGCAAACTGCCTAGTAGTCATATCACGGACTTAGAGGAAACATTCCACCAACTGAGGACCTTAGGAATCTATCTTAACCCCGAAAAATGTGTGTTCGGGGTAAATGCGGGTAAGTTTCTCGGATTCATGGTGTCGGAGAGAGGTATCGACGTCAATCCAGAAAAGGTCAAGGCCCTATTGGGATTCTGAACTCCCATGACGACTAAGGATGTACAAAGACTCACAGGGAGAATCACGTCCCTCAGCAGATTTATCTCCAAATATGGGGATCACTGCCCACCGTTCTTCAAGGTCCTCACTAAGGTAGCAAAAAATGGTGGCGACCTCGTAACTGAGGTGTGGCCTTGGAATGAAGACTGTCAAAAGGCCTGGGAAGAGCTTAAAGTCTACCTAACTCGTCCACTGAGACTTTGGCAGCCACGAGAAGGAGAACCCCTCATGCTTTACCTTGCCGTTACCGAAAAGGCAGTAGGTTCGGTCCTTGTAATGGAAGAAGGGGCAAAGCAATGGCCAGTATATTATGTGAGCAAGTCCTTGCACGGTGCCGAAGTCAGGTACCCCTTGCTACAAAAGGCTATTTATGCCCTGGTACTTGTAAGCAGAAAGCTACGTCCTTATTTCCAAGGCCACCCCATTATCGTCCGAAGTAACTTGCCCCTTCGGGATATCGTGAAGAAGGTAGACCACTCAGGAAGGCTTTCGAAGTGGTGCATCGAGCTCGATGAGTATGACATCACCTATGAGCCGAGGAAGGCTATAAAAGCTCAAGTATTGGTAGATTTCATTGCCGAGGTACCCATTACCGGAGAAAGTCAACCCAACCTTGGGAATAATGAACCTGAGTGGACTCTGTTTGTCGATGGGGCCTTCGCCTCCGAACATCAAGGAGCTGGAGTAATTTTTCATGGTCTCGAAGGTATGGAAGCTATGGAAGCCATCAAATTCGGGTTTAATGTCACCAACAATATGGCAGAATATGAAGCCATAATAGCAGGTTTGTGCCTTGCCAGAAAAATTGGTGTGAGAAACCTAAAGGCCTACAGCGATTCTCAGCTAGTGGTCCAACAGATGGTAGGGGACTATAGCGTGAAGGATCCAACTTTGGCAAAGTATCACGAACTCGTATCAAAGCTCATCCAAGAGTTCGACGCAGTGCACATTGAGAACGTGCCTCGTTGAGACAATGCTGAAGCAGATACTCTGGCTAAGTCAAGAAAGTTTATCGAAGTACTAAGTCACCCGAACATAGCAATAATGAGCATAGCAACCTCGGAAAGAGGATGGAAAAATCCCATAAAAAAGTATCTTACAACCTCGGAGCTTCCCGAAGACCCTCATGAAGCGGCAAAGTGTGAAGACGTTCTGGACGATATTTCCTAATCGGAGAAGAGTTATACCGACAAGGTTACGCAGGGCCGCTACAAAGGTGTGTCAGCGAAGAGGATGTAGAGACAGTCCTCAAAGAAGTCCACGAGGGGGCCTGTGGTTCCCACATAGGAACTGATGCCCTAACAGGAGAACTACTCCGCCAGGGGTACTTTTGGCCCACCCCAAGAAAGGATGCGAGGCAGTTTGTCCAGAAATGTGACAATTGCCAAAGACACGCCAACGTCCAGAGGCTGCCCTTGGAAATGATAACTTCGGCTAACTAACTTTGTCCCTTCGCAGTATGGGGTATTGACCTTAACGGGCTTCTCCCAACTGCACCCGGAGGAGTGAAGTTCTACATGGTCGCAGTAGATTACTTCACTAAATGGATAGAGGCAGAGCCCCTGACAACTATTTCGGCAAAGGACATACAGAAATTCATTTGGAAGAACATCGTATGCAAGTTCGACATACCGAGGGTGATAGTGGCCGACAATGGTTCCTAGTTTATTGACAAGGGATTCCAAGAATTCACCACTGACCTCGGGGTAAAAATGCACTTCACCCCGGTAGCTCATCCCTAGAGCAACAGACAGGTAGAGGTGTCTAACAGAACCATAAAGGATGGTTTGAAAAAGAGATTGAGGGAAGCAAGAGGGAAGCAAAAGGAAAATGGCCAGGAGAACTTCCTAGTGTGCTATGGAGCTATCAGACAACACCCCGAAGAGCCACAGGTGAGACACCTTTCTCACTCGTCTTCGGCATAGAGGCCATTATTCCTATCGAGGTGGTCCAGCCATCGGTCAGAGTACAAGTGTTTAACAAAGAAGGGAATAATCTCGGGTTGAGAACTAAGCTTGACCTAATTGACGAACACAGAGAAGTGGCTGAGCTTAAAAGAAAAGCTTTTCAGCAAAGGGTAGCTATAGCTGTGAACTTGCATGTCAGGTGAAAAGGAATCAGGAAAGGAGACCTTGTTTTCCGAAAGGCTGAGTTTGAGCCGCAAAGACTATCTCATGGATGTTAGTATTGTGCCCAAAAAGCCAATCATGAGATGATTGTATTTTTGCACATTGAGTCATGATATTTTATTGAGGCATTAATCCAGCAATTATGTTTGTTGTTTTGTTTCTGCGTAACGTAATAAGCATAATTGTAACCCTAGAATAATGATATTCTTAAACGTCCCTAGTCTAGTATTATTGTGGAGCGGGTTGCAATAATACATAATGACTAGCATATGTGGAGACTAATATGAGATATCTAGTCTACATATGGGTACAAGTTGGAGAACTTGTGTACTGGACCGACCCACCATGAGAACACTTCATGGATCGTTATATGAGTGTCATAAGTGATTCTCATAGTGATCATGGTATATGTAGTCCTTCGACCTAAGATCATCAAGGTTCCCTACATGTGAGTCACATACTTTGATACTTTCCTTTGTTGCTCGTAACTGAGTGAACTTGAAGGAGGTCATTGGGTATGTCACATATCATGCGGAGGGATTTGTATGATCAAGATGGGATTTGTCCCTCCTATGTAACGGGAGTGATATCTTCGGGCCCCTTGATAGAGTGAGACTTAGAAAATGCATGGCCATGCTTGGATGAGTTGATATACGATATCAATGTCATCAGTTTAAGTTGGTCTACTCGGTAATCAAGAAACCAAAGATTGGGCTATACGAGAGTGACACATTCCATGTCTCGTGCTTAGTCTTGATATCTTGGACAAAGGGACAATGGCATATATCGGTGATGATCATAAAGGTTTAGTCGATTCACCGACAATCTTGTCACTTGGGTAGCAATGATGTGTTGCTAGACACCGCTCATTGCTTATGATCATAAATGTGATTTATGATCATTGCCAACATGGCAAGAGCCTATTGGGTCGCACACATAGAGCTATTTGGATCATTAGAGTGCATGGGCTAATTATTTGGGTTATGGTTTCACTTTAATTTCGTATTAATAATGGGCCCAAGAGTTGAGCCATTATTAAGCCCGAAATTAAATCCTAATTGGATTAGGGCTTTGAAACCCATTAGGCCTGGAAGTTGAGTTTCACTATAAATACAACTTTTAAGTGAGAAATTCGCAGGTCTCCTTGCCCTAGCCTCCAAAAAGGACAGCCACACTCTTCTCTTGCAATTCCTTGGAGGACGCAAGCTAGCACTGCGAGCGCAAGAGAAACGCATCTGCCGGGACGTGGTGGAAGCGTGGTGATCCCGAGAGGCTCGTGTGGATACCATAGAGAGCCTGAACACGTCAACTGTTCAGGTTTTGTGATTCAACTCTACAGTTGAGTGAGAGATCTCAACCGAAAATTAGGTATGAAAATTTTCGAACACCCGGTTTACCCCGTTTCACTTGGATCCTGGAGGGTTTCGGTTAAATTCCGCTGCGCTGTTTGGCTCCCGAAACCCAACAGTGGTATCAGAGCTACTGGTGAAACCCTAAATCGGGATTGAGTGTTGAATCGCATGATGCTATGTGTTCGGTTGCTTTTCGGCCATGATTAATTAGATTGATTCAAGATGCATGAAACTGGAATTCGTAATGAACATATGAGATATATGAAGAAACGACACAAATTGGTTAATGAGATTAACCTCAAATTGAATGGTATGAGATACCTATATGGATTAGGATTCTTGCAATAGTTGCAAAAACCCTAGCTTGGTTCGGATTCAGCCTGTTCGGGCACTGAAAGTAAGGTATTTTTGGTGGCTCGAATAGAGGAGTCTCGGGTGCCTACTTTCTCAAAATACAAGATTTCGGGCTAAGCAATTGTAAGAAAATTTTTTGCGCAGGGGGGCGCTGCCCCCCACGCCCCCCGCAAGGGCGGCTCCCCTTGACCTCGTCCGCTGACCGGTCAGCGGAACCACCGCCCACTGACAGGCCAGCGGGACCGCCATATGCGAAGCGCCACATAAATAAAAACTGGTTAATCAACACGCGAAAATTGGCATGCATCTTTGTTGAATGAGATTTGACATGATATGCTGATTGGTGTTTGAAGCATGGTGCATGGTTATAGCCCTTGATTGGTTGTACTTGTAAATACGGCCTGCGAGTCGTGCCTTTTCTTATCACTCTCATTGTACATTCTCTTCTCACCTTACTCCCCTCGAATGTAACTCGAGGTTTCTATTATTGATGTAATGGTGCATTATGGGATCATCCAAGGTGGTATGTCCAAGGATCATCCAAGGTGGTATGTCCAAGGAGGTGACAACAAAAGGGCAACCAAGAAAGGAAGAGAAGGAGCTTGTGAAGACTCTTTTCTTTTCTTAGGCTTTTATGATATTCTCATTGGCTTGAGAATATCGCATAGTTTGGGCTATAACCATGTCATGTTTATTTCTTGTAAGCATGAGATGCATGTTTTATATTTGTATGTGATGCATGTATAAGACAACCGGAGATAACAAATTGGTGAGATCAAAAGAAAAATCCCTCAAACAAATATTAAGTCATTAAATGTGATGCCTTCCAAATGTTGGCACTCGTCAAGACTTTGATCAACATTAGGTGGGTTTGCCAAAGCAAAGCACCTATGTTCATCTTGGTAAGGCGCGATGGGATAATAGTGATATCCAAACTGCTAACTTTGGGTTCGACTTAACTAAGTCATCCTAATAGGATTAGGGACTTAGAGGCATAGAGTTGGGCTTAAGTTCATGAGATGAGCTTGGACAAGTGTTGTTCACCCAACTATCCAAGAGTTGCATAAGATGCAATTGGCAAGGAGTTGCCTACCTAAATAGCTGTAACTTGAGAGAAAAGCCAAAGCTGACTCAGGTTGTGGTCAAATATGGATCTTGGCCCACTAGAATACCTTAGCGCCGAGGTGTTCCGAAATAATATCGAGGGTTATTATTTTGAGGAAAATAGTGGGAGTATCGTTTAATAAAAGTCCTTATTAAATGAATTAAAATACATGACTCTTACACTGCATATTTACTGTTGTAGATAACCATGGCACAAAACACATCGACACTTTCGTTGCGATTGATCCTTGAGAAGGAAAAACTAAATGGGACCAACTTTCTCAAATGGTACCGAAACTTGAGGATAGTCCTCAAACAAGAGAGAAAGGCTTATGTCCTAGAGCAGCCCATTCCGAATGAGCCTGCTGCCACTGCTCCAAGAGCTGAAAGGGATGCTCACAAGAGGCATTCTGATGATGCTTTGGATGTTGCATGCCTCATGCTTATTACCATGGAATCTGAGCTTCAGAAGCAACATGAGAACATGGGGGCGTTCGATATGATCGAACATCTCAAAATGCTTTTCCAAGAGCAAGCTAGGCATGAGAGGTTTGAGACCTCTAAGGCATTGTTTCAGTGCAAGATGTCTGAGGGAAGTCCCGTGGGTCCTCATGTGCTCAAGATGATTGGGTACATTGAGAATCTTGAGAATTTGGGATTTGCTCTTCAAAAAGAGTTGGCTATCGATGTAGTCTTGCAATCGTTGCCTGAAAGCTACAGTCAGTTCGTCATGAACTATAACATGAACGACCTTGACAAGTCCCTTCCTGAATTACTCAACATGTTGAGAACTGCTGAGCAAAACCTTAAGAAGGCTAAGCCCATTTTTATGGTTCAAAAGGGCAAGGGAAAGGGAAAAGCCAACAAGAAGAAGGATAAAGCTAATGGAAAGTCCAATGCTAGTTCTCCTTCAGCTGCACTGAAACCAAAGGGTGGTGTGGCAAAGGAAGGGGAGTGCTTCCATTGTAAGCAACCTGGACACTGGAAGCGCAATTGCAAGCTCTATCTTGAAGAACTTGCTAAGGAAAAGGGAAGTAAGACTTCCACTTCAGGTATTTTTGTTATAGAGGCTAACTTTTCTACTTCCTCATCTTGGGTATTGGATACTGGATGTGGATCTCACATTTGTGCAAATGTGCAGGATCTAAGTAGAAGTAGAAGATTGGCCCGAGGTGAAGTGGACCTACGTGTTGGAAATGGAGCAAGGGTTGCTGCCTTAGCCGTAGGGACTTATGTTCTCACTTTACCTAGTGGATTAGTTTTAGAATTAGACAACTGCTACTTTGTGCCTACTATTAGTAGAAATTTGATTTCTGTTTCTTGTTTGGACAAGAAAGGTTTTTCATTTATAATAAAAGACAAATGTTGTTCTACATTTATAATAAAAGACAAATGTTGTTCTATTTATTTGAATGAAATCTTTTATGGTAGTGCTCAACTTAGCAATGGGTTGTATGTTCTAGACCTCGAAGATCCAATCTATAATGTGAATACCAAGAAGGTCAGATTAAATGATTCAAACCCGACCTATCTCTGGCACTGTCGCTTGGGCCATATAAATGAGACCCGCATATCCAAGCTCCATAAGGATGGACTCTTGGACTCATTTGATTTTGAATCATATGAGACATGTGAGTCATGTTTGTTGGGCAAGATGACCAAAGCCCCATTCACAGGGCAAAGTGAAAGGGCTAATGACTTACTAGGACTCATACATAGTGATGTATGTGGCCCTATGTCTACACAAGCTAGAGGAGGTTTCCAATACTTCATTACTTTCACTGATGACTTCAGCAGATATGGCTATGTGTATCTTATGAGACACAAGTCAGAATCCTTTGAAAAGTTCAAAGAATTCAAGAATGAAGTAGAGAATCAACTCGGGAAGAGTATCAAAGTGCTTCGATCAGATCGAGGTGGAGAGTACTTGGATCGAGAATTCCTTGACTATCTGAAGGAGTGTGGTATAGTATCACAACTCACTCCACCAGGTACACCTCAATGGAATGGTGTATCTGAAAGGAGAAATCGAACTCTGTTAGACATGGTTCGCTCCATGATGAGTCAAGCTGACCTTCCAAACTCCTTTTGGGGACATGCTCTAGAGACAGCCGCTTTTACACTAAACCGAGTTCCATCTAAATCGGTTCAAAAGACACCATATGAGATATGGAGTGGGAGGCGTCCCAATTTGTCTTTTATGAAGATTTGGGGCTGTGACGCTTATGTGAAATGTCAATCCTCTGACAAACTAGGGCCCAAATCTCAAAAATGCCTTTTTGTTGGGTATCCCAAAGAAACAAAGGGTTACTATTTCTACAATCCTTCTGAGCAAAAAGTGTTTGTTGCTCGAACTGGTGTCTTTTTGGAGAAAGAGTTTATCTCTAAAGGAACTAGTGGGAGGAAAGTAGAACTTGAAGAAATTCAAGAACAACAAGGAGACATCGAACCTGAAATGGAACCTGAACAGACACCACAAGATGTTGTGGTTCAAGAGTCTGTTCCTGTAGCACAGAGCCCACGTAGGTCTGGTAGGATTCGGCGTGAGCCCGAGAGATATGGATTTCTCGTGACTCACACCAGTGATGTGATGTTCATGGATCAGGATGAGCCCACAACCTACCAACAAGCTATGTCGGGGCCTGACTCTGAGAAGTGGCTAGTGGCCATGAAATCCGAGATGGAATCCATGTATGAAAACCAAGTATGGACTTTGGTTGACCCACCTGAAGGGGTAAAACCCATAGGGTGCAAATGGGTTTTCAAGAAGAAAACTGACATGGATGGTAATGTGATTACCTTTAAGGGACGATTGGTAGCAAAAGGTTTCAAGCAAATTCATGGTATTGACTATGATGAAACTTTTTCACCAGTTGCTATGCTTAAATCCATCCGAATTTTGTTTGCTATTGCTGCACACTATGATTATGAGATATGGCAAATGGATGTCAAAACTGCATTCCTAAATGGAAAGCTACTTGAGGATGTGTACATGACACAACCTGAGGGTTTTGTCACTCCTGGGAATGCCAATAAAGTGTGCAAATTGCAAAGGTCCATTTATGGACTGAAGCAAGCTTCTCGAAGTTGGAATCTTCGTTTTGATGATGCAATCAAAGAGTTTGGTTTTATCAAAAATGAAGATGAACCTTGTGTCTACAAGAAGGTTAGTGGGAGCGCTATTGTCTTCTTGGTGTTGTATGTAGATGACATACTACTCATCGGGAATGACATTCCTGAGCTACAGTCTGTGAAGACTTGGCTAGGGAAATGTTTCTCTATGAAGGACTTGGGTGAAGCAGCCTATGTGTTAGGCATCAGGATCTATAGAGATAGATCTAGAAAGCTTCTTGGCCTAAGTCAAAGTACATATATTGACAAGGTGCTAAAGAGGTTTAGCATGCAAGATTCCAAGAAAGGATTCTTGCCCATGTCACATGGTATCACTCTTTCTAGATCTCAGTGTCCGAGTACACCTGAGGAGAGAGAGCGCATGAGTAAGATTCCATATGCCTCAGCAATTGGATCTATCATGTATGCCATGATATGTACTCGTCCCGATGTCTCATATGCTTTGAGCATGACGAGTAGGTACCAATCGAACCCCGGTGAGAGTCACTGGACAGCTGTTAAGAACATCCTTAAGTACTTACGAAGGACTAAGGATGCATTCTTGGTCTTTGGAGGTGAAGATGAGCTCGTTGTAAGGGGTTACACCGATGCAAGCTTCCAATCCGATAAGGATGATTTTAGATCGCAATCTGGTTATGTGTTTTGTATTGGTGGTGGTGCTGTGAGCTGGAAGAGTTCAAAGCAAGAGACAGTAGCTGACTCTACAACAGAATCTGAGTACATTGCCGCCTCTGATGCTGCGAAGGAGGCAGTTTGGATCAAGAAGTTCATCACTGAACTTGGAGTGGTTCCAAGCATTGCCGACCCGATAGAGCTCTATTGTGACAACAATGGAGCAATCGCACAGGCTAAGGAACCTCGATCTCACCAGCGATCCAAACACATACTCCGACGCTATCATCTCATCAGGGAGATCATCGAGAGGGGTGATGTAAGGATATGCAGGACTTCGACAGACAGCAACATTGCTGATCCACTGACAAAGCCCCTTACGCAGCAGAAGCATGATAGCCATTCTAGGTCCATCGGTATTAGATACATGGATGATTGGCTTTTAGTGCAAGTGGGAGATTGTTAGTGTTGTGCCCAAAAGCCAATCATGAGATGATTGTATTTTTGCACATTGAGTCATGATATTTTATTGAGGCATTAATCCAGCAATTATGTTTGTTGTTTTGTTTCTGCGTAACGTAATAAACATAATTGTAACCCTAGAATAATGATATTCTTAAACGTCCCTAGTCTAGTATTATTGTGGAGCGGGTTGCAATAATACATAATGACTAGCATATGTGGAGACTAATATGAGATATGTAGTCTACATATGGGTACAAGTTGGAGAACTTGTGTACTGGACCGACCCACCATGAGAACACTACATGGATCGTTATATGAGTGTCATAAGTGATTCTCATAGTGATCATGGTATATGTAGTCCTTCGACCTAAGATCATCAAGGTTCCCTACATGTGAGTCACATACTTTGATACTTTCCTTTGTTGCTCGTAACTGAGTGAACTTGAAGGAGGTCATTGGGTATGTCACATATCATGCGGAGGGATTTGTATGATCAAGATGGGATTTGTCCCTCCTATGTAACGGGAGTGATATCTTCGGGCCCCTTGATAGAGTGAGACTTAGAAAATGCATGGCCATGCTCGGATGAGTTGATATATGATATCAATGTCATCAGTTTAAGTTGGTCTACTCGGTAATCAAGAAACCAAAGATTGGGCTATACGAGAGTGACACATTCCATGTCTCGTGCTTAGTCTTGATATCTTGGACAAAGGGACAATGGCATATATCGGTGATGATCATAAAGGTTTAGTCGAATCATCGACAATCTTGTCACTTGGGTAGCAATGATGTGTTGCTAGACACCGCTCATTGCTTATGATCATAAATGTGATTTATGATCATTGCCAACGTGGTAAGAGCCTATTGGGTCGCACACATAGAGCTATTTGGATCATTAGAGTGCATGGGCTAATTATTTGGGTTATGGTTTCACTTTAATTTCATATTAATAATGGGCCCAAGAGTTGAGCCATTATTAAGCCCGAAATTAAATCCTAATTGGATTAGGGCTTTGAAACCCATTAGGCCTGGAAGTTGAGTCTCACTATAAATACAACTTTTAAGTGAGAAATTCGCAGGTCTCCTTGCCCTAGCCTCCCAAAAGGACAGTCGCACTCTTCTCTTGCAATTCCTTGGAGGACGCAAGCTAGCACTGCGAGCGCAAGAGAAACGCATCTGCCGGGACGTGGTGGAAGCGTGGTGATCCCGAGAGGCTCGTGTGGATACCATAGAGAGCCTGAACACGTCAACTGTTCAGGTTTTGTGATTCGACTCTACAGTTGAGTGAGAGATCTCAACCGAAAATTAGGTATGAAATTTTCGAACACCCGGTTTACCCCGTTTCACTTGGATCCTGGAGGGTTTCGGTTAAATTCCGCTGCGCTGTTTGGCTCCCGAAACCCAACAATGGAGTACTTCGGGCAAACTGGGAAGGGCCTTATTTGGTCCTTGATAAGGTTCGGCCAGGAGTTTATAAGCTCGGCGATACCGAAGGTGGAGAACTGAAAATACATGGCATTCAGATGGTTTGAAGAAATTCTATAGTTAGAAATTTTTCAGGAAATTTTACACTTAGAAATTTTTCTAAGTACAGAAAAATTTTCTGGGAAAAATAGCCCCACCTAAGAAATCTAACTGAACAAGGTGCGAGTATTTACTTGCGAAAATCACACATTTTCTCCGAAGGCGCGTCAACTGAACATGGCTGATAAAAACAGGCAAAGCTTTGCCAAAAGACATTCGCCGAAACTATTGTTATGCCGAACATGGTTGATAAAAAGTGCAAAAAAACATCTTCTCGAGGGTCCTAGATTGACAGTAGTCAAATTAACCCTTGGAACCAAAGATTATTTAAGGAGAAACTTGTCTTCAAACTTAGCCAAATTTTGGAGGAAAGGAGGAATTTTATTTAAAGGAGCCTTATTACAAGGAGGAGTATTACAAGAAGAAGATTAAAAGAAAAAGAAAAAGAAAAAGTGAAGCCATGGACACCTAAGGGACCTCGCCATCATGAGAAGCTCCATCACCAACATCCTTTGTCATGACCTTCGGTGCCGAATGAGGAGCAAATGGTAGGTTGAGATGATTTATCCTTGACCAGGCCCAGCGAGGCCCTTCGAGGATGCCCAAAGCAGATGGAAAGGAGAGGTTGAGGTCAGGGTACTTTGCCAAGACTTGATGCTGAGCCAGACAAAAGCCGTCTTGGAAAGCAACCTTGCTTGCTTGATCGGCCTTGTCTTTCTCGACGGACAAGTCATTCAACTTGTTTCTCAACTCGGCGACCTCCCTCTCGAGCTTCTTCATTTTCTTCTTCTTCTTCATCTTCTTCTTCAGTGCCTCGACCTCAGCCTGGAGATCAGCATTGTCAGCGAGGGCCTTCATCAGGAGAGCAGAGTTTTCCTCCTTGTCCTTTTGGTAGGCGTCTTCTGCCGAAGTTAGCTCAACAACCTTCGCGCCGAGGTCAGACATCTTTTGGGAGAAATCCTTTAAGAGTTCCTCCTGACTCTTCAAGAACTCCTCCCGAAGTTTGGCCGTCTCATCCTTGGCTATCTTGTTCAGCTTGGCGCACTTAACGACCGAGTTGGTACAAAATACCTTGGCCTTCTCCAAGTGCTCTTCGGTCTGAGATTGGATCGAAGATTGCTTTGTTGACCAAGCTTGGAAGTATCCATTGTATGCCAAGAGCTGCAAAAAGAAGGACATTTGGTGAAGTTTTACAAAGAAAAGCAAACACTTAGAAAACTTTGGAGAAAGGACAAAGGGTCTGAAGAATACTTGGGCAACGTGTTCGGACATTCTCGCAGTGAGGACCTCCTCGTTCGGGCACTCCTCTGCTAGAGATTTGAATGTGGCTTGGGTGAGCACGCCCCTCGCCATTTGGGGAGTCATTTGTTGGCTGTCTTCAGAGAACAAGTTCATGTCCTCCGTGAAAGACCAGAAAGGCTCCCTCGGAACCTTATCCTTCGGGATATGGGAGTCCTGAAGGGCCCGCTTTTGGGCGTGCTCTACCATCCACGCCATGGGTGCCAGCTTATTTGCAAAATCACGCTGAAGTTCCATCAGTACATTATCCCTTAGCCATGCATCTATAAGATCAAGAATGCTAAAGACGTCTAAATTTATAAGAAAATGGCTAAGGGGCAAACTTGGTCGAACCTCGGCAATGTCGTCGTCAAAGTCGTGGACCTCATTCACTTCGGTAGGGACCTGTTTGCCCTTCCTTTATCTTCTCTCCTTGAGCTCTTCAGTAGAAGGGTCTCCTATCGAAGTGATTAAGACGTCCGCCGAAGTGACAGTACTCTGGGGAGTAGAGCTGACAACCGGCTCCGATGGCGGGTCGGCTAGGATCGAAGGCTGGTGCCCCACCTCTATAACGTATTCCGGAGGGGGGGGAGGAAGGTCTGTCTTCAATTTCTTCGCTGAAGATGGCCCCCCTCCAGACGCCTTCCGCCTGTTCGGGGTGGCCTTCTTCTTCTGTTCCCCCTTCTCGGCTTGACCGAGGAACAGGGACTTGTAGAAGGTAGCTGACTGGTCGGCCATCTCTGAAAAAGGAAGAAAATATCAGTGTAAGTCCAAAGGGGTACTTATAGCAAAACTTGGAAAGTGACTTACTCTCAACGAGGGCTTTGTATGTGAGCTCCTTCCGAAGGAGCATCACCAACTACGCCTTCTTCCTGTCGATAGCAGGCGCTGGCGTGCCAAGGTCAGTTTTGTGCACCTTGATCACCCCTAACTCCCGAAGAACCTCTTCGGTCATGAGGTCCCACTTGATGGGAAAGGGATAGAAGGAGCGTGACGGGACCTCGGCATGCTAGTTGGCGACAACTCGGATACGGCTGTCAAAGTCCTTAAACCTCACTGCGAACTCAGGAATTAGCAACTTCTTGGGATCAACAACATCCGTCTCCAGCATCCCCTAGGCCCACTTGGTCGGCACGTACGACCATGCCTCTGCCACCTTCAAGAAGAAGCACTTCTTTTGCCACCCTCGCCAACTGTCCTTGGTGTCAAGGTGAACATATATTTTTTGCTCCCAGATCCCCGAGGTAGCAAGAAATAGAAGCCACCCTTCGGGACTGGATAGAGCTTGTAATACTGCATAAAAATGATGAAGTGGGGTTCCACCTTGAAAAGCCCACACATGTAGAGAAAAGCATTGAAGTAAGAATAGGAGTTGGGAGGAAGCTGATTCACAGCTATGCCATGGAATTGGCAAAAGTCGCAAATCATCTTCGGCGGAGGAAACCGAAGTCTGGCCTTCAATTGGGCTCAGAAAACAGTGACCTCGTTTGTATCATTCATGAAGCTGAACAGGGCAGGATGGGGTAGCCTGATAACAACATAAGAAGGAAGAAAAAATTTAGTTGTCTACTTCGTTAACTTCTCTGAAGTGGTACAACATGGATAAGACATAAGAGGAAGCCAGCTCTCAGCAGTAGTTTGGACGGATATGAGTGGAACAGGAGAAGACATGTTCGATTAAAAGAAATGACTTCGGGAAAGAATGTCAAAGGACTTTGGGAAAAGAAAAGAACTTCCCACACTGGAAAAAATAGAAAGGGAAGAAACCGAGGGACCTTGGAAAGAAAAACCCACCAAAGCTTTTGCCGAAGTCGGGATTGGTGGACGCTGTCGTAAAAGCTCGCCAGAAATCGCTCCGCCGCTTGCACCGCCACAAAAAAGGGAGAAACGCTTGAGAGCAAATGAGAGCAAAAGGAGAAGCAAAGGAAAGCAAGTGGGAACTCTGAAGAGGGGAAGGGTTTATATAGGCCGAAGGGGGTAGGTGAATTGTCGCCATAATTGCCCCTTGAAGGTGAATCATCGCTATAATTACCTGCTGAACACGAAGAGATGCGGTTGATGTAACCGATGCAACTGTCCCCTAGTCACTGCGTGACACGTGTCGCCCAGCATAGGAAACAAAGGCACGCCTCCTGACAACACGGATGCCTAGGCAACCATATCCGAAGTGACGTGTTTGTTTTGATCAGAAAATGTAACGACTCACTGACAAATGATGTAGGCCCAAAGAAAGAGGATTTCCACCTCGGGCTGACGGAATAACTTCGGGAACGTAGGAAATTCGGCCAAAAACTAGGAAAAGCACTTGAGTACCAGAGAAGCCACCTCAGTTAAGAAGAGCCATCCCACATTGCCGAAACTCCCTCCGAAGAAGATAACCTCGACTAAAAATTCAATCATAACGACTGAGGCTAGCCACCACCTTCCACGAAGATTCCCATAATTTGCTCAAATAATCGAAGATATAACTTCGGCCTTCCGAGGGGGGCATGTGATAGCCAATGGGCTATTACCCTCCAAACGCTCAAGCTCTGACGAAGCACCGCCCTTGGAAAGACGAGCATCACCCTCAAAGAATGCGAGGACCAACCTTGGGAAAAGAAGGTCCACAATCCTTCACCCCCGAACCTCGGTAATCCACCATAACAGGATTGACCTCGGGAGAATGGTACATTACCACCATCGGTAAGATGACCTGACCAACTTCGAGAAAGCAAACTCACCATCCTCGGCAGGGGAAAACATCCTCCGAAGGGAATCCTCTGTGCCGAGGGGCCTTTTGAGTAACTAGGGCAACCACGGCCCGGAAATGCTCATATCTCGAAGAGGTCTCTTTCATCGAAGGGGTCTCGCAGACACGACAAAAACGGTTAAGGAGCCTTTGACACAGAGACCTCGCACATGCCCCTGACACACAGGCCTCCTATGGCCCTAACACACAGGCCTCCCACGGCCCTGACTTCTGGCCAGAACGGCCTATGGCCAGCTGGAGATCTCCATCTCCAAAGGTATGGACTGCATCCGACCGAACACGTGTCATGATCCGAGCAGGCTGTGTCAAACAGACTTCTCCTAATGTTCTCCTATAAATACTTGGGGAAACAACCTTGGTAGGGACAATACGCAACAGGCACAGAATACAAAAGAGACTCTCAAGAGAACTATACTCTTCATTCTCTGTTCACTACTTTTCACGACTAAAATCCTGACTTGGGCATCGGAGGCTCCTCCCCCGGAAACACACTCCGGGGACCTCCTAACCCCTTCTCTTTTGAGTGTTTCAGGCAGTTTCACGATGGAAGTCTCTTCTACCAGCACCTACACACAAGAAGTCCCTCACAGGCCCACCATGTCGTACAACGAAGATGCTTCTGTGCATCACACTTATTGCCAAAAACTTGAGGAGAAAAACTCCTCCCATTTGAGTTTAAGGAACCTTCCTTGTTACCTCTACGATAGGAACCTTCCTATTATTGAAGAATTTAAGGAGGAAAACTCTTTCCTCCTTGTCTATCAGGCTTAGGAACTTTCCTAACCTTTTACAATAAGAACTTTCTTATCGCTTCCTAACCTAAGAGGAAAACTTTTTCCTCTTTTTTTGAGGGATTAAGGAACCTTCATCACCTTTAGCTCTATAAAAACCTTTCTATAGAAGAGAGAAACTCTTCTCTCATTCCTTTTAACTTTGGTAGAGAACTCTTTCTCACCATGGTCTAAGAGGTAGGGAACCCTCTCTTTACCACCTATTGTCGATTTAGAGGTAGAGAACACAAGTGACCTAGACAAGTCTAAGGACTTGAGTGAGGACCTAGTGCACTCTTGGTAAGGGTTTAAGGTGGAAGCTTAGTACACAAGTGACCTAGACAAGTATAAGGACTTGAGGCACTATGTGGAGAATTAGTACACCTAGTGAGTTCCTCAAAACTCAAGTGAGGCACATCCACCATGTTCACCTATACAACACAAGGGAGGTCAAAACTAGTGATGAATTTTACTAGTTAGGCTAGTAAGCAATGCTTGCTAGTAGACAAGACTTTGCCTTGTAGTTTAAGTACTAAGTAGAGGACAAGTCCTATAGGACTAAAACGTATGTGCATAGGTTTAGCCTCACGTTGTATGAGCTCACAACAGATTACATGTTTTTATATATGTGTTTTCCTTAGTGTTTTCCTTGCAGGTTGAAGATCCCTTAGTGAGAATCATAAGATTCAAACTCCTTTAGTTTCATGTTGTGTAGATTTTCGGGTGTCATTAAGCCAACAAGCATTAAAAGTTGTTGAGCTAAGCTCACAAGCAGGTATATGGTTTAATTGAATCCTTGTGATTCTAGTTTTGTGGTTTGCATGTTAGTTAGGTTATGGTGCTAACTACAATTGTCTTTTTGGCCATCAGAGGCTAGTGGAGCACAAGGGAAGGCTTTAGAGCTTACCACTTGGGGTTGCTCTAAGGTGGAAGCTTAGTTTTGGATCTCAGTAATGTTGTTCAGTGTATAGTTTTCATACACTAGTTTGCCTCCAACGTTCATGTATGAGTATTGTACTCTAGAGTCGCTCTTGGGTATGAGCATAGTCTACTTTTGCTTTGGATTTTCATACACGGTTGATTATGTATAGTTAACCACATAAATGCTTTGTATGCATTAACGGATTTGGTGATTCAATTTTAAATAAATGCCATGGCAATGTTTTATGTTTTTATTACTTATTTAATCATTTAAGTCAAAGCACATACTCATGTGAGATTGCATAGTAAGATTAATTAACTAGAAGCATAAAGGTTTTAACTAGTGTGCATGTAATCAATTAGCCAATTGTGACTAGTGTGGGACAAGTTCCCATAGACTTCTTGGGCAGGCCCATGTGAGGCTGTGTCATGCTCATTGCATCGGCTACCCTATTCTACACTCCAGATATATGCACTAGTTTGTATGGAAATTTCTAGAGGAACTGCATCCATCTTGCATGCTTATCATTACTGATTTACCTTGGATTGTTCAGATTGATGCAACCCTAGGCTACCTACAGCTACCTGCGCTGCCTAGGATCACTAGAAATTTGGGGAATTCCCAAGCTTTGGCTCGTAATTGTTTGTTTCTATGCTTGTGAGAAAAAGTAATGCATGTGAGCTAAACTTACGGACCTAGATATTACCATTAAATAATGCATGATTCGTTTTGGCATAAAATTTAAACATAAAATAAAACAGTCAAAACGTTGGTGGAGGAGCTCACATTGTGCCCAAATGCACTTATGTGCCCCTATTAGCCTCATAGTGCCTTCTTTGGCCTTTAGGGGTTTTCCTTAATTCTTTGTAGTTATTATAGCTCTAGAACCAATCTAGGGTCAATAAAATACTAACCCAAATCATTTTACCAAGCTACAAGAAGTTGTGCCATATGTTGTCCACATTAACCGTGCCATAATGCACATGCACCATTCTTAGTTAACTAGGCTACGGTTCTAATTCATCATTGCTAGTTGACCATGCTCTTTGCTTAAAAGACTTGGTTACTCACTATTAATGCATTTAAACTACCTTAGGGATGACTACAAGCCTCAACTAGGGTACCAAAATACCCTTAGAGATACACATGGTTCAATTATGCACAAACCTTCTTCTCCTTACTTCATTTAATCCAATTGTCACTTTTCCATCATTCTATCACCATTTTAAATCTTTATCCAACCTTAGGAACATGTCTAGGATGTTTAGGAACCAATTAGGAACCAAAAACAACCTTCTTGGATGAGTTCCGAAGAAACTATGGTGCTGTAGTGGGAGCTTGGCATCGCGGCACCAGAGTTAACTTGATGCTGTCAAAAAATGAGCATCCTGGTGCCTAGGCCTTAGGAGCATGACTTGGGCATGCTTCCCTTTGGCACCTAGGCACCCAGAATGGTGCCTCAGCGCCAGAAATTGGCCAGCGTTGTTGTTCCTTGCGAAATCCATGCACAATTGACCCAAACTTGATTCTAATCACTTCTAGGCTTGCAATTAATCATCCCAAATGTTAAATATGATAGAGATGCATTAACATAATGTGGAAAATAAGAAATCCTCTTAAACACATCCAAAGCAAAGTTAAGTAAATTGATCACCAAAGCTTCCATTGAGCTCTAATGGTGTTCTTGAGGTTCCAAGCTTAAATCCTCGACAATGGGCACCCAAAACAACTAAATCAAGAGCAATTTAACTTACCTAATCAACTTAGAATCAAACTTGAGCTAGGGAAGAGACAATTACCTTGGTTTTGAGCTCAAAACTCTTGGAACACCACAAAAATGTGACAATCTCACCATAACTAGCTTGTGCTTCAATGAATTAACTTTGGAGCCTCCATTTTCATAAAGAAATGGTGAAAATGAAAGCTTGAGAGCTCCATCCATGGAGGTGAAAGGTGGGCTGCGGGTGAATAGTGCCAATCTCTTATCTCCTAACCCTTTATAAACACATTAACCCACCTCTACTCCTCTAACTTAGCTCCCTTGGTCACTAAGGTCCCAAACGTCATCTTGGCTATAATTTAGGTCTCTTGAACTTTCCATGACATCAAAAGTGAGTCTACTTAAAATTTCTCTTGGCTCCTTCCTTAGCTGAAACTCTGTTAAGGTGTCCGGTTTACCAAACAAGCTCAAAACCTTCAACAGCCTACACTTTGGTGCTTCCATTCTAACTCATGGTTCTAATTGCTTAAAAAACTTATGGTCCTAATTTTTTGGGTTAGTTTAACCTTTTAGACCCAAGTCTACCATAATCATAGTTTTAGCCTTCACCTAGAGAAAAATTACAAAAATGCCCCTAGTGACTTTTAGGTGCCAAATGACCTAGGAACCATCACCTTTAAAGAACTTGGTTGACTTACTAAATTAAACCAAATAAGGCCTTATGCTAGGGATTTCTTACCTTGTAACCAAGCCTTACCTGACCATCACCGGTCCAATACTTGGAGGGGCATAACACAAATACTTCAAAGCATAATGATTAAAGTATATAATGAATTCTCTACCCACAAGATAATACTCCCAGTTCTTCAAGGTAGGGATGACATAATAGAACTCCTTATTATAGGTTGTTATAGCCCTCCTAAAGGGAAGTTTGTTGAAGGTATATAAATTAATAAATCCCTAGTTAAATACCTCATTTTTAAGTTTACTTAGCAAGGTCAAGCAAGTTAGTTAAGGTTTACAAGGTTCTGATGAGAGTATGGCATCAAAAGAGGTCCGGGGGCAAAATGATAATTTTATGTCTTGAGGTGTTGGGTCGATTCATGGGAGTAAAAAAATGTGTTTTAAAGCATAACACTTGCTTAGCACCCAAAAATTTGTCTAAGTGTTGGAGGTTTGACCCATTTTCACCAAAGGTCACTATTTTGGGAAGGGTGCTTTTTGGCAAACTTAAGAAGGTTTGATGGTTTAGTGAGCAAAGGCTTATAGCTTGATGGAGAATGGGTTTTGGCTGCTACCATCTTCCATTTTGCTCTCCAAACCCGACCTCCTCCTTGCCCTCTTCAAATCCATCTCAATTTCTTAAAAAATCATTGTTTTCTTAGTGAAAATTGAAGAGTCTATGGCTGTATAAGCAATGGTAGCTCATTTTAAGGAGATTTTGTGTTCTTGGAGCTTGAAATCATGTTTTCCAACTAGGGCCATATTTTGTGCGTGCAGCAACTTTATTTTCTATTGTTTCCTTGTTTGTTTTTCATTGAGCCTCTACCATAATTAGTTCTCTTAATCCATGTCCTTGGGCCCCATAAATCCTATTATGGAAATACAGCAGTTTTTGCCTATAAGAGAACCCTTGGAATAACTTTCCATGTCCTTGGCCATATATTCTTGCAAGTTCCTCATCTTGTTGTTATGCCTTCAAAATTTCTTCTTTCCAAGTAGGTTGAATGGTCACCATAGCTACTTGAGCTTTCTCCTATTCTATCCACTTGTTTGCCAACCAAGTTAAGCCATTCAGCTCATTCTTGTCTTCTTCTCTTTTAGCTCTTAGTATGCTAGTATACTTTCTGCTTAAAGCATCAACCACTACATTGGCCTTACCTTCTATGTACTTAATAGTACAATCAAACTGAAAAATCAAGGTGATCCAAGAAAGTTTCTAAGCTGCCAAAAGTAGAGAAGAAGCATATGAAAATCTGAAAAGAAGAAGAGATGTGGAGTTCCTAATTAGGGATTATGTATGGTTAAAGGTTTCTCCAATGAAAGGGGTTGTGAGATTTCAAAAAAGAAGCAAACTAGCACCTGGATATATTGGACCTTTTTAGGTGACTACTAGAATTGTTAATGTTTTTTATAAGCTAAATCTACCCACAGAATTAGGACATGTACATGATACATTTCATGTAAGTATGCTGGAAAGGTACTTATCTGACCCAAGTCAAATAGTACCAATTTTTAGCATTTCTATGGCCCCTAACCTTATGAGGAGGAGCCAATCAAAGTCCTAGGAAAAAGGAGATAAGGAAGCTGAAAAGTAAGTGGATTAAAATGGTAAAGATCTAATGAACTCATCACACAGAACATGAAGTGTTACCACCTCACAAAATGGGAGAATTACAAGTGTGTCATAATGGCTAAAAACCATTATATTGTGTAATTATCACCATAGTGATTGAAGTGTGGGGGGTAGAAGGCATGATCAACACCTCTTTAAAAGTGTTCCAAGATGGTAACTTGTCCCCCAAGAAAAGCCTAAAGGATTGCTTGTTTGTCAAGCAACCTATGGACTTTTTTGTAAGGTTTTGGAAATTTGGGTACTCAATTGCAAAACTCTCAAGAAAGAGACTTGGAGAGTTATGGGAAGGATATAAATGGTATGAAAGTGCTGTTGGAGGACCAAATTACTCATGGAAGACAAGTTTGGACAAAGGAAACACTAAAGGCAATAAGGACCTAAATGTCCTAGTGTAAACCTTAAGGTGTTCAAGCTTTTGACTTAAGTTTAAGGGTGGAATTGTGGGGTTATCCCACCATGGGGGAGGCAGCCAAGACTTGATAATTAGTCAAAAATGTTGGGCACATGTGTACTAATTAGTTTAAAACAAAGAAACCATAATTAGTGATAAGGAAAATGACATAAAGCAAGGTTAAGCTTGTTAAGTGTGTTTTGTGCCCTTAAGCTCATTTAAGGCCATTTAAGTGGCCAAATCACTTAACCCTCTCTCATTTTCGTCCTCCCCCAGCCCAAGAACACAGCCATACTTTCTCCATAGCCACCACACCTTCAAACTTGCAATTGATTGAATTTGAAGGCAAAAGGAAGCAATTGGAAGCAAACTAGAGCTATTTCTTGGATACTTCAACGATCAAGCTTGATTTTTGGCCTACCCACTTTGGTAAGGGTTCTCTTGATCTCATGGAATGTTTTCTGAAATTTTCAAACATCCATGGAGCTAGGGCTAAGCTTGGAAGATAGCCATGTGCTTGATGAACCAAGCTTAGTGAGGGGAGTGCACTTATTGAAGGTTTTGTAACCTAGTGTGAAGTGCAGAATGATGGCAGTAAAGTGAGGGTTTATAGAGCCCAAAGTTAGTGCTAACCAGTGTTAAAATCCTCCTAAGACCAAGCATTAGCTTGAGGAGGGCTGCCATAGTGATTTGGTTATGTTTATTATGTGTTTTATGGACTAACCTATGGTATATGTTGCTGCCTTTGTTGGTTGTGTTTGGCTGCTGCATTTGGTTGCTATATCTTGTATATATGCATTGTGATTTTTGTGTTTTAGTGTCTTTGGATGCAGGTTTTAATGATGGTTACATTGCCTATTGACTCCAAGTGCTACAATTACTAAGTTTCTCAGTGAAACTTACTCCCCTCAATTCTGTCATTTCAGGTCCAGCTGAAAGATCACCTTCAAACTAACCATTTTGGTTTGAGTTTTAATTTGAAATTTCAGGTACATGAACTTCGATAAGTCTAGTTATGATCTGGAAATTTTTGTGATTTTAGGAGTACATTTGGTATTTTTGATGGTGGTACTTATTGTGTTGTGCAGCAGCTGTCCAGCATCCTGTTTTTGGAGTCCATTGTGTCTCAGGACCTCCTGTGACCTAGGGTACGTATTTAGCTGAGTTAAGACCATATTGTAGTGTATGTATGCATGTACATGTAGTGTATGTAAAATGGGACAAGTTTGTGAACATTTGAGTAATGTTTTGGCTATGTAAGTGATGTGGTGCAAAGCTGCGTAAGTGTGAATGATGGGCTGCTTACTTATAAATTCTGTTTTGGCCATATAAATTTGTTAAAAGAAAGGGAATGTAATTCCTATGTGTAATGGACATATATGGGATAGCCTTGGAGGGCTTTCTCCTTGTGAATGAAGTGTTTGCATGGTTTGGAAAAATTGTATGTGCAAAATGGTCGAAAAGTTGCCAGAATTTTGACTCTGGACCTAAAGTTTAATATCTCCCTGTGTAGAATGAATCTTGGTATGAAATTTTTACCAAACCTAGAGAACATCCATAGGGTTAACTGGGGTTTTTAATTTCTGGATTTAGGGGCCTGTAGCCAAAGATATGATGTTGCAAAGTTGGCTGAGTTACTGTTCATTTGGTCAGAATTTTGTAACCAACTTCAAAAATCCATAACTTGGTCCATAGGTGGGCTATTGATGTAAAAAAAAATTTCTTGGTTTGATCTAAGTCTCTACTTGATAGTGGAGAAAAAAAAACAGGGGGCCATGTGGCTAGAATGATACAGTTTATTAGTGGAAGTTACAGGTGCAGTAGCTGGTCACTAGAACTTAACAAGTTTGCCCAATGTGTGGAAGCCAAAACTAAGACTTGTGCTAGTGTTTTCCTTCTTAACTGCCATAGTGTGCATAAATGTAAATATGTGTTATGGTTAGACCAATATGCATGTATTTACATAGTGCTCAAGAGGGTCACTTGAGTATGTACACTAGGGGTGTTGTTCTGATAACCTACAGGGCACACCAAACCTGGGAGTTTAAATGCACAGTTTTGGCACCATAACTAGACTACCCCGGAGTGGGTAACATGAAACAAGTAGCCAAGTTATTCCCTAAGTTGCTTAAAAATTTAGAGGACCAAATTTGTTAATGGCGGAGGAATATCATGCCTGTAAAAGGCATAGGCCAAGGGTTGTGCAATTCATGAATATAAATTCATGAAAATAAGAAAGAATGGTGACAATGCAATTAGATGATTTAACTGGGTCTAAGAAAAATCACACTATAAGTGTTAATGTGTATATGTGTATATTGTGTCACAAGCATGTAATGTGGAAATTTATGAAAATGTCTATGACATGAAGACCTAAGTTAAATGAAGGCCAAATGGTCTGGAGAATATGGAGAAAGTAAATAAGAAAAATAAGAGAACAAGAGTGCACAATTGGGTGCACTATATTGCCAAATGGCCTATTTGTGTGACTTGTGATACAAGCAATCAAAAGAAATCTTTTGAGTGCTTGATGGCCAAATATTTCACCAAACAAGGGGCTACAATATCATCAAGAAATTGTATGGAAGTTTCATGGAAATTGTGTGGAAGTTAAGAAGGAAAGAATTTAGTTGACTAAGTCAACTAAAGTCAACAGTAATGGCAAGGACTTGTAGCCAGGTGAATTAGCAAAAACTTTCTGGACAATTTCGGTGATAAATTGCCAGCAATAAAGGCTTGAAATGGTAGTGGAAATTTCATAGAAAAAGACAAAGAAAACAAGTTTTAAACAAAGCTTGTTAACTGGCCATATACTTCAAGTTGACCAAACTTCTAAGGCTATTTCCTAGTAAGTTTATGGCAATTTCTTGGAGCTATGAACCGTGGAAAATCAAGGGCAAAAGCGGCTGGAAGGACGTAAGATTCAAAGAAGGAAATGAGTGGAAGATTGGATGAAAAATCAAGACAAATCATGGTCATGATTGGCTAGAGTTTTCCAAGTTGATTAAGGCAATGGGAATTTCATGGCAAGTCTATTGGATGCTTCTAAAGACCATTAGAACGTAAAATACTATGAGACAAGAGATTTTAGTGGCTGCTGGAATTTCCTAGAGGAAATTAAGGGAGAAAGCCGAACAATATGTCTTAAAAGCAATCGGATATATAATCATGTTTTATCTCTTGACCAAGTGAAATTTTTGGCGCTATAAATTATGTTGGCAAGACATAGCCAAAACTTTTAAACAAAGAAAGTGTAAGAAAGAGACAAGAAAACCAAACAAAACAAAGGAGTTTAAGCTTGGGTTTCAAAGAAGTTGCCTTAGCGAAAATTGTGAGGCAACATCTGGCTATTATTTGATACAAATTGTTAAGGCTTTCAACTCTAATTCCTTCCCCTAAAATTCTAATCTTGGGAAGGAAATGGCCCTAGGTGATGGCTTAGAGCCGAATGACCCAAGGTGATAAAAAATGGGCTATATGTGCTTTAATGCACTCTGTGTGCTTTATGTACTCTATGTACTTTATGTACTCTATAAGCTGAATATTTTATGGTTTTTTGCTAGAACTATAAATATTGGGAAGCATTAGGATCTTTTTCAAGTTGTTGCTAGACTTGGGAATTGGTCTGTCGCTCTCTATTTTAAAAATCAAATTTTGTCGGATTGAATAAATGCTTGCTGTGGCTAGGATTTTAAAGCTGGGTGTGTGGTGTGCGTGTTTTGTGTGCTTTCTTGATTGGATGCATGTGCTAACCTTACATTTTATACCAATATATATATGCTCTATATTTGCAATGTCTTTTCTTGTTTTCATGTCTTTGGATGTAGGTTGATATATGGGTGCAGTTATATGTGAATACTATTTATATAGTCTTATAGGCACTAGGTGCTGTGTTGATTCTTATGGAGTATTTGTACTCATGCCTCGTTTCTTTCTATTTTCAGGAAAGGGCTTTGAAGCTTCACGCTACCAAGCTTGACTAGTTCACTGATGAACTTTTTAGTATGGCCTAGCTATTGCTCTAAACTTTGGTCATTTGCTATACTTTGTGTGTAACCATCTATGTATGATCTAGGCTTTTGTAGCTGCAGTGGACCTGTTTGCCTATGTCACAGTGGTAATATATAGGAATGCTCTACAGTTTATTTTTTGATGGATGCCTGCCTGCTAAGTCAAAATTGAAATCACACTAGGAACACTTCTAAGAGGTTCCTAGACAATTTATATGAAATTTTGTGAAAACGTAAAATACTGGCCTAGCGGGTAGTATGTTTTTTAGGCCTTACCTGGAAAGTAAATGTTGTAAGGCTTGTAACATAATTTTGATGCAACATATATGATGGCCGAAATCATATTTTGATGTGCAATATATGATGGCTGAATATGCATGGAATCAAGTTCAAATGCATGGTATAAAGTTTGATTGAGTATTATAAATTTGGTTTACTAGTCAAACAGTCTTTATACTTATTAACTAAAAATTGATAGTTAAATCTTTTTTATTAATAAGTATAGTGAGAATAGTTGATAAAGTTTCAAAAGCTATTAAATAAGGAACTTAAGTATATGGCCAAGTATCATAGGTGTTATGACCTAGAGCACCTAAGAGTTCTAATTCTTCTTCTGGGTTGTTAAACCCTCTGATAGCACAGGTGTGCATAGGGTAAGGGTGGTTTGGGTCATGACAGTTTGGCCCTTGATTACTAGTGTTTTGGTTGGGTTGTGTTAATTTGATGCCATTTGTTTGGAATTGCATGAAACTTAGGTAAAACCTTAGTTGAACTTTGTTGATGGTCTTGGAATGCTTGATCATTGCTTGTAGCTTGAAATTAAGGTAAGAGATTTATGGTTCATGCATATTTGATGCCATTCATAGCTTGTTTGGTTGTTAAATTCAAGTAGTTTGATGAATGGTATTTGTTGGTGGGCTATGTTGATCATGGTGGACTAATGTGTTTACCTTGCTTGGATTGATGTTTATCGGCATTACAAGCATGGTAGGAATGGTACATTGTGGCCTAGTGCATGTGTACATGCAGGTTTGAGGCACTTGAAGGCATCCTTAAGGCCATTGGAATGCCTTGGAAGGCCTCAACTATGGCATGAAATCTTGAATTTTTGGGCAAAAAAAAGTTGGGGACGTGTTGCCAACCCTTTCATGGAAGAACCAAAGTGTTTTGTACTATGGCAATGCGTCCCTACAAGCAAAATGCTTGGACCCGCTAGCTTTGACACTCTTGTAGTATTTTCCTCATAACTTTTTGCTTGGGTGTCCAATTGAGGTGATTTAAGATTCCATGAGAAGCTAAGAGGGATCACTACCACTTCCATGCTTTCCCTAAGTTTGGATTTTCCCAGGTTTGGTTATATTTCATTTCAAATGGAAGCCATGATTGGCCACAATATAGCACCATTTATTGGGTGCAAGGTTTAATACCACCAAGAGTCTAGCTGAGCCTTTAGGTTTGAGGTTCCAATGTGGGAACCTTAGTGCACCTAGGTGGGTTCCAAATAACCTAGTAAATGAGTCCAATCGTAGTCATTACTACTCCACTAGCATGAACCAAGTAATGGTGAATAGGTATGTGCCTTGAGTGAAGGTTTAGTGAACTTGTAGCCTATGCAAGATTACTTGAGGTGCAAGTGAGAACCTTGTGCATACTTGGTAAGGGTTTAAGTTGGAAGCTTAGTACATAAGTGACCTAGGCATGTCTAAGGACTTGAGGCACTATGTGGAGGCTCAGTACACTTAGTGAGTTCTTTGGAACTCAGGAGAGGTGCATCCACCATGTTCACCTATACAACATAAGGGAGGTCAGAAGTAGTGATGAATTTTACTAGTTAGGCTAGTAGGCAATACTTGCTACTAGTTTAAGGACTAGGTGGAGGCTAAGTCCTAAGGGACTGAAATGTATGCGCATAGGTTTAGCCTCATGATGTATGAGCTCATTGTAGATTACACATACATATATATGTGTTGTCCTTAGTGTTTTCCTTGCAAGTTAAAGACACCTTACTTTGAATCATAAGATTCTCACTCTCTTGGTTTTATGTTGTATAGATACTAAGGTTACTAGACCCGACAATCATTAAGGATTGTTGTGGTAGTTTCCATTATAGGTACATTGTTTTGTGAATCCTTGAGATTCTAGTTATTTGGCTACTTGATAGTTAAGTTGTTCCTGTACTAACTACAATTTTCCTTGGCCACAAAGGCTAGTAAGCACATGGATGACTTTTGAGGCTTGCCCACGGGATTTCTCATGTAAGGTGGAAGCTAGTTGACTGGATTTTAGTAGTACTAGTCTTGTATAAACATGACATATGGCAATGGCCTCCAATGTGTATGAATAGGGTTATGGACTCTAAGGTTGCCTTTAGGTGTTGGGCATAGTCTTCTTGGTTTAGATGCCCACACGCAGTTAATTATGCGTAGGATTATGATTACACTAAGATGGTTTTGCATTGCTTTGACTATTTGAACATTTGATTTCATGGAAAATGCTTAGGCTATAAAAATTTTTTATGGTTTTTTACTTCCAGGTCAAAGTAATTCTTGCATGTGTGATTGCATTTTTAGGTTAAATAACTTGTGGCATGAAGTTTTAATAAGGGTGGACATAATTAATTAGCCAATCACAACTAGCATGAGACTTGTTCTTATAGGTTTCTAGGGTAGGACCATGCGAGGCTGTGTCAATTGCTATTAGAGCCCGGTTCATAGACATTAGAGGCTAGGAGCTGAGATCTAGGTTGTTATCCATGTGTTAGGGTAGTTAGTACTAACCAACACCTGTGAGTTGTTGTCTAGCTTTGGTTGCAAGTTATGAGGGTGGAACTAGGTCAGTTACAGTTAGATGCTAGAAGTATGGCAATGGATCCTAGTAGTCTAGTGTGGCAACATTGGGGTAGGTAACTTGACTTGCTCTGAGGTGTAAGAAACACCTTGGAGTAGGTAGTTGGGTTGTGACCATCTTCCAAGGAAATTGTTTTGGAACCTTGAACATGAGGTAGGATACATGATTTGTAGGGCTAGGTGGGTATGGAAGCCTCCAAGGTGGGGAGTGCCGTGGAACTAGGTGGATTACTCATGAAGTTCCAAGGCTTGAATCCACACAAATGGATGGGTTACACAACACCGAAAGGGTGCTAAGGATGCACTGATCTAAGTGTTGAACACTTAGTCATGTAGGCTACAAAGCAGAGCGGTCACTCTCATACCTTTCATTGAGAGTAGGACCTTGGGACTTAGATCACCAAGGCCTTAAAATAGTGTGCAGCCCTTGATGATCATTGATGTAGGGCCACCGGTGAATGCTCTTTGATGTAGTAGTTCTCGAAAGAGACTTAGATAAGTCAAAGACACAAGATGGCGAGGTGGAGGTTGGCTCATCAAACCTAGTAGGAGCATGGGTGACACACCCATAATGCCAAAGTCGACTAGAGACTAAGGAAGAAGAATGGATCATATAGGAGATGGGCTTAAGCTTGGAGTGCAAAAAGTGCATGGCTCTTTGATTGCAGCTAAGAACTGTTACAAATAGTCCAAGTGGTCATCAGACTAGTGTCATATCTGGGCTTGCTTAAGTCAAGACCAGCCTAGGAAGTGTGTCCCCAACAATTTTTGCCACAAAGAGTCGACCTAGTGAATTACAGCTCTCATAGCGGGAAACTCAACTGAGGATGGTAAATTAATTAAATTTCTAGTTTAAGACCTTATCTAAAGTTAATTGGGCATGGATTAGTAATTTGGACAAAGTTAACTAAGTTTTGAGTAGTTTATGGCACCAAAAGAAGATGGGGGCAAAATGGTAATTTTGAATTTTGAGTTATCGGGCTGAGCCCCGAGAGTCAAAAATATGTTTTAAAGCATAAACTTTGCTTAAAAACCAAAGATTTGCTTAAGCGTTAAAGATTTGACAAAAGTTTGACTTGGGTCACTATTTAAGGAAGTGGGCTTTTTGTAGCTTTTTAAAAAGTTTGAGGGCTAAGTGTGGAAAGCTTGGTTTTTAAGCTTGGTAAAGTTGGTGGCTGCCATTTTTTATCTTCTTCCTCCCATTCCCGATTTGCACCTTGCACCTACCATTTCTACTTGAATTCTTGCTCAAAATAAAGTGTTCTTGAAGGAATTTGAAGGCCCAAGGTGTATATAAGCTTTGGGCAACTTGTTTCAAGCTTGTTTCTTGGTTTTGGAAATGCTTACCACATTTTCCAGCTGGGTTCCTATTTATTGCGAGAGGTAACATTGATTTCTTGCTTGTTTCTTGTTTATTAGGCGTTTTAAGGCATGGGTTTTGCTTGCTTGGTGATAATTTGGTGTCATTTGCTTAGGTTTGCTTGGAACTTAGGTAGAAACTTGTTGAACTTTTTTCTTGGTGAAAAGTTGCATAATTCTTGCTTGGTAGATGAAATTGAGGTAAAGGATTTAAGGTTTTATGCTTAATTGATGCTATTGGAGTGTGCTTGCTTGGTGAAATCAAGTTGTATTGGCAATAGCATTAGTATTTGGGAAACTGTGTTCATGGTGGACTATGTGTTTGATGAAGCTTGGGATGATGTTTTAATGCATCATAGTTGTGTTGTGATGGTGTATTTATGGCCTATGCAAGTTGTTTTACATGTTCATGATGTATTTAAGGACCCATTGTATGCCTTAAACTCATAGGAAGCCTCCAAATAGGCTTAGGCGGTTGTTTTTGAGGTTCAGGACATGGGCTTTTGGCACCTAGGCATCATTCGGCGCCTTAGCGCCCAAGGTGCATTTTTCTGTCCATAGAGTAAGGTGCTCCTAGCGCCTAGGCCCTAGTTGGCAGCTCGGCCTTAGGTGCTCCTGGCACCTAGGCCCCAGTTGGCACCTTGGCCTTAGGTGCTCCTGGCGCCTAGGCCCCAGAGACACCTATCTTGGTGCCTAGGCCCTAGAGACACCCATCTTGGTGCCTAGGCCCTAGAGCCATTTTTCAGCAAAATTTAGGTTTTTAAAAAAGGATCTAGGAGAGGGCAGGGATGGTCCTAGGAGTGCCTACGGGTTGTAATGGTACAATGGCACTCTAGAACATCTAAAAACTCTCTTGTGATCTAGGGGTTTTCTCATAGTTTTGTAAATGGTAAATGTACCTTATGAGAAAACTACTTCATAGGCCAAAACAAATACACCATTATAGGAGGTGGAAGGTTCAGCACCATTGAGACCTTAGTTGCACCTTCTGATTCAAGGCTCGATGAGGAAACCTTAGTACACCTAGTGGGTTCTTTGGGACCTAGGAGTTATCAGTCCAACCATAATGCTGAAATACAACATAAGGGAGGTTCAACTAGTGATAAACTTCACAAGTTAGGCTAGTAAGCAATGCTTGCTAGTCGACAAGGCTTTGCCTTGTAGTTTAAGGACTAGGTAGAGGACAAGTCCTAGGGGACTAAAATGTATGCACATAGGTTTAGCCTTATGCTGTATGAGGTCACAGAATATTACATATGATAATATATGTGTTGCCCTTAGTATCTTTCTTTGCATGTAAAGACCCTTACTGAGAATTCTCAAATTCTCACTCCCTAGTTTATGTTGTGCAGATTCTAATCGTGTTGAAGGTTGTCACGGTAGTGTTTTGCTACAGGTATTTTTGCCTTTGGAATCTTTATGATTTTAGTTTTTATGGTTGCTTGTTGGTTAAGTAACAATACTAACTTTAGTATTTTTCTTGGCCGTAGAGGCTAGCAGTACGTGGATAGACTTTTGCAATTTGCCGCTGGCACTCATCTCCAAGGTGGGAGTTAGTTAGGAGGATCTCAATAGAGGCTTGTATATGTTTATGCCTAGTTGCCTCCTGTGTCTATGTTTGGAGCTTTAGACTCTAGGGTTGCTTTTGGGTGAGGTACATTAGTCTACTTTTGTTGAATGCCATCACATGGTTATTATGTGTAGTAATGATAAATCAAATGTTGATTATGTGTGCTTTGACTATTTGAACTTGATTTTTATGAAAAGTGCCTTGGCCAAGGGATTGTTTTATGGTTTCCATGTACTCAAGTCAAAGCTAAATGAGCATGCATCTTGCATTTTCTAGGTTAATCAACTAGTTTCATGAAGTTTTAATTTGCGCACATATTTAACTAGCCAATTGCAACCGCTGTGAGATTCATTTTTATAGGCTTTCTGGGCTGGCCGTGTTAGTTTTGTATCAAAGCCCAGTTCATAGACATTGGAGGCTAGGATTAAGATCTAGTTTAAAGTTCTTGTGCTAGGATAGTTAGTACTAACCAACACTTGTGGAATGTCGTCTGGCTTTGGTTTCAGGTTGCTGTGGTTGACACAAGGTCAGGAGCTTTGATAGGAGATAGGGAACCTAGTGAAGGTTGTGGCAGGGTTGGATGAGATATCCAATGTGCTTCAGGGGTTGACATAAACCTTGGTACAAATGGCACAAGGCATGACCACTATCCTAAAGGAATTATTTCTGGACTAGGAAAATGGAAGAACTACTCAGGACGGAAATGACAAAGGGAATGACCCACCCCAAGGTCAAGAGAGGCATGCTGGCCACCGGCAATTACCTAGGGCCCGTGAGAGGCATGACCGTGTTTATGAGTATCAAGAGGAGCAGGAAGTTATGGAGGCTCCAAGGAGGGAAGAAACTCCACATCAAATGGGATTACTCAAGAAATTCAAGATGGTTGACCCACCAAGCTTTGATAGGTTAGGCGACCCCGACAAGGTAGAGGATTGGTTGAATAGGATGAATTGACTCTTTAATTGTGGAGGTTATGAGTCGGAGCAGAGAATGGCCTTAGTAGCTTATTTTTTAGAGGGAGGGCTACCTTATGGTGGATGAAGTTCTAGAAATGCTAAAGGAAAGTAATGGAAATTGATCAGAGCATAAGAAAAAGGTGCTCAAGTGGTAGGACTTTGAGATAAAGTTTCAACAAGAGTATATTAGTAAGGTGGCTCGAGAACAAAGAGGGGTTCAGTTTGAAAATCTCACCAAAGGAGATATGCCTATAAGAGACTACGAGTAGCGCTACAATTCACTCATTCGATATGCTTCATACATGGCTAGAAATGATGAACTTAACGCCAAGAAATTCCTTCAAGGCTTTAAGCCTATGCTTTGGAGATACATCGCAATAGTGGACATTCGGAGCTAACACCAAATGGTTAAAAAAATATTAGCTCTTGAGATGGAGTTTGAAGACTTAAGGATTCAAAGTAAGAAGGTGGAGGCTGGGCCATCCAACCTAGGAAAAAGTGTTGGAAAATGTCCAATAGAAGGAGATTGTAGGCCGAGATGAAGAAAGGAGGCTTGTGCCTTAGGTGTAGGACATTTCATGGCCCTAGGCCATGTACTTTAGGAATTAACATTTGCAACAACTGTGGATAGAGTGGTCATTAGGCGAGGAAATGCCCACAAGCTTGACCTTTACCGGGTCTGCCTAGGAACCTACCAGCTACACTGATTACCATAGGAAATCAACCTAGTGTGGCCATAGTAGTAGTTGAGTTGAGGGTTCTTACCTTGGCTAGTCAACCGACTAGAGAGCCAGCCGCTGTTCTAGGTAACTTTACATTTCAGAATGGTATCATTAGAGTACTATTTGATACTGGTGCTAGTCTTTCTATGGTATCGTCTACCTTGATAGATAGATTGAAATTGCAGCACGATATCTCCAAAGAGTTAAAACTCATTAGAACTACAGGAAGGAGTTTTATTGTGACCAACGAGTTGGTTACTAGTTATCCTTTGTAGTTAGGCGACCATGACTTTGCTTGTGAATTATGGGTTATAGAATTGATGTCATAGTGTTGGGAATGGATTGGCTAAGTAAGCATAAGGCACAAATTGACTGTGTTAATCACTCAGTCGACGTTACTGATGCTCGGGGAGCTAGAGTGACTTGCATAGGAGGCTTAGCAACTAGTGCTAGAAGTTTGCACCTTAGATTTATGGGCTCCATCCCAATAGTCAATGAAGGAGTGTATTATACCTTGAATGGGGTGGCCATAAAAGATGAACTTAAGGAAGTTCCTATAGCCAATCAATTTCCTGAGGTGTTCTTAATGGATTTGCCTGGGTTAGCACTGATAACCGAAGGGTGATCACCCAAATGACCTTCTCGTTGGCTAACCTGTCACCACCCTCGAAACAATACATGACCAACCTTGGGAGAATTCTTTACACCACCCTTAGATATTTATATGACTGACTCCGGGAAAAAGACTCCTTGCCATCCTCGGGAGTTTATATTACCAACCTTGGGGACGTAGGTCTATCACCCTGGACAGAAGAAATGTCTCCCAAAGATGCACCATTCATCCGAAGGGGCTTCTCCAGTAGCCATCGAGGGAATTCCTTGTCCAAAGGGATCTTAGATCCCCGAAGGCTTCTTAGGGAGAAATGACAAATATAGTTGGGGGATCTCTAATAGAAACCTTGTACATACCCCTACCCTTTGAGCATAACCACCTATGTCTAGTTGTAGACACCTCTCTTCGAGGTACAGATTGAATTCGACCGAACACGTGTCCTACTCTATTGATGCTAGGTATGACAACCTTCTCCTCATGGCATCCTATAAATACTCGAGGAAGGCTCCCAAGTGAAAAACAAGAGAGAGGTACCCTCCTTTTTTGTTATCTATTCCTAAACAACTTCTCCCTTCACATACTGACTTGGGCATCGGAGATCCTTCCCTTGGAAACACACTCCAGGGAGCTCCTAACCCCTATTCTTTGAGTGTTGCAGTCACTATTCAGGCGAAGATCGACTGGAGGTTCAACATGTCCTACAATGAAGATGTGCTTGACCATCATTTCGTGTCGTCTGTGGGAACCCATCCCCAAGTTGCCATCATGGAGACTTGGTGTTCTAAGGACAAGGGCATTTTGAAGTCCCAGTCTGCGCCTGTACCTCCGCTAGCAAACTATCGAGCACCTCCGGAGCTTTCCCTTCCAAAGGATGAGTGCCCTATGATGGTCACTATGGGCTTTTTATGCAATTTCTACCACTCCATAGTAGCTAAAATGATACAGCAAATAAACCAAAAGTGGTCGTGTGCATATTCTCATGTTAGGACCTCTTAACTAGAGGTCCACTTGGAGAAGGGGCGCTAGTCATCTTATCAGAGTTCCCCAAATCAGAGTTTCCATGGGGAGTCCTTGACAAAGAACCCCCATCTCATGGGCGGTATGTGGCAGGGTCCAGATCAAAAGAACCAAGGACCTCCCATTGCCGGAGACCTTCTCCACTAAAGAAGTCTCTTTCACTGAGGCAACAAAGTTACTTATTGATAAGAAGACGTTATTCTCCCTTTCCTACGGCTACCAAGCAATGAGGAAAGGATAGTACTTCCATCCTGATGGAGAAAATTTTGGAAAGGTTGGATAAGGTGGAGAAACAATTCTCCAGAAAATCAGTTTGGTCGAGGTTATAAAAAACCTTCACTAGAGAAGAATCCCCCTTTATTGGGGCAACATTGGAAGTCCCCATGCCCAGTGGCTTTCGAGTAGCACGCTTGGAAATGTATGATGGGTGAAGTGACCCACAGGCCCATTTGACAAAATACATAAGGAGCATGGTGTTGCATGGGGCCGATGATGCCACCCTCTGTAAGTAATTTAAGGCCATTTTATTTGGGTAGCAATTGCGTGGTACAACTCATTGGCACCTAGGACCATGATGGGCTTCCAGGAACTATCTACCACCTTCACCCAATAGTTCAGAGGGAGCAGGCCGATGGCAAATATGCTCGTCAAAATGTTCGATATAGCCCAAAAGAATAGGGAGACCATTTAGGACTATGTTGAGAGATTCAATAGACAAGCACTTAGTGTTCTAGACTTCTGCATTGAGATCTGAATCCTCGTAACGATCAGAGGGCTAAGGAGGGACTCATAACTCTTCTATGAATTCTCAAAAGATCCTCTTGACACCCATGGTGAATTCTATCGAAGGGTGGAGCAACATATGACAATTGAGGAACTAAGAATAGGAGCTCTGAGGTCTGAAAATCACCAATCTGAAGGCAATAGTCAGCAACCTTGGTATCAATCTGAGGGGGGCAGACCTCAGAAATCCTGGGGAAGAAAGCTAATGGCATTCACCCCCCTTAACACTTGAAGGTCGAATATTCTCATGGCCTTGGAAAATCAGGGAACTTCAATCAAATGTCCAAAGGCCATGACCTCGGACAACAGAAAGAACATGAAGAAATACTATCAATTTCAGCCGGAGCACGGGCAAGATACTGAGGATTTTTTCCACCTGAGAAAGTACATCGAGTCCTTAATCAAACAAGGCCAACTTTGACGTTACTTATAGATGCCCTGGCCTAAGGCCTGGGAAAAAGCAAAAGATGAGAGAAAAGGAAAAGATGAGGAGTATGAATCTGATAGACATTGAATTGATCGAACCCTGAGAAAACACCCCCACCTTTGGGCAGGGTTATCCACACCATAACCACTGGATTACCCTCAGCTGAAAGAAAAAGGAAGGTGAGGGAGCACAATGATAGAGTTGGACAGCCCGATGAACAAGTTGGCTCAAAGCGATGGGTCATTTGTGAAATTCCTACATGATGATCCTCTCCTGATCATGGCAAGGATCAAAATTTGGGATGTGAAGAGGGTGCTTATTGATGATGGATTGAACGCCGATATCTTGTTCTCCCACGTGTTGCTGAACTTGGGTATTTCTACGGTTGATTTTAAACTTGTTACCTCACCTACCTTCGGCATTGGTCCTTCGTAACTCCCAGTACTCAAGTGGATTGATCTACCCCTAATGTTAAGGGGTACGTCGGTCCAGACCAAGGAAGAACTCTTTGCCTCCACTTTGACAAGGTTCATCATCATAGATGTCTTATCCTCATATAATGCCATCTTCAGAAGATAGCGCAGGGCGGCCTTCACATTTAGCCAGATGTGAAATACTTGACTGTCATGTTTGAAGCAAAGGAGGGTGATGTAGAGATACTCATCGATCAAGCTGAGGTGAGGAAAGCATTTTTCAGAGCAAGACAGAGTCCGGTGGAAGTTCACATGTAGACTTCGAAAGAGAAGAGTGTGATCGGTGAAGGGTGATAGAAAGATAAAGCAGTGATCTTGAAAAGATAGAAATAGAGGATGTAGAACTTCTCCCTAGCCAAAGTACCCAAGTGGGGAAAAAACTAGCTGAAGGTGACAAGGAAGAACTTGTATCCCTTCTATTAATGAACAAAGATCTATTTGCTTACTCTCCGAAGGATATGCCTGGAGTAGACCCGGGTATAATTTAGCGCAGCCTTAAAGTACACTCGGAGGTGAAGCATATTTGACAGAGAAAGCATAGCCTCTGAATGCATCAGAACAATTTCCTTAAAATTGAAGTCCAATGACTAATGGAAGCAGGCATAATAAGGGACGTCAAGTACCCTGAATGGCTTAGTAATGTTGATGTTTTTATAAAGGAAGGGAGCAATAAACTCTGAATGTGCATCTACTTTCAGAATATTAATGATGCCTAGCCAAAGGACTCGTATCCTCTACCATCAATAGACCAATTGGTAGACTCCACTTCTGAATACTGTCTACTTAGCTTCCTCGATGCTTTCAGCGGATACCACTAGATTCAGATGGATCCTGAAGACGAGAAAAAAACTGCCTTCATTACCAAAGTCAAGACCTACTGTTACATCAGAATGCCTTTTGACCTTAAAAATGCAGGAGCCACATATCAAAGGCTGATGAACAGGGTGTTCGGCTCCCAAATTGGGAGAAAAATGGAAGTGTACGTTGATGATTTGATAGTTCAGAGTAAAATGCCTAATAGTCATATCATAGATTTGGGGTAAATATTCCACCAACTTCTAAAATTCAAAATTCATCTTAACCCTGAAAAGTGTGTGTTTGGGGTGACTATTGGCAAATTTCTTGGGTTTATGGTATCTGAAAGAGGAATCGATGCCAATCTAGAAAAGGTTAAGGCTTTATTGGGATTTCAAACTCCCACAACTACTAAGGACATGTAGAGACTTTCGGGGCAGATCACGGCCCTTAGTAGATTCATCTCCAGATATGGAGATTACTGTCGGCCATTCTTTAAAGTGCTCACTAAAACAGCAAAAAATGAAGGCAACCTCAGACCCGAGGAACACCCTTGGAACAAAGATTGCCAAAAGACTTGGGATGAACTTAAAAGATAGTTAACCCATCTATCGACACTTCCATAACTACGGGAAGGATAACCTTTCATCCTCTACCTTGCGGTCACAGAGAAAGCAGTAAGTTTGGTACTTGTGAGGGAATAAGGAGGAAAACAGTGGCCAGTATATTATGTCAGCAAATCCTTGCACAGTGCTGAAGTTAGGTAGCCTCTACTGCAAAAGGCCATTTATGCCTTAGTCATGGCAAATAGGAGACTCCAGCATTATTTCCAAGGACATTCCATCATGGTTTAAAGTAACCTACCTCTTTAGGATGTCATGAAAAAGGTGGATCATTTCATCCGACTATCAAAATGGTGCATTGAACTCAGTGAATATGACATAGTATATGAAGCAGGAAAGGCCATAAAAGGTTAGGCTTTAGCAGACTTTATTGTTGAACTCCCTAAAACCAAGGATGCCCCTGACGACCTTAGATATAAGGTAGCCGAATGGGCTTTGTATGTAGATGGTTCCTCAAGGTCAGAACACTAAGGGGCCAGGATAGTAATGTGAGGTCTCGAAGGGATGGAAGCAGCCAAAGCTATCAAGTTTGGATTCCAGGTCGCTAACAACAACGCCGAATATGAAGCCCTTGTGGATGGACTACAGTTGGTGAAAAAGGTTGGTGTAAAGAATCTAAAGGCTTATAGTGACTCGCAGTTGGTTGTTCGACAAACGATGGGGGAGTACGGTGCCAAGGATCCCAATTTAGTGAAATACCATGACCTCATCATAAAACTAATCCATGAGTTTGACAAGGTAAGCATAGATTAGTTTAAGAAGGGGTGGAAAGATCCCATAAAACCTGGTCAATTCATCCCTACGCTAGGATCCAAAGGAAGCGACAAAGGTGTGTAGATGCTCAAGAAGGTACTTCATGGTTAGGGAAGAATTGTACCGGAAAGGGTACACAAATCCACTGCAAAGGTGTATAAGTGAAGAAGACATCGAGACAGTCCTCACAAAAGTCGATGAAGTAGCCTGTGGATTTAACATCAGGACTGATCTCCTTGCTGGGGTACTAATTTGGCAAGGATATTTCTAGTCTACTTTAAGGAAGGATGCAAGGCAGTTCGTAAAAAACTGTGATAAGTGCCAATGACACGTGCCCATCCAAAGAGTACCCTCGAATGCAATAACCTCGGTGGACTATCCTTGCCCCTTCGCTGGAGGAGTGAAGTTCTACGTAGCTACAGTAGATTATTTCACTAAGTGGATTGATGCAGGATCTCTAGCAATGATTTTGGTAAGGGATATCTAGAAGTTTGTCTGGAAGAACATTTTTTGCAGATTTGATGTGTCGAGAGTGATAGTAGCATATAATGGTTCCTAATTCATTGATAGAAGATTTCAGGAATTTGCAACCAACCTTGCGGTAAAACTACACTTTGCCCCAGTTACCCATCCTTAAAGAAATGGACAAGTAGAGGTGTCCAATAGGACAATAAAAGGTGGTCTTAAGGATAGGTTGAAAGAAGCCAAGGGAAAATGGCCTGGAGAACTCTCGAGTGTACTATGGAGTTACCGAACAATTCTTAGAAGAGCTACTTGTGAAACACCTTTTTCACTAGTATTTGGCACCGAGGCCATTATCCCTGTCAAATTCATACGACCATCTATCAGAGTTCAAGTGTTCAATAAAGAAGAGAACAATCTCAGTTTAAGAAAGAAGTTAGATATGATTGACAAGCATAGGCAGATGGCCAAACTTAGAAGGAAAGCCTTTTAGGAAACGGTAGCCATTACTATGAACTTGCATGTCAAACCTAAAGGGATCAAGAAAGGAGACCTTGTTCTCTGAAAGGCAGAACTAGAGTCCTGAAGACCATCTTATGGAGTACTTCAGGCAAATTGGGAAGGACCATATTTGGTCCTCGAATAAGTTCGGCCAGGAGTCTATAAGCTTCAAAATACTGAAGGAAAAGAGTTGAAAAGCACGTGGCACCCAGAGTCTTTGAAAAAATTCTACACTTAACAAATTTCCAATGAAGGAGATTTATTATGAAAAGCCTCCACGAAGAGGATAGCTGAATATGGTGATCTAGTGAAGGTGGTAGCCGAATATGGTGATCTTTCAAAGAGGGATAGCCAAATATGGTTGTTTCTGAGAGTACCTAAGTGATCTTGTGCAAGCTTTACTAAAGAAGGATAGCTGAATATGGTGATCTACTGAAGGAGGATAGCTGAATATGGTGATCTTTCAAAGGAAGATAGCCAAATATGGTTGTTTCTGAAAGTCCCAAAATGATATTGTACAAACTTTATAGAATATGGTTGATTTTGATAGTACCTAAGTGTTCTTATGCATAGAAAGTTTCCCACAAATGTTGGTTGAATTCTATTCTAAAATACTTAGGAAAATATTCAAATCTCTCCAAAAAGGAAAGGCCAAGGTTTTGAATCTTTGATGGAATTTTCATCAAGGATATTAAGTTAGCCAAAGGTGGTGTGTAAGCCGAAGGTGTTGAGTCAACAAAAAAGATCGTGGGCATGCAATACTTATCGAAGATAGTGCTAATCATGGACTTAACCAAAATTCTAAGGTGGGAAATATGGACAACTTCATTAGAGAGTGAAAAGTACACAAAAAAGAAAAGCCTAGGCATTATTTTCACCATCTACGGGGCTCTTCGATATCAGCACCCTTCGCATCGTCATCATTATCCTCATCATCATCATCAGCCGAAGGAGGTTGCTTGGGAAGGTTGAGGAACTCCATCTTTGACCACAGTGAGGATGGTCCTTCGGGCATATTGAGGGCTCTTAGGAAAGAGACGTCGAGGTTGGGAAACCATAAGAGTGCCTGATGGTGAGTGAGGCAAAAACCATCTTGAAATGAGGACTTCGTCGTCTTTTCTACCCTGGCCTTCTCGGCCTTCATATGCTCAACTTCCTTCTTCACTGCCTCCATCTCCTTCTCAGCCTTCTTCTTTTTCTTCTTCTGCTTCTTCAGCTGATCAATTTCAGCAAGAAGCTCAGAGTTGATCTTCAGTGCCTTGGTGAAATCAGGAATGGCTTCCTCCCTTTCCCTTTGAAGGAACTCCCCCTCTAAGCTTAGTTCCAACACCTTCGCCCTGAGGTCATTTATTTTGGAGGAGCACTCATTGAGGAGCCCCCTTTGGCTCTCTAGCATCTCCTAACACAGCTTGGCCAAGTCCTCTTTGGCAATCTTTTTGAGCTTGCCATATTTCATGCATGAGCTTGCGAACATCTCCTTAGCCTTGGTCAAGTTCTCCTTTGAGTGAATTTGGATGGAAGACAGCCTGGTAGCCCAAGCCCAAAGGTAGCCCCCATACACTAACAACTATAAGGAGAAAAGAATTGATGTGAGTTACAGCAATGTACAGGCCCAAAATTTTTCTAAGTACCTGTGAACTAAATATTACCTGAGCTACGTTGTCAAAAATCCCAACAGTGAGGATCTTCTTATTCAGGCAGTCCTCGGTCATGGTCTAAAAGGCGGCATTCGTGTTGATGCCCCTCACCATCTGTGGGACCATCTTCTGGGAATCTTCTAAAAATAAGTACATGTCTTTAGTGAAGGTCCAAAAAGGTTCCCTTGGCAATTTACTTCTTAGGATCTTCAAATCCTGAAGAGCCTTCTTCCGAAGGTGGTCCATCATCCACTCTGCCTGATCTCGGTCCTCTGTAAAAGCACGTCGAAGTTCCTTTATCACATCGTCTCTAAGCCATTCATCTATAAAATCTAAAATACTAAAAAAGCTGAAATTCAATGATGAATGGCCAAAAGGTAAACCTGGTTGGACTTCAGTGTCCTCATGGTTAGAGTCACTGATGTCAAGAACCTCGATAGGAATCTCCCTGCCCTTCCTCCTCCATCTTTCCTGTAACTCTTCAGCCAATATCTCCTCCAGTGGGTTTCAGCAGCGATGTTGGGACTTAGAGGGATTGATAGGATGGCTGCCTCCAATGAAGGGTCAACACTTACAGATGAATGATCTAGGGCCCTAAGCCGGTCTTCGGTAGGAGGGGGTAGGGAACCCTCCTTTGATTTCTTGGTCTTTGGGGCCAAAGACTGCCCAGTTGGCCCTTCTTCCTCTTCAGGGCCTTCTTCTTCTACTCTTCTTTCTCGGCTTGACCAAGGAAAAGGCTTTTGTAGAAAGCTGCTGATTTGTCACCCATCTCTACAAAATAAAATATCAGTGTAAGTACCAAAAAATCCAAAAAGAAAGGTTAGAAAAAGCTTACTCTCTACAAGTGCTGAATAAGTGAGCTCGCCCTGAATGAGCATGACCAACCACGACTTCTTCCCATCCACTGATGGTTCTGTCATGTTCTTGTCAGTAATATGCTCATGAATGACCTCGAGCTCTCGAAGAACCTTATCGGTCATGAAGTTCCATCTAATGGGAAAAGGGTACAGGGGATGAAAAGGAGCCTGGTCTGACCAGTCAGCCACCACCTAAATAAAACTCTTAAACTCCTCGAATTGAGACTTTAGCTTAAGGGTGAGCAACTTCAACAGATCCATCATGTTGATGTCAAGAGGCCGTCGAAGCCCACTTTATAGGCATATCCTTCCATCTCTTGTCCACCCTCATGAAGAAGTACTTCTTCTGCCGTCCTGACTAGCTGTCCTTGGTGCTGAAGGTAAAAGTAAATTTCTTACTTTTGGATCCTCGAGGGAGAAAGAAGAAAAAACCACCCTTCAAAACACGGTGAAGCTTATAGTATTGCATGAAAAAGATGAAGTGAGGGTCTATCTTGAAGACCCCACACATTTAGAGAAATGCATTAAAATAAGAATAGGAGTCTGGGGGTAGCTGGTTAATGGCTATGCCATGAAATTCACAAAAGACGCTCACCATCTTCGATGGAGGATACTAAAGACTTGCCTTTAGCTATGCTCTAAAGACAGTAACCTCATAATGTCAAGGAAGGTAGCTTGGTACACTAGGGCCAGAAAACGTAGTCACGGTGTTAGAAGGAAGGAAGAATTTTCCTGACCACTCCTTCAGCTTTTCGAAAGTGGCAGAGCTCAAATGAGAGTTAAGTAGAGCCCAACTCTCAAGGATAGGTCAGACTTTGGCTTGTGAAGAAGACATGTTTGAAAAACTAAAACCCTAACTTCAGGATTAAGGGGAGAAAAAGGGACTAAAGAGACAAACTGACCTTGGAAACACTAACTTGTGAAAATCATAGCAAAAGACTATCAAAAATCTCTCATTCGCTAACATCGCTGTAGTAAAAAGCTAGAGAGCGAAAGGGAGTTAGAAGGCAAGAGGAATGAAAGTAGAAGAATGAGAAAACCTTGAAGGGAGATGGCTTTATATAGCCCGAAGAAGGCAAGTGAAATGGTGCCATTATGACCATCTACAGGCGAAGAGACATAACTGATGTAACTGACATGAAGGAAGACAAATGACCTGGTGACACGTGTCACATGGCATGAAAGACAAGGGCACACATGCTGATATAGTAGGACTCTGTTGTGTAACCTGAGGTGACGTAACTGCTCGGTCAAAAGATTGGATGATTCATTTGTAGGAGGTGGGAAAAAAACCCTGTGGAAAAAATTAGTCCTTGCATGCCGAAGATATAACCTCATTAGAATTAAAGAATTCGGCTGAGGTATAAAACAAATCCTTACGTGCCAAAGGTGTGAATTCACCAAAAATAAGAAATTGGCTTGAAGTAACGTCCTCACCAATGGTTCAAATTCAGAAAATGGAACACAAACAAAAGGTCCAAGAAAATGCTATAAGTACAACCTCAACAAAAGAATGTGTCTTGGACCAAAAAGCTTTTTATGTTGAAGGGACAACAGTGGCAAAAGAAAGTTCTTTGTAACATGCCCTTAGATGATTAGTACTGAAGGCATGACTTCAGTCTTTTAGAGAGGGGCATGTGATAGCCGAAGGGTTATCACCTAAATGACCTTCTCATTGGCAGACCTATCACTACCCTCAGAATGATACATGACCAACCTTGGGAGAATTCTCTACACCACCTTCAGATATCTACACAATTGACTCCAGGAAAAAGACTCCCTGCCATCCTTGGGAGTTTACATTACCATCCTTGAAGATGTAGGCCTATCACCCTCAAAAGAAGAAACATCTCCCGAAGATGGACAGTTCATCCGAAAGGGTTTCTTCAGTAGCCTTCAGAGGAATTCCTTGTCTGAAGGGATCTCAGATTACTGAAGGGGTCTTATGGAGAAACCGACAAATACAGTTGAGGGATCTTTGACAGAAACCTCGCACATTCCCCTACCCTCTGAGCATAACTGCCTATGTCGAGCTATAGACACCTCCCTCCAAAGGTACGGACCGAATCCGGCCAAACACGTGTCCTGATCTACTGATGCTGGGCATAATGACCTTCTCCTCATGGCCACCTCTAAATACTCAGGGAAGGCTCCCAGGTAAAAGAAAAGAGAGAGTTACCCTCATTTTCTTCTCTCTATTCTTAAACAACTTATCCCTTCACGTACTGACTTAGATGTTGGAGATCCCTCCCATGAAAACACACTTTAGGGAGCTCTTAACCCTTTCAAATGCTGTAGTTATTACTCAAGCGAAGGTCCATCGGAGGTTCAACATGTCCTACATCAAAGATCTACTAGAGCATCAACCACCCAAGTCGGACACCAAGTTTTTCATTGACGTTCAGCTTCGAGCAGAACCAATTTCAATACCTCCTTATCGAATGTCAACTTCTAAAATGGATGAGCTAAAGAAGCAGTTGGAGGAACTGCTAGAGAAAGGCTTTATAAGGCCTAGTGTGTTACATCTTCACAAAATGGGAAAATTACAGCATAAGGACCTAAACTTATATGCTTTAATTTTCACCATAGTGCATGATTTATGAATTATAAAGTATTCAAGATACACCCCCTTAAGTGGCAAAAACAATGATAGCTTGATCCTTAAGAAAGCATTGGCACATCGCCTAATTTTCAAGTAACGTATGGAATAAATTGTAGGCTTACAAAAGTTGGGTACTAAATTGCACAAATTTCTAAAGATGGCTATGGAAAGGACATGGATGGAATTAAGGATATTGTTGGTGACTAAAGTGCTTAAGAAGGCAAAGTTGATCCTTTATGGCATAATGCCAATTAAGGATCCAAGTGTCTACCTTTTTGTCTAAAAGCTATAATGACCTTTGACAAGGTTCAAGGTGCTCAAAAACATCATTTTACTAGCCAAAATAGCTGGATATAATCTGTACAAGTGTTGGCCAAGGTTTGAAAATTTTGCATATATGCCACCAAGGTCAAGATGATGTATAAATGAAGAAAAATCTTCAATTTCTTGCCATTTCTTCTAAATTTTTCCCCCCAGAAGCCAAGGGTTCTTCCTTAACCTTCTTCACCATCCTCCATAGCCACCATACCTTAATAAAGCAAGAGGAAGCAAGAGAAAGCAAAGAAGACATCAAAGAGTGCAAGAAAACCTAATTTTGGTTCTATTTGGGTTTTTAGATTTCATAGCAAAAGGTAAGGGTTTTCTAAAGCTTCTTGGATTGTTTAATATATTTCCAAACATCCATGAAGCTAAGACCCTACTTGAAAGAGAGCAAAAAGCTCAAGTAGCCAAGTATAGGTAAGGGGAAAGAAGCATGGTAAGGTTTCAGCCTTACTATTGCCATGCTAAATATGGCAGCAAGAAAGAAGGGTTTTTAAAGCCCAAGTTAGTACTAACTAAGACCTAAAAGACTCCTAGGACCAAGAAAAAGCTTGAGGAGGGCTGCCATAGTGTTACTAAAGTGATATCTTATTGTTTTGTTGAATGATTATGGACTAACCCTAATGTGTTATTGCTGCCAGCATTACATGTGTTTGTTGCTGTGTCTGTTGGTGCATATGGTGGCCATATTTGTGTACATATGTTGTTTTTTTATGTTTTTATGTCTTTTTATTTCAGGTGTTACGTTGCTATGGAATACTTTACATTGAAATCCCTTACTAAGTTCTTTACAAAGAGCTTACTCCCCTTTCTGTCCATTTTCAGGAACACCTGAAAGAGAATGTTCAAACTAATAGTTTTAGTTTTATTTTTCCAGTGAAATTTCAGGAACATGAACTTCAATATGTCTAGTATTACACTGGAGTTTTTCATGATTTTTAGAGCACATTTGCTAATTTTAGTGTTGGTACTTTCTGCCTTACGCAGCAGCTATCTTTTGAAGCTTCTGGAGTGCATTGTGGTTGTAAGGCTCTCCAAGAAGCTAGTGTACATAACCAACTAAGCTAGGAAATATGTATGATGCATATATACATGTAAATACACTATGGATGGCGTATGGATGATATATGAAGCACTAAAGTGATGTTTGAAGTTGAATGTTCAATTCTGTCCATTTTGCAACTCATTAGCTGTTCCAAAGAAAATTATGTTTAATATTTATGGAGTGCCTCTAAATTTAGGGGAATTACTTTACCAAGTGTTTAAGGCATGTAATAACCTACCCATGTTGGTTTTGCGCATGGAAATGAAGTGTGTGAATCTTATGAAATTTTGTATGGGCAAAATGGTCATAAAGTGACCAGAATTTTGACTTTGCACTTAATGTTCTATAAATCCCTGTGTGGAAGCAATATTGGTATGAAATTTTTACCACCCCTATAGCACATACGGAGGTTGAACAAGAATTTAGAATTTCTAAATTTGGAGCTCTGTAGCCAAAGATATGATGTTCCAAAGTTGGCTCAGTTATTGTTCATCTGGTCAGAATTTGGTAACCAACTTCAGAAATCCATAACTTGGTCCATAGGTGGGATTTTGATGTAAAACAAAATTTATTGGTTTTATCTAAGTCTCTACTTGGTAATGGAACAAATGAAATAGGGGGTTATATGGCTGCAACGATACAGTTTGTTAGTGGAAGTTACAGGTCCACTGGCTGGCCACTAGAACTTAATAAGATTGCCTAATGTGTGGAAGCCAAAACTAATAATTGTGCTAGTGTTTTCCTTCTTATCTTCCATAGTGTGCATAAATTTATATATTTGTGTTATGGTTTGACTAATATACATGTATTTGCATGAAGACCAAGAGGGCCACTTGGGTACTATAGTGGGCATTGTTCTGATGGCCTACAGAACATGCATAGCTCCTGGGAGATTTACACATTAAATATTGTCACTGTATTTAAGCTCTCAGAGTGGTAACATAGTGCGTCACCGTGGGGAGCCCCGATGTTGTTTGTAAAGCAGAAGGACGGAACTTCAAGACTGTTCATCGATTATAGAAAGCTGAATGCAACGACAGTAAAAAATAAGTATCCGCTTCCTAGGATTGATGATCTGTTTGTTAAACTGAGGGGAGCGAAGGTGTTCTCTAGGATTGATCTTCAGTCTAGATACTTCTAGATCAGAGTTAAGGAGGAAGATATCCCGAAGATTGCCTTTAGTACAAGATATGGGCACTACGAGTATATAGTTATGCCATTTGGTGTGACCAATGCTTCGGCAGTATTCATGGAAGCCATGAATAGGATCTTTAGACCATTCTTGGATCAGTTTGTTGAAGTCTTCATTGATGATATCTTGGTATAGTCGCAGTTTGCCTAGGAGCATGAGGAGCACCTTAGGATGATTTTGCAAGTGCTGAAGGATAGTCAGTACTATGCAAAGTTGTCCAAGTATGAGTTTTGGGTTGTGAGGATATAGTTTTTGGGACACATCATTAGTCCCTAAGGGTTGTCGGTTGGCCTTCAGAAGGTTCAGGCAGTAGTCAAGTGGAAAAGGCTGACAATAATGATAGAGATGCAGAGCTTCTTGGGCTTGGCAAGCTACTATAGGAGGTTCATAAAGAAATTCTCTATGATAGCAACATTGTTGACAGCCTTGACCAAGAAAGCTCAGAAGTTTGATTGGACACCGAAGTGTTAGGAGGCTTACTTGGAGGTGAAGAAGAGGTTGATGAGTGCACCAATACTCGTTCTACTAGACCCAAACAAAGCTTTTATAGTGTACACACATTCATCAGGTTTTGGGCTGGGGTGTGTATTAATGCAGGAAAATTTGCTGATTGCGTACAGCTCAAGGCAGTTAAGGCCTAATGAGTTGAACTACCCAGTTCATGACCTTGAGCTAGCAGTAGTAGTAGTCTTTGTGCTCAAGCTTTGGAGGCATTACTTGATGGGGAGATTGTTCAGGATTTTCAGCGACCATAAGAGCTTAAAATACTTGTTCACTCAAAAGGAGCTGAACATGAGGGAACATCGGTGGATTGAATACATAAAGGATTATGATTGTTCAATCAAGTACTGCACGGGAAAAAGAAATGTGGTGGCAGGTGCTTTTAGTCGGAAGTACACAAGAGTGGTATTATCTAAGAATCAGGCTACAAGTTCCTTGGGAAGAACATTGGGGGATTGTTTCTCCACGTTACATGAGTTTTGGCAAGACCAAGAAAGGTCCCTAGTTTACAGTTTGGAGATTTAGTCAGCTTGGCTGGCTAAGTTCAAGGAGGCTTAAAGGAAGGATCCATTGTTGAAGAAGATTTCATGAGAGAAGACAATTGGTTCCATGAGGAAAGAGTTCCAATACAAAAATGGCATACTACACCATGGGGATTGATTCTATGTGCCGAATGTAGATGAACTTAGGTAGCAAGTCTTACAGGAGGCACATAGTAGTAGACTAAGTATTCATCCTGGTGTTAGTAAGATGTACCAGGACATCAAGACACACTTTTGGTGGCTAGGATTCAAGAGATATGTAGCTGGACACGTAGCTAAATGTTTGACACGCCAAATGGTAAAAGCTGAGCATCAGAAGCAAGCAGGTACTTTCCAAAGTTTACCTCTCCCAGAAAGGAAGTGGGGATCCATCACAATGGATTTCCTAGTAGGGTTACCAAATACCCGAAATCAGCAAGATGCAATATGGGTAATGGTTGATAAGTTGACTAAATCGATGCACTTCTTACCCATAAGGATTTCCTATACATTTGAGAGATCAGCTAAGTTCTATATTAAGGAGATCATAAGGTTGCATGGCATACCGGATTAGATCATATCTGATAGGGATCCCCATTTTGTATCAAGGTTCTAGAATGATTTCCATGAGGCATTAGGAAATAAGCTTAGTCTTACTACTGCCTTTCATCCTTAGGTTGACGGGCAATCTGAGAGAGTGATACAAACCTCAGAGGACTTGTTGTGTATGTGTACCATAGACTTCAAAGGTGATTGGGATCAACACTTACCGCTCATTGAGTTTGCTTACAATACAGTCATCAAACTGTAATAGGTATGGCACCATATGAGGCTTTGTATGGCAGGCGATGCGTGACACCTCATTGTTGGGCTGACCCTATAGATAGGGTAGTCATTAGTCTTGAGATCATAGTTGACAATACGGCTAAGATTAGATTAATCTAGAAGTGGATTAAAGCTACAAACGACCGACAGACTAACTATGCAAATTTGAGGAGATGAGAGTTGAGTTTTGAACTTGGTGATAAAGTACTTCTCAAAGTATCTCCTATGAAAGGAGTGGCCCAGTTTGGGCAGAGGGGTAAGCTGGCCCCTAAGTATATTAGGCCCTATGAGATCCTGAAGAAAGTAGGGAAAGTTGCATACTGGTTAGTGTTACCACCAAACTTGTCTTAAGTGGACAACGTGTTTCACCTTAGTGTTCTAAGGAAGTGCATATTTGATCGAGGACAAGTAGTTGACCTATCGGTAGTTCCCATCCAAGAGGACTTGACCTATAAGGAGAGGCCGGTTAAGATCCTTGATTGGCAAGTTAAGAAACTCCAAACCAAGTGGATTCCAATGGTTAAGATCCTTTGGTCAAACCATAGTGAAGAGGAAGCTACTTGGGAGATGGAGCAAGATATGTTGAAAAGGTATCCTAACGATTTCCCTCAGTTGTAGTGTAATTTAGGGGACAAAATCTCAGAAGGAAAGGAGGATGTTGCGGCCCTCATAGTGGGAAACTCAACTGAGGGAGTTAAGTTAATTAAATTCATATTTTAATACCTTATCTCAAGTTAACTAGGCATGGATTAGTAATTTGGAGAAAGTTAACTAAGTTCTGAGTAGTTTATAACACCAAAAGAGAATAGGGGCAAAATGGTAATTTTGCATCCCAAGTTATTGGGCTGAGATCCGAGAGTCAAAAATATGTTTTGAAGCATAAACCTTGCTTAACACCCAAATATTTACTTAAGTGTTAAAGATTTGACTAAAGTTTGACTTGGGTTACTATTTAGGGAAAGGGCTTTTGCAACTTTTTAAAAAGTTTGAGGGTTGGCTTGGTTTTTAAGCTTAGTAACGTTGGTGGCTACCATTGTTGATCTTCTTCCTCCCATTCCCGAGTTGCACCTTGCCCCTACCATTTCTACTTGAATTCTTGCTCAAAATCAAGTGTTCTTGAAGGAATATGAAGGCCTAAGGTGTATATAAGCTTTGGGCAACTTGTTTCAAGCTTGTTTCCTAGTTTTGGAAGTGTTTGCCCTGTTTTCTAGCTGGGTTCCTATTTTGGGCAAGAGGTAACTTTGATTTCTTGCTTTTTTCTTGTTTATTAGGTGTTTTAAGGCATGGGTTTTGCTTGGTTGGTGTTAATTTGGTGCCATTTGATTGGATTTGCTTGGAACTTAGGTAGCAACCCATGGAACTTTGTTCTTGGTAAAGAGTTGGATAATTCTTGCTTGGTAGATGAAATTAAGGTAAGAGATTTAAGGTTTTATGCTTAATTGATGCTATTGGAATGTGTTTGCTTGATGAAATCAAGTTGTTTTGGCCATAGCATTAGTATTTGGGGAAGTATGTTCATGGTGGACTATGTGTTTGATGAAGCTTGGGATGATGTTTTAATGCATCATAGTTGTGTTGTGATGGTGTCTTTGTGGCCTATGCAAGTTGTTTTAGAGGTTCATGATGAGTTTAAGCATCCATTGTATGCCTTAAACTTATAGGAACCCTCTAAAGAGGCTTAGGCGTGTGTTTTTAAGGTTTAGGACACGAGGTCCTGGCGCCTCAAAGCCCAAGGTGCATTTTTCTATCCATGGAGTAGGGTGCTCCTAGTGCCTAGGCCCCAGAGCCATTTTTCAGCGAAATTTAGCTTTTTAAAGGGGGATCCGGGAGGGGGCAAGGATGATCTTAGGGGTGCCTACGGGTTGTAATGGTACAATGGTACTCTGAAACATTTAAAAACTCCCTCGTTATCTAGTGGTTTTCTCATAGTTTTGTAAATGTAAATGTACCTTATGAGAAAACTAGTTCAACACCATAACAAATACACCATTACAGGAGGTGGAAGGTTTAGCACCATTAAGACCTTAGTTGCACTTTCGGGTTCAAGGTCTCGATGAGGAAACCTTAGTACACTTAGTGGGTTCTTCAAGACCTAGGAGTTATCAGCCCAACCATAGTGCCCCTGTACAACATAAGGGAGGTACAACTATTGATAAAGTACACTAGTTAGGCTAGTAATCAATGCTTGCTAGTGGACAAGGCTTTGCCTTGTAGTTTAAGGACTAGGTAGAGGACAAGTCCCAGGGGACTGAAATGTATATGCATAGGTTTAGCCTCATGCTATATGAGCTCATAGCATATTACATATGATAATATATGTGTTGTCCTTAGTATCTTTCTTTACAGGTGAAGACCTTTACTGAGAATTCTCAAATTCTCACTCCCTAGTTTATGTTGTACAGATTCTGACCATGTTGAGCCCGATAATGACTGAGGGTTGTCGCGATAGTCTTTTGCTACAGGTATTTTGCCCTAGGAATCTTTATGATTCTAGTTTTTATGGTTGCTTGTTGGTTAAGTAACAGTACTAACCATAGTATTTTTCTTGGCCGTAGAGGCTAGCAGTATGTGGATAGACTTTTGTGACTTGCCATTATTACTCATCTCCATGTGGGGGTTAGTTAGGAGGATCTCAGTAGAGGCTTGTATATGCTTATACCTAGTTGCCTCCCATGTCTATGTTTGGAGCTTTAGACTCTAGGGTTGCTCTTCGGTGAGGGACATTAGTCTACTTTTGTTGAATGCCCTTACATGGTTATTATGTGTAGTATTGATAATACAAATATTAATTATGAGTGCTTTGACTATTTGAACTTGATTTACATGAAAAGTGTTGGGTTTCGGGAGCCAAACATGCACAATGGAATTTAACCAAAACCCTCTAGGATCTAAGTGAAATGGGATAAACTGGGTGTTTGAAAATTTTCATACCTAATTTTCAGTTGAGATTTTTTACCCAATTGTAGAGTCAAATCACAAAACCTGAATAGTTGACATGTTCAAGCTCTCTATGGTATCCACACGAGCCTCTGAGGGTCACCATTCTTCCACTGCATCCCAGCAGATGCGTTTCTCTTGCGCTTGCAGTGTTAGCTTGCGTCCTCTAAGGAATTGCAAGAGAAGAGTACGGTTGTCCTTTTGGGAGGCTAGGGCAAGGAGCTGTGAATTTCTCACTAAAAGTTGTATTTATAGTAAGACTCAACTTCCAAGCCTAATGGGTTTCAAAGCCTAAATCCACTTAGGCTTTAATTTTGGGCTTAATAATGGCTCAACTTTTGGGCCCATTATTAATACGAAATTATTGTGAAACCATAAGCCAAATAATTAGCCCATGCACTCTAATGATCCAAATAGCTCTATGTGTGTGACCCAATAGGCTCTTACCACGTTGGCAATGACCTTTATGATCATAAGCAATGATCGGTGTCTAGCAACACATCATTGCTACCCAGGTGTCAAGATTGTCGATGATTCGACTAAACCTTTATGATTATTACCGATATATGCCATTGTCCCTTCGTCCAAAATATCCAGACTAAGCACGAGACATGGAATGTGTCACTGTCGTATAGCATAATCTTTGGTTTCATGATTACTAAGTAGACCAACTTAAACTGATGACATTGATATCGTATATCAACTCATTCGAGCATGGCCATGCATTTTTTAAGTCTTACTCTATCAAGGGGCCCGAAGATATCTCTCCCATTACATAGGAGGGACAAATCCCATCTTGATCATACAAATCCCTCCGCATGATATTTGACATACCCAATCACCTCCTTCAAGTTCACTCAATCACAAGCAACAAAGGGAAGTATGAAATTATGTGACTCACATGTAGGGAACCTTGATGATCTTAGGTCAAAGGACTACATATACCATGATCACTACGGGAATCACTTATGACACTCATATAACAATCCATATAGTATTCTCATGGTGGGTATGTCCACTAACAAGTTCTCCAACTTGTACCCATATGTAGACTACATATCTCATATTAGTCTGCATATATGCTAGTCGTTATGTATCATTGAAACCCGCTCCACAAGAATACTAGACTGGGGACATTTAAGAATATCATTATTCTAGGGTTACAATTATGTTTATTACGTTACGCAGAAACAAAACAACAAACATAATTGCTGGATTAATGCCTTAATAAAAATATCATGACTCAATGTGCAAAAAATGCAATCATCTCATGATTGATTTTTAGGCACAACACTAACAAAACGTGCCTTGGCCAAGGGAATTTTTTATTGTTTCCACATACTCAAGTCAAGGCTATGCATCTTGCATTTTCTAGGTTAATCAACTAGTTTCATGAAGTTTTAATTTGTGCACATATATAGCTAGCCAATTGCAACCACCATGAGATTCATTCTCGTAGGCTTCCTGGGCAAGGCTAGGGCAATCGTGTCATGGTGAAGCAGAACAGGAGGTCAATCTTTGCTTTGATTAGTCAAGTGGTTAAAGTAGGCAATCACCAGCTGCGTTCAATGGGTAGCCATAGCAAACTTGTCGCCAATGCATGGCTAGTACGAGGTAAGTCCTTACCTTCTCACTAATAGTTTGTTATTTACTTGGTAATTTTTGGCATGAATTGCTAGCATAGTGTTTTTTTGCTTATTGGTTAGTTTCTAGTAGGGTGAAGGGTGGTTAACCCAAGTGTATTAGGACCTAAAGATGCACCAAGTATTGGGAGATACGAGAAACCCTAGGCACTTGCTAGTGTGAAAACCCATATAAATAGAGGCTTAATTGCCTTAGATTGGAAATATTCAAGGGTTCCATAGGTTGTCTTCTTACATGAGTTAGTTTAGTGGCCTAGTTGTTAGCAAATGACTGGCTAGTTGAACGGATGTGTTCTTTAGAGTAGCCTAGCAAAAAAGCAATTCAGTCAGAATTTGAGAAGGTAAGTAGGTAAGGTTTTATTTTGTTTCTAAGTATTGAATACATGAAGTAACTATGGAAGGAAGCAAGGTACAAGGAATTCATCATGGGGTAAATGGTTGGATAGACTTGTTCATCCGTTAGTTGTATGCCCTAGGGTTGAACAAGAAGGATTAGAGTTATTGCTAGGGTTTGGCTAGACTACTGGAAGGTAGTAAAAAAGCTCAAGCAATATGATTGACTGCCATGGAGCAAGGGATAGCTGGTGGCTTGTGGTCATCATTTTGAGGTTAAGTGGGGTTGATGGCCACTGAGATGACTTATGGAGGAAGAGAGACTCAACTAGTTTCACTAGTCGAACAAGTAAAGGACTACGTCCTGAGTGGAAGCAAGAAAGTTGTGGGGATAGCATGTTGCTTCAAGTTAACGCTAGTAAGTTAGTAAAACAATGGATTGTTTGGTCAGCAACAGCTAGGTGATGCTAGAAAGAGGATGTTTTTCCTTAACACTTAATGAAAGTGTTGGAAAAGTGCTAGTGAGGAAGAGTTCACTATGACCGGTCAAGAGACGACTCACGAGTAACGAAAGTGAGAAATAATCTCCTACATAGTTTAATATTTTTCTTGGTAATAGAAGTGCCAGGTTTAGTATAGGTACAGTTGTGCTCATGTGTTATGCAATGGCTCCAGTAGTTATTGTGTTCACTTAAGTAGGGGAAGGTTAAGACTTAGAACCTTAGTTGACAAGGGTTTTGGTTAAGCTAGTTTTAAGCCTAAAGTTAGAGTAACTCACTTGACCCTAGTGCCTTGTAAAGGAACACCTAGTGACTTGCGAGATTGGTTAAGGGCTATCAGGTGCACTGAGTCGATCTACCACAGATAAGACACCAATGAGATTTTACATGGCTAACCACCTCCTAATAGTTAACTGAAGTAGTGGTATTGGTTCTCCCATTGAGTAGGTAATTTGATGTGTCAAAATCCATGAGTGCATCATTTCAACACAAGGATGACATAGTGTAGTGATGGTGTGGTAGTTAAGTATGGAAGGTGGAGATGGTTCTTTGTAACCATAGGCTAAGTGATGGATGGTCATCACAGAGTCCTTTAATAGTGTTAGAGCCTTGAGGGTTGCCTTTGGTGTAAGGTTATGAATAGAGTTATGGACTTTAAGGTTGCCTTTGGGTATAGGGCATAGTCTTCTTTGGTTTAGATGCCAACATGTAGTTAATATGTGTAGGATTATGATGAAACTATCACGGTTTTCTATTAGTTTGACTCTTTGAATGTTCAATTTCATGGAAAATGCCTAGGCTATAAAAATGCTTTATGGTTTTCTACTTTTTAAGTCAAAGCAGCTCTTGCATGCATGATTGGATTTTTAGGTTAAATTACTATTGGCATGAAGTTTTAACATGGGTGCACATAATTAATTAGCCAATCATAGCTAGCATGAGTCTTGTTCTCATAGCTTTCCTGGGTAGGGCTATGTCGAGCCGTGTCATAGGTTTCCCACTTATGCCTTGCATCGCTATTTTTTTTTCTTCACTAAAATAGGCAACTGAACAAAATCAACATTAAGGACAAAAATGGAATAACATTTAAAGGTTGGGGACCAAGGATGCATTTAACCATAAGATCATTCAACTAGGCAGCTTCTAACACTGGCATCATGTGTTTTTCAAGTCAACATCCATTCCCATGCCACTAGTGTCACACTCTACCTTGACCAAGGCTTCAAAATCTAGCAGTGCTAAAACTAAGGTGGTACACAACCTCTCTGATAGCCGAAGTGCCCATCACCTTCTGGATCCCCAGACTCGGACAAAGTACCAACCTCGGTAGAGAAACTACCTGCCAAGGAAAGAAGGATGTTCGACCTCCCTAATCCGACCTCGGCAATCCTCCGTTCCAGGAAATGACAGTGCCAACCTCAAGGGGACGATTAAACCATCCTTGGAAGTGGGGGTATTCCTGAGAAAGACCACCCTCGGGGAACATACTCCTGTGATACTAGAGTAACCTCGGAACGTACGATAGAAGCAATTAAGGAGCCTCTGACACATCCCCGACACGCCACCCCCAGACACGTTCTGACACGCTGCTTGCAGAGACACCCTAGTACGCCACTCTCGGGTTGTCTAGGCTCCTAGCCAGGCAGCCTATGATCGGCCGATTGTCCTCTTGTTCCCCGAAGACGTGGATCGCATCCCACCGAACACATGTCAAGATCTGAGACGGCCACATGAGGAGAACTACTACTGTTCGCTCCTCTATAGATACTCGGTAAACACCTCAGGTAAAGGGTAGAGCACTAGAGACCATACTTCTCCACTCTCTATCACCTCCATATGTCCTGAGTACTGACTTGGGCGCCGGAGGCTCCTGCCCGGAAACACACCCCGGGGACCTCCTAACCTCTGTCTTCCAAAAATTTCAGGTACCCTCCATTGGGAAATCTCCTCCTCAGGTGCTCTCCTCCAACGGAAGTCCCCCTCACTCCTACTATGTCACATGACGAAACTGCTGCTGGGCACCATTTGGCACCGTCTGTGGGAACTCTTTCCCATGTCACCATCGTAGAGACTCGGTGCTCAAAGGACAAAGGAAATCCAAGATCCCCCTCTGTGCCTGAGGCTCAACCGGCGACCACTCCGCCTATGGCAGAGACTTCTGTGCTGGAGGATGACCGCCCTGTAACGGTGACGATGGGCTTCCTACGAGACTTCCAACGCTCCATCGTCGCCAAAATGACTCAACAGCTTGATTAGAGGTTGCCCCAACCTCCTCTGGTCCGAAGGGCCTCGCCCGCGGCTGTTCGTCGGGTAAAGAGTTCGAGGTCCACCCACCGAAGTTTAGGGAGCGGGGACTCCCTTGATGCCTCCTCAACAAAAAACGAACCCATTGAGGTACGGCCTACCAGGAGGGGAGCCTTAAAAAAGACTAGGGCCTCCTGCCAACGGAGTGCGTCCCCCTACCAAAGGTCCCCGTCTCCTCCCCGACGAAGTCGTTCCCCAAGGAGAAAGAGGAATTTGCCATTATCGGCGAACACACGGCAGCAGGGAGAAGTCAACACGGTTGTCCTTATGGAAAAAATCCTAGGGAGACTGGAGAAGGTCGAGAGACAGATCTCCCGAAAACTAGTTTGGTCCAGGTTGTCTGACTCTTACACTAGAGAAGAGTCACCTTTCGTGCGCGAGGTGGTGGAGGCACCCATGCCCAGCGATTTCAGGGTACCTTGCCTAGAAACGTATAATGGACAAAGTGACCCTCAGGCGCACCTGACGAATGTTAGTGTTGTGCAAAAAAATCCAATGATGAGATGATTGTATTTTTACACATTGAGTCATGATATTTTATTGAGGCATTAATCCAACAATTATGTTTGTTGTTTTGTTTCAGCATAAATTAACAAACATAATCGTAACCCTAAAATAATGATATTCTTATATGTCCCTACTCTAGTATTATTGTGGAGCGGGTTGCAATAATACATAATGACTAGCATATGTGGAGACTAATATGAGATATGTAGTCTACATATGGGTACAAGTTGGAGAACTTGTGTATTGGACCGACCCACCATGAGAACACTACATGGATCGTTATATGAGTGTCATAAGTGATTCTCATAGTGATCATGGTATATGTAGTCCTTCGACCTAAGATCATCAAGGTTCCCTATATGTGAGTCACATACTTTGATACTTTCCTTTGTTGCTCGTAACTGAGTGAACTTGAAGGAGGTCATTGGGTATCTCACATATCATGTGGAGGGATTTGTATGATCAAGATGGGATTTGTCCCTCCTATATAACGGGAGTGATATCTTCGGGCCCTTTGATAGAGTGAGACTTAGAAAATGCATGGCCATGCTCGGATGAGTTGATATACGATATCAATGTCATCAGCTTAAGTTAGTCTACTCGGTAATCAAGAAACCAAATATTGGGCTATACGAGAGTGACACATTCCATGTCTCGTGCTTAGTCTTGATATCTTGGACAAACGGACAATGGCATATATCAATGATGATCATAAAGGTTTAGTCGAATCATCGACAATCTTGTCACTTGGGTAGCAATGATGTGTTGCTAGACACCGCTGATTGCTTACGATCATAAATGTGATTTATGATCATTGCCAACATGGCAAGAGCCTATTGGGTCGCACACATAGAGCTATTTGGATCATTAGAGTGCATGGGCTAATTATTTGGGTTATGGTTTCACTTTAACTTCGTATTAATAATGGGCCAAAGAGTTGAGCCATTATTAAGCCCGAAATTAAATCCTAATTGGATTAGGGCTTTGAAACCCATTAGGCCTGGAAGTTGAGTCTCACTATAAATACAACTTTTAAGTGAGAAATTCGCAGGTCTCCTTGCCCTAGCCTCCAAAAAGGACAGCCATACTCTTCTCTTCCAATTCCTTGGAGGACGCAAGCTAGCACTGCGAGTGCAAGAGAAACGCATCTACCGGGACGTGGTGGAAGCATGGTAATCCTAAGAGGCTCGTGTGGATACCATAGAGAGCTTGAACATGTCAGCTATTCAGGTTTTGTGATTCGACTCTACAGTTGAGTGAGAGATCTCAACCGAAAATTAGGTATGAAAATTTTCGAACACCCGGTTTACCCTGTTTCACTTGGATCCTGGAGGGTTTCGATTAAATTCCGCTATGCTGTTTGGCTCCCAAAACCCAACAAGAAAGTACAAGCAAAGCATGGTACTCCATGGCGTGGATGACGCTACACTCTGTAAGTGCTTCGAAGTAACACTTTCGGGTCCAGCAACGGCATGGTATAACTCTCTGGCCCACGGAAGCTTGCTAAGCTTTCAAGAGCTATCCACTGCCTTCACTCAGCAGTTCATCGGTAGCAGACCAACTGCCAAAATGCCAGTACAAATGTTCGACATAGCTCAGCGAGGGGGGGAGACCATTCGCGACTACGTTGAGAGGTTTAACCGAGAAGCGCTGAGCGTGCCCGACTTTCGACCAGAAATTCGCATCCTCGCGATGGTCAGAGGACTTCGGAGGGACTCCCAACTATTCTATGAGTTTTCCAAAGACCCCCCAGAAACTCTTGGGGAGTTCTATAGGAGGGCCGAACAGCATATGACGGCCGAAGAACTCAGGATGGGAGGACCCAAAGGAGAACACCCTCGCGCCGAAGGGCCCAGCCATCAGCCTCGACATCAGAACGAGGGAGAAAGGCCCCGAAAGCAGAGGGGGAAAAGGCCCATGACATTCACCCCCTTGAACACCACAAGAGCTAGCATCCTTATGGCGCTAGAAAGGCAAGGGACCACAGTCCCAAGACCAAAGGCCATGACCTCGAAAAACAAAAGAAACATGAAGAAATTCTGTCAGTTTCACCGGGACCATGGCCATGACACCGAAGATTGTTTCCAGCTGAAGAAATATATCGAGTCCCTAATCAAACAGGGTCAACTCCGTCGATACTTGTGGAAGCCTTCCCCAAAAGGAAGGAAGGAAGAACAAATGAGGGGGGACGGCGAAGAATATGACTCGGACAGACGCTGGGACCAAAGTCCTCGAAAAAATCTGCCACCATCAACAGGGGTTATCCAAACCATCACTACCGGGATACCCTCGGCTGAGAGAAAGAGGAAGATAAGAGAAATCTCTGTAATGGAGTACGGGAACTCCCCAAGTAGACTCACTTGTAGAGATGGGTCTATAGTAAAGTTCCCCCACGATGATCCACTCCTTGTCATGGCAAGGATAGGAAACTGGGATGTCAAAAGGGTACTCCTCGATGACGGCTTAAACACTAACGTCATCTTTTCTCATCTGCTGACTAAGTTAGGCATTCCGAGAAGCGATCTCAGCCCAGTCAGCTCCTCCACTTTCGGCGTCGGACTTTCCGAACTTCCAGTCGTTGGATATATCGACCTGCCTTTGATGCTAAAAAGGGTCTCACCCCATAGCCAGGAAGAGTTAATTGCCTCCGACAGGACAAGATTTATAGTCATTGATGTGCCGTCAGCTTACAATGCTATCCTCGGAAGGCAGACTCAGGGCAACTTCCACATTCACCCGGACATAAAGTACTTAACGGTCACCTTCGCTACCAAAGACGGAGACGCAGAGATTTTCATTGACCAAGCCGAAGTTAGAAAGGTCTTCACAAGGGCCATACAAAGCCCAGCAAAGATCCCAGTACAGACTTCGGCAAAGGAAAAATCGGTCTCAATGGATGGGGAAACAATAGAGGAGGAAATTGAAAGACTCAAAAAAATAAAAACAGAGGATGTAGAGTTGACCCCTGGCCGAAACACTCGAATCTGGAAAAAACTGGCCGAGGAAGACAAAAAGAGGCTTGTATCCTTCTTGTGTATGAACAAAGATCTATTTGCCTACTCGCCGAAGGATATGCCTGGGGTCGACCCCAGCATAATTCACCACAATCTTAGAGTGCAACCAAACGCCAGACCAGTTCGGCAGAAAAAACGGAGTCTATCGGCTCACAAGAATTCCTTTGTTAAAGCCGAAGTTAATCGCCTCATTGAGGCTGGGGTAATAAGAGAGGTAAAATACCCCGAATGGCTCAGTAATGTGGTTATTGCCACGAAAGAGGGAAGTGAAAAACTCCGAATGTGCATCGACTTCCGAAATCTGAATGACGCCTGCCCAAAAGATTCTTACCCTTTGCCAGCCATAGACCAGCTGGTAGATGCAACCGCCGAATACGGGCTTCTCAGCTTCCTCGATGCCTTTAGCGGATATCATCAAATTCGGATGAACCCCGAGGACGAAGAAAAAATAGCCTTCATCACGGAAATGGGCACCTACTGCTACGTCAGAATGCCCTTCGGGCTTAAAAACGCAGGGGCCACCTATCAAAGGCTGATGAACAAGGTATTCGGTTCACAGATTGGGAGAAATATGGAAGTATACGTTGATGATATGATAGTCAAGAGCAAAATGCCTGGTAATCATATCACCGACCTAGCCGAAACCTTCCAACGGCTTCGGGAGTTCGGCATACGTCTTAATCCCGAAAAGTGTGTGTTCGGAGTAAGTGCAGGAAAGTTTCTCGGGTTTATGGTATCAGAAAGGGGAATAGACGCTAACCCTGAAAAAGTCAAAGCCCTGCTAAATTTCCGAACACCTACATCCATCAAAGACATACAAAGGCTTACCGGAAGAATCACCTCCCTTAGTAGATTCATCTCCAGGTACGGCGACCGATGTCGTCCATTTTTCAAAGTACTCACCAAAGTCCCCAAGGGCGACGACACCTCCGGGACCCAGGAGCATCCATGGAACACAGAATGCCAGAAAGCTTGGGATGAGCTTAAAAGCTACCTGACCCACCTGCCAACACTTCGGCAACCTCGGGAGGGAGAGCCTCTCATCCTCTACCTCGCGGTCACTGAAAAAGCGGTGAGTTCGGTCCTAGTAAAAGAAGAAGGTGGGAGGCAATGGCCGGTATATTATGTAAGCAAGTCCCTACATGGTGCCGAGACCAGATACCCATTGCTCCAAAAGGCTATCTACGCCTTAGTACTCGCAGGCAGAAGATTGCGACCCTACTTTCAAGGACACGCCATCACCGTCCGAAGTAACCTGCCCCTACGCGATGTGATGAAAAAAGTGGAGCATTCGGGAAGATTATCAAAATGGTGCATCGAACTCGGAGAATACGACATTACTTACGAACCTAGAAGGGCAATAAAGGCCCAGGCACTGGCAGACTTCATTGCCGAAATCCCTGAGATCGAAAATGCTGAAGCCGTCGTGGAGGATCGAACAGAGGCTGATCCAGAATGGAAGCTCTTTGTCGATGGAGCGTCAGGCGCAGAGCATCAGGGAGCTGGAATAGTCCTTCGGGGGCCCGAAGGCATGGAAGCCTCTAAAGCAATCAAGTTCGGTTTTAATGTTACCAATAACATCGCCGAGTATGAGGCCCTCATAGCCGGACTAAAGATGGCCAGAAAAGTCGGCGTAAAAAACCTTATGGCCCACAGTGATTCACAGTTAATAGTCCGGCAGACGAAGGGAGAGTACGCGGCAAAGGATCCAACCTTGGCAAAATATCACGACCTTGTCCAGAAACTCATTGGAGATTTTGACTCGGTACACATAAAGAACGTGCCCCGAAGTGATAATACCCAAGCCGACGCCTTGGCCAAATCCAAGGAACCCACCGAAGTGCTGAAGCAACCCAGTACAGAATTAATGTGCATAGAAACCTCGGGGGAAGGATGGCAGGATCCCATCAAGAAATATCTAGCAACCTCGGAACTCCCTGAGGACCCTAAAGAGGCCGCAAAAGTATGGAAGCGCTCGGGAAGGTACTTTCTCATTGGAGAAGAACTATACAGGCAAGGGTATGTCGAGCCCCCTGCAAAAATGTGTAGGTGAAGATGATGTCAGAACAATACTTGAAGAAGTCCACGAAGGAATGTGTGGCACCCATATAGGAACAGATGCCCTTGAACGGAGTACTACTCCGGCAAGGTTACTTTTGGCCTACCTTGACAAAAGATGCAAGGCAGTTTGTCTGAAGATGTAACTATTGCCAAAGGCACGCCAACATCCAAAAGCTACCTTCAGAAAGAATAAATTAGCAGAGTATCCTTTCCCCTTTTCCATATGGGGTATTGATCTCATTGGACCTCTCCCAAACGCTCCCGGTGGGGTAAAGTCCTGCATAGTCATGGTGGACTACTTCACTAAGTGGATAGAAGCAGAACCACTAGCATCAATCTCAGCAAAGGATGCCCGAAGTTTGTAGGAAGAACATCATATGCCGATTTGGCATACAGAGGGTGATGGCGTGAATGGTCAAAGATCGTTTGGTTCCCGCCGTGGCTCCACGACGGGGGTAACAGGGATGCTGAGGAATAACCCGTCCGATAACAATGAATTAATGTGGCATAGAAGGGTTCCGGTGCTGGGAGGCCTGAAAAGGGGATGCCCCCAAGAAATATCCAGCTAGCAACCATCAAAAACTCCCTTAGGAGGTCCTCGGAGGCCGGTTTTACGGAGGAGCCTCGACGCCCAAGTAGTGTCTCTTGGAGAAGAACTATAAGCACAAAAGGGTTGCCGGGAGCCCCCTGTAAAAATGTGTAGGGAAAGATGATCGTCAGAACAATACTTCTGGCATGTCCAAGTCCACGAAGGAGCGTGTGGCTCCCATATAGGAACAGACGCCCTTGCTGGGGTACTACTCCGCCAAGGTTACTTTTGGCCTACCTTGAGGAAAGATGCAAGGCAGTTTGTCCGAAGATGTGACAATTGTACCAAAGGCACGCCAACATCCAAAAGCTACCTTCGACTGACGAATTTTAAGGGGACAGCAAGGATTATCCCTGCCCCTTTGCCGTATCTTCGGGGTATTGATCTCATCGGACCTCTCCATTCAAACTCTCCCGGTGGGGTAAAGTTCTGCATTGTCGCAGTGGACTACTTCACTAAGTGGATAGAAGCAGAACCACTGGCATCAATCTCGGCAAAGGATGCCCAAAAGTTTGTATGGAAGAACATCATATGCCGATTTGGCATACCGAGGGTAATAGTGGCCGACAATGGAACTCAGTTTACGGATAGAGGATTCCAGGAATTCATGGCTGACCTCGGCATAAAAATGCATTTTGCTCCAGTAGCCCACCCTCAAAGTAACGGGCAGGTCGAAGTATCTAACAGGACAATAAAGGATGGCTTGAAGAAAAGACTAAAGGAGGCAAAGGGGAAATGGCCAGGAGAGCTCCCTAGTGTACTGTGGAGCTACCGTACGACTCCTCGAAGAGCTATGGGGGAAACTCCCTTCTCGCTCGTGTACGGGACAGAGGCCATTATCCCCATTGAAGTCATACAGCCTTCGGTAAGAATACAAGTGTTCGACAAGGGAGGAAATGATCTCGGCTTAAGGACAAAACTGGACCTCGCCGAGGAGCACTGCGAAATGGCCGAACTAAGAAGGAAGGCTTTCCAACAAAAATAGCTCACGCTGATAACTTACACCTAAGAAGAAAAGAGATCAAAAAAGGAGACCTTGTTCTCCAAAAGGCCAAATTTGAGCCACGAAGGCCATTAGGAGGGGTACTTCGGGCAAACTGGAGTGGACCTTATTTGGTCCTTGACGAAGTTCGCCCATTGGGTGACAGCGAGGGAGCAGAGCTGAAAAATACTTGGCATTCAAACTCTCTGAAAAAATTCTATACTTAGACATTTTTTCAAAGAAAACTTGTAACTACTCCTCCCTGAAGTCGTCAATGAAAATACATGCCGAATATGGCCGTGTTACTGGAGAAATGTTCCTTAATGGTTTTCCTTTTGGAACAAACTCCTTGATGGAGTCTAAAAACTCGGTAGAACACAGAAGAAGTCTAAAATGACTATTTCCGAAAATGTAGGCATAGGCGTCCGCCAAAGATGCATACTTAGAATTACACTAACTTCTGATGACTCGCATTCGGAAGAAAGAATGGAGATTGGAGAAAAAATCTTCATTAAAAATCTTAAGGCAAAAAAGTACAAAGCAGCAGGAGTACAAGAAAGAAAGAAGAAGCCTATGGCTGAGCAGGGGCATCCGGCGTCTCTTCGACATTATCATCTTTAGGTGGCTCAGTCGGAGGCACAGGCCCAACCGGAGGGAGATTGAGAAACTCGATCTTAGACCATGTGCACCTGGGCTCTTTGGGGAAGTCTAGGGCAGACAGGTAAGAGAGGTCAAGCTCAGGGTGCCGAGCAAGGACCTGGTGGCGCGCCAAGCAGAAGCCGTCTTGGTAAGACACCTTCGACATCTGCTCGGTCTGATCCTTCTCGGCACTAAGAGCCGCCAGCTTGGCCTTAAGCGCATCAATCTTCTCCTCCAGCTTCTTCTTCTTTTTGCTCTTAGTCTCCTTCTTCTTCAGTGAATCAACCTCAGCTTGGAGCTCGGCATTCAAAGCGAGCGCCTTCGTAAGGTTCTCGCTATCTTCAGCGTTCTCCTTCCGAAGGGCCTCATTCTCCAAAGAGAGAGCGGCACACTTTGAGCCGAGGTCTTCGACCTTGGCTGAGAAGTCAAGAAGAAGCTCCTGCTTGCTAGCCGCGAGCTCGGCCCGAAGATTCACAATGTCCTCCTTCGCAATCTTGTTCAACTCGCCGTATTTAAGGACATATTTGGTGCAAAACACCTTCGTCTTGCGCAGAGAATCTTCGAACCGAGAACGGGACTCCATTTGCTTTGCCGCCTAGGCACGAAAGTATCCGCTATATGCCAAAAGCTGCTAGAAAAAAGGGCCCCGAATAAGTATCAGAAGGAGATAAAAACTTAGAAGAAAATTTTCTAAGTTAAAAAGAAGAAAGAACCACTTGGGTGGCATGCTCGGCCATCCTCGCCGTGAGGATCTCTTCATTCGGGCACTCGGTGACAAGCGACTGGAAGGTGGCATTGGTCATCACCCCCATCGCCATCTGGGGAGCCATCAGTTGGCTATCCTCAGAGAACAAATTCATGTCCTCTGTGAACATCCAGAAGGGCTCCCTCAGTAGCTTATCTTGCGGGATCCTCCTGTCCCGAAGAGTCCTCCAATGAGCATGAGTCTTCATCCAGGGAGCAGCGAGCATGTCCTCTGCAATATCACGCCGAAGTTCCGTCAAAACATCATCCCTTAGCCATTCCTCTAAAAAATCGTAGATGCGAAAAATACTAAGACTTGTATAGGAATGGCTAAGGAACCAACTTGGTGGAACTTCGGCGACGTCGTCTTCAGACTCTCCCCCCCGGACTTTGCCAGGAACATTCTTCCCCTTCCTCCTTCTGATCACTTTGAGCTCCTGAGCAGACCTTCGCTCGGCCGAAGTCTCGGCAGTAAGAACGGGGCTTAGTGTTGTCCCGGGGAGGGCGGGATCCGGAGGAGGATCCACGGGGCTCGGAGGTTGGGCAGGGGACCGATCTTGCACCTCAACCACATCTTCGAGGGGAGGAGGAGTGGCAGCCTTAGCTTTCTTGGACCTAGAAGGTCCACCGGCCGTTTTCTTCCTCTTGGCAGGCGCCTTCTTGCGCGTTTGCTCCCCCCTCTCGGCCTGGCCGAGGAAGAGCGACTTATAGAAGTCAGCGGATTGATCGCCCATCTCTGCAAAAGGACAAAATATCAGTGTAAGTCCAAAAGGAAAACAGATATCAAGCCCTGAAAAGTGACTTACTCTCGGCAAAAGCCTCATATGAAATTTCACCCCGAAGGAGCATGACTATCCAAGCCTTCTTCCCCGGAAGAACGGGCACGGGCATGCCGGGGTCACTCTTGTGCGCATTCACCACTCCCAGTTCCCGAAGGACCTCCTCGGTCATGAGGTCCCACTTGATGGGAAAAGGGTAGAATGAACGTGGAGGGACCTCGGGGTCCCAGTCTGCCACAGCCCGGATAAGTCTATCGAACTTATCGAACTCGGCAAACAGCTCCGAAGTTAGGAGCTTCCGGGGGTCGACGACGTCAATCTTCAGGGTCCCCGAAGCCCATCTGATCGGCACGTGGCTCCAAAGCTCGGGGACCGGCAGGAAGAAAAACTTCTTCTGCCACCCTCGCCAGCTGTCCTTGTTGTCGAAGGTGAAGGTAAATTTTTTACTCCCGGACCCTCGGGGAAGCAGGAAGTAAAAGCCGCCCTTCGGGACCGGGTGGAGTTTGTAATACTGCATGAAGAAAAGAAAGTGGGGGTTTATCTTAAACACCCCACACATGCAGAGGAAGGAATTGAAGTAAGAGTAAGAATTTGGGGGGAGTTGGTTCACGGCAATCTCGTGGAATTTGCAAAATTTGCATATCATCCGATGGGGAGGATACTGAAGACCAGCTTTCAGCTGAGCACAGTAAATGGTGACCTCACCTGAGAGAGCCGAATAACCGTACATACCCGGGAGAGGTAACTTCGGGACGACGGTAATATTTGGCAATGCACTTTGTCATTTCTTCCGAAGTGGTATAGCAGGGATAAGACTCAAAGGGGAGAAAACTTTCAGGGAGAGGCCGGACAGTCATCAACGAGGTCGGATTCGACATTTTTCAGAAAAAAGAAGGACGACCTCGAGAAAAATAGAGGAAGGAAACAGGAAGACTTCAGAAAAACAACCTCGGAAGAAAAAAGAGAAAGCTACAAAGGGGAACACCCACCAAAAGCTTTGCCGAAGTCAGGGTTTTTGGACGCTGTCGTACAAGATGTCGGAAATCGCTCCGCCGTAGAAACCGTTGCCGGAAAAAGGAAAAAGACAAGAGAAGGCTCTAGAGCAGATGAGAGCTAAAGCAAAGAGTGAGGCAAAAATGAGGCGAGAGGTGCTTATATAGACCGAAGAGGGTAAGCGAAGCGTCGTCATTATTATCCCTCGAAGACGCAACGGCCTCATTATTACTTCTCGAAGGCGAAGAGACGCAGTTAGCGTGACCGGCGTAACTATTTCGCCATCCACTAGTGGCCACGTGTCATCCAACGCGAAGAACTAGGGCACGCCCCTCTGACATCGCGAAAACCGAGGAACACTTACCCATAACTGACATGTCTGACCAAAGGATGCGACGATTCACAAACCCGCAGCAGAAAAAGTGAAAACAAAAGTTGCACGCATCCCGAGGTCACCTAGGGAGGTAGGAAAGGGTACCTTGGCTATGAAGGAACGCCTTCTAGAGAAGAGCAATTCCTTGAGTGGAGTTCCGACCGCAAATTCGACGTAAAAGCCTTCCCTCAAACACGTAGTCTCCGCTTCGACTTCCCAGGAGGGGGCATGTGATAGCCGAAGTGCCCATCATCTTCCGGACCCCCAGACTTGGACAAAGTACCAACTTCGGCAGAGAAACTACCTGCCACGGAAAGAAGGATGTTCGACCTCCCTAATCCGACCTCGGCAATCCTCCGTTCCAGGAAACGACAGTGCCAACCTCGAGAGGACGATTAAACCATCCTCGGAAGTGGGGGTATCCCTGAGAAAGACCACCCTCGGGAAACATACTCCTGTGATACTAGAGTAACCTCGGAATGTACGACAGGAGCAATTAAGGAGCCTCTGACACATCCCCGACACGCCGCCCCCAGACACGTTCTGACACGCCGCTTGCAGAGACACCCTAGTATGCCACTCTCGGGTTGCCTAGGCTCCTAGCCAGGCGGCCTATGATCAGCTGGGTGTCCCCTTGTTCCCCGAAGACGTGGATCGCATCCCACCGAACACGTGTCACGATCTGGGACGGCCACATGAGGAGAACTACTACTGTTCGCTCCTCTATAGATACTCGGTAAACACCCCAGGTAAAGGGTAGAGCACTAGAGACCATACTTCTCCACTCTCTATCACCTCCATACTGACTTGGGCGTCGGAGGCTCCTGCCCGGAAACACACCCCGGGGACCTCCTAACCTCTGTCTTCCAAACATTTCAGGTACCCTCCCCTCGGAAATCTCCTCCTCAGGCGCTCTCCTCCACCGGAAGTCCCCCTCACTTTTACTATGTCACATGACGAAACTGCTGCCGGGCACCACTCTCCTTTAGTAAGCTAAAACTCGCCTTTGCCTTCTCTCCCCACTGGAATCTACCCTCCTTTAGGCATTTAGTAATTAAGGCAATGTTGGTACTGAAATCTCTAATAAATTGCCTGTAAAAGGTTGCCAACCCATGGAAACTCTTTACCTCTGTAACTATTCTGGGAGTTGGCCATTCGTTGATAGCCTAGATTTTTGCCTCATCCACATGAATACCATTAACACTCACCACATAACCAAGGAATAATAGCTAGGATGTCATAAAGCTGTACTTCTTCAAATTTGAATACAACTTAGTTTCCTGCAGGACTATTAACACTTCTCAAAGATGCAAAAGTTGATCCCATGTTTGTCCCCATCATTCGGAGGATTTTTTCCCATCTTGCCCTCCTTCCCTCAAGGGTGAATTTGTTGGTTGTCCAGCTTATAGGCCCTTCAGAAAATGCCTGTATTCTTCACTCTAGTGGTCTGTAGCCTAAGATGGGCTATGGCCCATTTGGGTATCAGGTAATTTGGGTTTTTTGGATCTGTTAGGTTCAAAACAAAATATGTTATTCAGTCTTTGGTTCATTTTTCAGTCTTTGGTTCATTTGTTAGTCACTACTTCTATAATTGAATAAGCCAAAAAAATTTGAATAGTATGGTGACATTAATGAAGTTTTTTTTTCTTAATAAGGGAGATTAAGACTCACAATTTCTGAAAAATGGTCCAAAAAGAACCATTATTAGGTAAATAAGACCATAACTAGCAATATTAAGTAAATATAGTTTGAATGATAAATGACCAACCTCTCCTTGTTTCCTCTACTTAACAATCCCATCTCACTTTATTGTTTTTCCCCATTCTCTCTCGTACCTTCATCATCTTCCTCTTTCTCAAGCTTGTAGATCCATATAAATGGCCACATTTGTTATTTCCTACATTTCCCACCTTTTTCCTAATGCTTTGTTGTCATGGAGTGAGCTCCCAGTCCCTCGAATTACTTAACTTGTAGGCTCTCAAGGACTGTGGTCCCACATAATTATTACTGGCTAACTATTACCTGTATGTAAATTAAAACGATTTATGTGCAACTAGTTGCTTAGCCTAGTCTTCAAGATCTGCATGCGTTTGTCCAAGCAATGCTGTTATGACCCTCTAGGCAATGGACCTTTAATGGTCAGGTATGATAGCCAAAATGCTATTACCCTTAAAGAATTCCTAATTGGCTTGTTAAGCACTACCCTCGGTGAGTATGAGCAACTAGCTTTGGAAAAGGGGTGCCCATACTATCCTCAAAGGGAACACTACTTGGTAGAAGAAGGGCGATGGCCCCCGAGATCTCCTAACTAGATAGCCAGAAACCACCCTCGGTGAAGCCTAGCCCAGACCTCGGGGAACACTTATACACCACCCTCGGTAAGGTAACATGACCTACTTCAGGAAAAGGTGTCTTTCACTACCCTCAGATCTATAAAACTACTAACCTCGAGAAAGTTGATCCACCATCCTTGACGGAGGAGAATGTTTCCCAAAGTTAACGCACACTGCCAAAGGGCCTTTCCCAACAGCCCACGGGGAAAATCTCTGCCCAAAAGGGTCTCACACCCCGAAGGGGTCTCACGGAGATATGAAAAAAATGGTTAAGAAGCCTTTAACAGAGAGACCTTGCACACGCCCCTACTCTTCGGTTGGAATGACCTACGGCCAACTGGAGTTACTTATCTCCGAATGTACAGATCCAATCTAACCAAACATGTGTCACGATCTGAACAGGCTGTGTCAAATGGCCTCTTCCCTCCACCATCCTATAAATACTTAGGAAGGACCTTGGTAAGATCAAGACACATAACTCTCGCTATTTTCCCACCCTCTGTTCCTTACTACTACTACTCTCACAAACACTGACTTGGGTGTCGGAGGCTCCTCCCCCCGAAAACACACTCCAGGGAAGTTGTAACCCTTGTTCTTCTAAGTGTTTCAGGCACCTTCATACCTAAAGTCTCTCCTCTAGGCCAACATGTCATACAATGAGGATGCTTCCAGGCATCATTTGGCGCCGTCTGTGGGAACTCATTCTCAAGTTGCCATCATTGAGACCCGACGTTCTACAGACAAAGGACTCCCGAAGTCCCTATCTGCGTCGGAAGCTTAAACGGCGACTAAACAACCTGCAGTAGAGACTTCATTGCCTGAGCACGAGCATCCTCTGATGGTCACGATGAGCTTTCTGCGAGACTTTCAGCGCTCTATTATGGCTGAGATGACCCAATAGCTTGACAGAAGGTGGTCTCAGCCACCCCCGAGCGTAAGGGCCTCTTCCCCAACTACCCGCCAGGAGAAAAGTCCTAAGTCCCCACACCGAAGTTCAAGAAGTGAGGATTTTCACGATGAGTCCTCAACAGATAACATATCCCTCAGAGGACGTCGTGCTGGAGAAGCGGCTTCAAAAGGGCCCAAAACTTCCCCCCGGCAAAGTCCATTCATAGATGGGAAGTCCCAATCCCCCCGCCGATGGATTTACTCTCAAAAAAAGAGATGTTGCTCTCCATTATCGGCAACCACCAAGCAACGAGTAGAAGACATCACTACCACCCCCATAGAGAAGATCCTAGAGAGGTTGGAAATGAAAGAAAGGCAGATTTCCCGGAAGCCTATTTGGTCAAGGTTGTCGGAGACCTTCACCGGAGAATAGTCACCCTTCATTCGGGAAGTAGTAGAGGCACCTATGCCAAGTGACTTCCGAGTACCACGCTTAGAAACGTATGATGGGCACAGTGACCCCCATGCTCACCTAACGAAGTATAGGCGCAGCATGGTGTTGCATGGCGCTGATGACGCCACCCTTTGCAAGTGCTTCGAAGTCACCCTTTCAAGGCCAGCAACTCAGTGGTATAACTCCCTAGGCTCCCGGAACCATAATGGGTTTCCAAGAGTTATTCGTCGCATTTATCCAGAAGTTCATCAGCAGTGGACCGATGGAGAAGATGCCCGTTCAAATATTTGACATAGCTCAAAAGAATGGGGAGACCATTCGGGACTATGTTGAAAGGTTCAACCGAGAAGCCTTGAGTGTCCCCGATTTCTGCTTCAAAATCCGCATCCTCACCATGGTCAGGGGACTTCGGAGAGATTCACAACTCTTCTATGAGTTCTCCAAGGATCTCCCTGACACCATTGGAGAATTCTTCCGAAGGGCAGAATAGCACATGACGGCCGAAGAATTAAGGATGGGAGGGCCGAAGGCTGATCACAATCACTCCGAGGGTCAGAGTAACCAACCTCAGTATCTAACCGAGGGTGGGGGCAGACCTCGAAAACCAAGGGGGAAAAAACTGATGTCTTTCATTCCCTTGAAGACTACAAGGATGAACATACTCATGGCTATGGAAAGACAAGGAACCACTCTCTAGCGTCCGAAGGCCATGACCTCGGAAAACAAAAAGAACATGAAGAAGTTTTGTCAGTTCCACAAGGACCATGGCCACGATACCGAGGATTGCTTCCCACTGAGAAAGTACATTGAATCTTTAATCAAGCAGGGGCAACTTAGGCCCTACCTGTGGATGCCGTCCCTAAAAGGAAGGAGGGAAGAAGAGAGGAAAGGAGAAGATGAGGACTATGATTCTGACCGACGTCGGAACCAAAGTCCCAGAAAGCATCCACCACCTCCAGCCGGAGTGATCCAAACAATCACCACTAGGATACCCTCAGCCGAGAGTAAAAGGAAAGTCCAAGAAATATCGATGATAGAGTTCGGAAACCCAGAGAACAAGCTTGTTCAGAAAGATGGGTCTACCTTGAAGTTCCCTCATTATGACCCTCTCCTAATCATGGCAAGGATAGGGAGCTGGGACGTCAAAAGAGTGCTCATCGACGATGGGTCCAATGCCGACGTTTTGTTCTTCCACTTGTTGCCAAATTTGGGCATCTCCAAGGGTGATCTTAAACCCGTTACCTCCCCTACCTTCGGCATAGGTCCCTCCGAACTCCCTGTGTTCGGGTGGATCGATCTGCCCTTGATGCTAAGGGGAACTTCGGTTCAGGACAAGAAAGAGCTCTTTGGCTCCACAATGACGAGGTTCATTGTCATAGATGTTCCTTCTTCGTACAACGCCATCCTTGGAAGGTAGACACAAGGAAATCTTCACGTTCATCCAGACGTGAAGTACCTAACGGTCACCTTCGGCACAAAGGAGGGGGACGCAGAAATATTCATTGATCAGGCCGAAGTAAGGAAAGTTTTCATGAAGGCAAGACAGAGCTTAGTGAAAGTTCACGCGCAGACTTCGGAAGAAAAGAGCATGGCTGGAGAAGAGGCAATGGGAGGAGAAAAAAGTGACTCTGAAAAAATAGAAACCGAGGATGTAGAGCTTGTCCCTGGCCGAAGTACCGGAGTTGGGAAAAAACTAGCTGAAGCATCATTTGGTGTCATTTGTAGGAAGGAAAAGCTTGTATCCCTTCTATTAATGAACAAAGATTTGTTTGCCAACTCTCTAAGTGATATGCCGAGGGTGGACCTTGGTATAATTCAACATTGCCTTAAAGTGTGTCCGGAGGTAAAGCCTATTCGGCAGAAAAAACATAGCCTCCTAGCACATAAGAACAACTTTGTTAAAACTGAAGTCCAACGATTAATGAAGGCGGTCATAATAAGGGAGGTCAAGTACCCCGAGTTGCTCAGCAACGTTGTTGTTGCCACCAAGGAATTGAGTGATAAGCTCCGAATGTGTATCGACTTTCGAAACATAAATGATGCCTGCCTGAAGGACTCCTACCCTCTGCCACCAATAGACCAATTGGTAGACTCTACTGCCAAATACGGTTTGCTTAGCTTCCTCGATGCCTTCAGCGGGTATCACCAAATTCAGATGAATCCCGAAGATGAGGAAAAAACTGCATTCATAACCAAGGTCGGTACCTATTGCTACGTGAGAATGCCCTTCGACCTTAAAAACACAGGAGCAACATACCAAAGACTGATGAACAAGGTATTCAGCTCCCAAATTGGGAGAAATGTAAAAGTATATGTAGACGATATGATAGTCAAGAGTAAACAGCCTGGCAGTCATATCATAGGCTTGGAGGAAACGTTCAACCAACTTCGAAAGTTTGGGATCCATCTTAACCCCGAGAAATGTGTGTTCAAGGTGATGGCTGGCAAATTCCTCGAGTTTATGGTATCTGAGAGAGGTATCGATGCCAACCCAGAAAAGGTTATGGCCCTACTAGGATTCCGAACTCCCACGACAACCAAGGATGTGTAAAGGCTTACTGGGAGAATCATGGCCCTTAGTAGGTTCATCTCTAGATACGGGGACCGGTGCCGACCATTCTTCAAAGTGCTCACCAAAGCAGCAAAGAATGAAAGCAACCTTGGCTCCAAGGAACATCCTTGGAACGAAGACTACCAAAAGGCTTAGGATGCATTCAAGGGCTACCTAGCCTGCCTACCGACACTTCAGTAGCCGCTAGGAGGAGAACTTCTCATCCTCTATCTCGCCGTTACCGAAAAGGCCGTAAGTTTGGTACTAGTAAGGGAGGAGGGAGGAAAAAAGTGGCCAGTATACTATGTAAGTAAGTCCTTGCACAGTTCCAAAGTTAGGTACCCTTTCCTGCAAAAGGCCATCTACACTCTAGTGATAACAAGTAGGAGGCTACGGGCTTACTTCCAAGGGGACCCTATCATTGTCCAAAGTAACCTACCTCTTCGAGATGTCATGAGAAAGGTAGATCACTCGGGAAGATTATCAAATTGGTGCATTGAGCTCGGTGAATACGGCATCACCAATGAGCCGAGAGGGCAATAAAGGCCCAAGTATTAGTAGACTTCATTGCCGAAGTACCAAAAACTGAAGATACCTTGGAGGACCTCGAAAATGATGAACCTGAGTGGACACTGTTTGTTGATGGAGCCTCTGGTTCCAAACATCAAGGAGCTGGAGTAATCCTCCGCGGGCCCGAAGGTATGGAAGCCATGAAGGCCATCAAATTCGGATTCAATGTCACCAACAATGTCACCGAATATGAAGCCCTTATAGCAGGCTTGCGGCTGGCAAAAAGAGTGGGTGTGAGGAATCTGAAGGCCCACAGTGATTCTTAATTAGTGGTCTGATAGATGGCAGGGGACTACGGCACAAAGGACCCAAACTTGGCAAAGTACCATGACCTCGTGAAAAAGCTCATCTAGGAGTTTGACACGGTACATATAGAAAACGCACCGAGATGAGATAATATGAAGGCATATACTCTAGCCAAATCGAAGAAATCCACCGAAGTGCTGTATCAACCAAGCATAGTGGTAATGTGCATAGCAATCTCAGGCAAAGGGTGGAAAGATACTATCAAGAAGTACCTCACAACTTCGGAACTTCCCGAAGACCCTCTTGAAGCTGCTAAAGTGTGAAAGCGCTCAGGAAGATACTTCCTAATTAGAGAAGAGTTGTACCGACAAGGGTATGCAAGTCCGTTGCAGAGGTGTGTCAGTGAAGAGGACGTGGAGACAATCCTCAAAGAAGTCCATGAGGGGGCCTGTGGTTCACACATAGGAACTGATGCCCTTGCCGGGGTACTACTCCGCCAAGGATATTTCTAGCCTACCTTAAGGAAGGATGCGAGGCAGTTTGTCCAGAAATGCTCTCATCCAAAGACAAGTGCTAGAGACACACTCCCATCTAGAGACTACCCTTGGAAGTGATAACTTCAGCAAACTATCCTTGCCCCTTCGCTGTTTTGGGGTATTGACCTAATTGGACCTCTCCCAATAGCTCTGGGAGGAGTGAAGTTCTACGTAGTTGTAGTAGACTATTTCACCAAGTGGATCAAGGCAGAGCCTTTAGTAGCAATATCAGCGAAGGACATACGAAGATTTGTCTGGAAGAACATCATACACAGATTTGGTGTGCCGAGGGTGGTAGTAGCTGATAATGGTTCATAGTTTATTGATAAAGGTTTCCAGGAATTTGCTGCTGACCTCGGGATAAAATTGTACTTCTCCCCGGTCGCCCACCCTTAGAGCAATGGACAAGTTGATGTGTCCAACAGAATGATAAAAGATGGTCTGAAAAATAGGTTGAAAGAAGCAAAGGGAAAATGGCCAGGAGAGCTTCTGAGTGTGCTGTGGAGCTACCGGACCACTCCTAGAAGGGCCACAAGAGAGACACCCTCCTCACTCGTCTTTGGCATAGAGGCCATTATCCCTGTCAATGTTGTACAGCCATCTGTTAGAATACAAGTGTTCGATGAAGAAAGGAACCACCTCGGGTTATGAACCAAGTTGGACATGGTTGATGAGCATAGAGAGATGGCCGAACTCAGAAGAAAAGCTTTTCAGCAAAGAGTAGTCGTTGCTACGAACCTACATGTCAAGCGTAAAGGAATCAAGAAAGGGGACCTCATTCTCCAAAAGGCTGAATTCGAAACTCAAAGACCATCTCATGGAGTACTTCGGGTAAATTGGGATGGACCTTATTTGGTCCTCGAGGAAGTTTGACCAGGAGTCTACAAGCTCAGTAATACCAAAGGTGGAGAAATGAAAAATACATGGCACTCAGACTCTATGAAAAAATTCTACACTTAGAAAAATTTTCAAGGGAAAAATTGTACTGCTTCTACCCGAAGGTGACTAACCAAACATGGTTGGCGCCAAAGGAGGAAAAACCGAATGTGGTTGTTTCCGAAAGTGCATGAGTAAAATTGTCCAATTTTTGTCAAAGGTAGTCAACCGAACATGGTTTGTTACCGAAGGTGGAAAATAGATGATATGGTTCGAAGACGAATATGGTTGTTATCGAACATGGTTGATTCTAAAGCTGCTTAACAGTTTTTTGCACAAATTAAGTTTAACCGAGGGTGATCGACCGAATACGGTTGGTGCCAAAGGTACTTACCTATTCTTGAAAGCCAAGTTTTCCAAAGAAGGTTGACCAAAGATGGTCGTCGAACCTTCAAAGGGACTAACTTCCTAAGTCTTTACAAGAATAATATGATTCATAGCCAAAGATGGTTAAAATGCTAAAGGGCAAAGATAGTATCCGAAGTCATATTAATCAGGAAGTTAGCCAAAATTTTGAAGTAATAAAAGTTTCATTGCATTAACATTTCATTATGAAAAGTACAAGGTGTAGAACTCCCCGAGCAAAAAAGAAAGAGGGCAAGGAAAAGAAGGCGCTTATTGCTTGTCTTGCCCATCTTCAGGGTCTTTAGCATCTTCGGCCAGGTCATCTTGTGACTTTGCCTCTTTGTTCACACCAACTTCGGTTGCTGAAGGAGGGGCAATGGGAAGGTTGAGAAACTCTACCCTTGACCATTCCGAAGATGGTCCTTCGGTAATGTCTAGAGCCGCTAGGAAGGAAAGGTCGAGGCCGGGAAACTTGGACAAGACCTAGTGGCGAGGAAGGCAAAAACTATCCTGATTAGAGGACTTAGTCGCCTCATCGGACTTAGCCTTCGCCGCCTTCGTGTCCTCCAGCTCTTTCTTGAAGGACCTCGACCTCTTTCTCTAGCTTTTTCTTCTTCTTCTTCTTTTCCTTCTTCAGCCAATCGACCTCAGCTTGGAGTTCGGTGTTGAGCCCCAATGACTTCATAAGGTCAGCGACGGCTTCCTCCTTCTCTTTCTAAAAAGCCTTGTTCACTGAGGTCAATGAGATCACCTTCGTGCCTAGGTCTGACACCTTGAAGGAAAAATCCTCCATAAGTTAATCTTGGCTCTTTAGCATTTCCTGCCGAAGGTTGGCGAACTCCTCTTTGGCTATTTTATTAAGCTTGCCGTATTTGACGACCAAGCGGGCAAAAAGTTCCTTGGCCTTGGCCAAGCTTGTTAGTATTGTGTTGTGCCCAAAAATAAAGCCAATCATGAGATGATTGTATTTTTGCACATTGAGTCATGATATTTTATTAAGGCATTAATCCAGCAATTATGTTTGTTGTTTTGTTTCTGCGTAACGTAATAAACATAATTGTAACCCTAGAATAATGATATTCTTAAACGTCCCTGGTCTAGTATTATTGTGGAGCGGGTTGCAATAATACATAACGACTAGCATATGTGGAGACTAATATGAGATATGTAGTCTACATATGGGTACAAGTTGGAGAACTTGTGTACTGGACCGACCCACCATGAGAACACTACATGGATCGTTAGATGAGTGTCATAAATGATTCTCATAGTGATCATGGTATATGTAGTCCTTTGACCTAAGATCATTAAGGTTCCCTACATGTGAGTCACATACTTTGATACTTTCCTTTGTTGCTCGTAACTGAGTGAACTTGAAGGAGGTCATTGGGTATGTCACATATCATGCGGAGGGCTTTGTATAATCAAGATGGGATTTGTCCCTCCTATGTAACGGGAGCGATATCTTCGGGCCCCTTGATAGAGTGAGACTTAGAAAATACATGGCCATGCTCGGATGAGTTGATATGCGATATCAATGTCATCAGTTTAAGTTAGTCTACTCGGTAATCAAGAAACCAAAGGTTGGGGTATAGGAGGGTGGCACTTTCCATGTCTCGTGCTTATAGTCTTGATATCTTGGACAAAGGGACAATGGCATATATCGGTGATGATCATAAAGGTATGGTCGAATCATCGACAATCTTGTCACTTGGGTAGCAATGATGTGTTGCTAGACACCGCTCATTGCTTATGATCATAAATGTGATTTATGATCATTGCCAACGTGATAAGAGCCTATTGGGTCGCACATATAGAGCATTTTGGATCATTAGAGTGCATGGGCTAATAATTTGGGTTTTGGTTTCACAATAATTTCATATTAATAATGGGCCCAATAGTTAAGCCATTATTAAGCCCGAAATTAAAGCCTAATTGGATTAGGGCTTTGAAACCTATTAGGCCTGGAAGTTGAGTCTCACTATAAATACAACTTCTAGTCAGAAATTTGTAGGTCTCCTTGCCCTAGCCTCCCACAAGGACAGCCGCACTCTTCTCTTGCAATTCCTTGGAGGACGCAAGCTAGCACTGCGAGCGTAAGAGAAACGCATCTGCCGGGACGCGGTGGAAGCATGGTGATCCCGAGAGGCTCGTGTGGATACCATAGAGAGCTTGATGACGTCAACTATTTAAGTTTTGTGATTTGACTCTACAGTTGAGTGAGAGATCTCAACCGAAAATTAGCTATGAAAATTTTCGAACACCCGGTTTACCCCATTTCACTTGGATCCTGGAGGGTTTCGGTTAAATTCCGCTGCGCTGTTTGGCTCCCGAAACCCAACAGTGGTATCAGAGCTACTGGTGAAACCCTAAATCGGGATTGAGTGTTGAATCGCATGATGTTATGTGTTCGGTTGCTTTTCGGCCATGATTAATTAGATTGATTCATGATGCATGAAACCAGAACTCGTAATGAACATATGACGTATATGAAGAAATGACACTAATTGGTTAATGAGATTAACCCGAAATTGATAGGTATGAGATACCTATATGGATTAGGATTCTTGCAATAGTTGCAAAAACCCTAGCTTTGTTCGGATTCGGCCTGTTCGGGCACCGAAAGTAAGGTATTTTGGTGGCTCGAATAGAGGAGTCTCGGGTGCCTACTTGCTCAAAATAGAAGATTTCGGGCTAAGCAATTATAAGACAATTTTTTGTGCCGGGGGGCGCTGCCCCCCACGCCCCCCGCAAAGGCGGCTCCCCTTAACCCCATCTACTTACCGATCAGTGGAACCATCACCCGCTGACCGGCCAGCGGGACTGCCGTATGCGAAGCGCCACATAAATAAAAACTGGTTAATCAACACGCGAAAATTGGCATGCATCTTTGTTGAATGAGATTTGACATGATATGCTGATTGGTGTTTGAAGCATGGTGCATGGTTATAGCCCTTGATTGGTTGTACTTGTAAATACGGCCTGCGAGTCGTGCCTTTTCTTATCACTCTCATTGTACATTCTCTTCTCACCTTACTCCCCTCGAATGTAACTCGAGGTTTCTATTATTGATGTAATGGTGCATTATGGGATCATCCAAGGTGGTATGTCCAAGGATCATCCAAGGTGGTATGTCCAAGGAGGTGACAACAAAAGGGCAACCAAGAAAGGAAGAGAAGGAGCTTGTGAAGACCCTTTTCTTTTCTTAGGCTTTTATGATATTCTCATTGGCTTGAGAATATCGCATAGTTTGGGCTATAACCATGTCACGTTTACTTTCTTGTAAGCATGAGATGCATGTTTTATATTTGTATGTGATGCATGTATAAGACAACCGGAGATAACAAATTGGTGAGATCAAAAGAAAAATCCCTCAAACAAATATTAAGTCATTAAATGTGATGCCTTCCAAATGTTGGCACTCGTCAAGACTTTGATCAACATTAGGTGGGTTTGCCAAAGCAAAGCACCTATGTTCATCTTGGTAAGGCGCGATGGGATAATAGTGATATCCAAACTGCTAACTTTGGGTTCGACTTAACTAAGTCATCCTAATAGGATTAGGGACTTAGAGGCATAGAGTTGGGCTTAAGTTCATGAGATGAGCTTGGACAAGTGTTGTTCACCCAACTATCCAAGAGTTGCATAAGATGCAATTGGCAAGGAGTTGCCTACCTAAATAGCTGTAACTTGAGAGAAAAGCCAAAGCTGACTCAGGTTGTGGTCAAATATGGATCTTGGCCCACTAGAATACCTTAGCACCGAGGTGTTCCGAAATAATATCGAGGGTTATTATTTTGAGGAAAATAGTGGGAGTATCGTTTAATAAAAGTCCTTATTAAATGAATTAAAATACATGACTCTTACACTGCATATTTACTGTTGTAGATAACCATGGCACAAAACACATCGACATTTTCGTTGCGATCGATCCTTGAGAAGGAAAAACTGAATGGGACCAATTTTCTCAAATGGTACCGAAACTTGAGGATAGTCCTCAAACAAGAGAGAAAGGCTTATGTCCTAGAGTAGCCCATTTCGAATGAGCCTGCTGCCACTGCTCCAAGAGCTGAAAGGGATGCTCACAAGAGGCATTCTGATGATGCTTTGGATGTTGCATGCCTCATGCTTATTATCATGGAATCTGAGCTTCAGAAGCAACATGAGAACATGGGGGCATTCGATATGATCGAACATCTCAAAATGCTTTTCCAAGAGCAAGCTAGGCATGAGAGGTTTGAAACCTCTAAGGCATTGTTTCAGTGCAAGATGTCTGAGGGAAGTCCTGTGGGTCCTCATGTGCTCAAGATGGTTGGGTACATTGAGAATCTTGAGAATTTGGGATTTGCTCTTCAGAAAGAGTTGGCTATTGATGTAGTCTTGCAATTGTTGCCCGAAAGCTACAGTTAGTTCGTCATGAACTATAACATGAACAACCTTGACAAGTCCCTCCCTGAATTGCTCAACATGTTGATAACTGCTGAGCAAAACCTTAAAAAGGCTAAGCCCATTTTGATGGTTCAAAAGGGCAAGGGAAAAGGAAAAGCCAACAAGAAGAAGGATAAAGCTAATGGAAAGTCCAATGCTAGTTCTTCTTCAGCTGCACTAAAACCAAATGGTGGTGTGGCAAAAGAAGGGGAGTGCTTCCATTGTAAGCAACCTGGACACTGGAAGCGTAACTGCAAGCTCTATCTTGAAGAACTTGCTAAGGAAAAGGGAAGTAAGACTTCCACTTTAGGTATTCTTGTTATAGAAGCTTACTTTTCTACTTCCTCATCTTGGGTATTGGATACTGGATGTGGATCTCACATTTGTGCAAATGTGCAGGATCTAAGTAGAAGTTGAAGATTGGCCCGAGGTGAAGTGGACCTACGTGTTGGAAATGGAGCAAGGGTTGCTGCTTGAGCTGTAGGGACTTATGTTCTCACTTTACCTAGTGGATTAGTTTTAGAATTAGACAACTGCTACTTTTTGCCTACTATTACTAGAAATTTGATTTCTGTTTCTTGTTTGGACAAGAAAGGTTTTTCACTTATAATAAAGGACAAATGTTGTTCTATTTATTTGAATGAAATCTTTTATGGTAGTGCTCAACTTAGCAATGGGTTGTATGTTCTAGACCTCAAAGATCCAATCTATAATGTGAATACCAAGAAAGTCAGATTAAATGTTTCAAACCCGACATATCTTTGGCACTATCGCTTGGGCCATATAAATAAGACCCGCATATCCAAGCTCCATATGGATGGACTCTTGGACTCATTTGATTTTGAATCATATGAGACAAGTCAGTCATGTTTGTTGGGCAAGATGACCAAAGCCCCATTCATAGGGCAAAGTGAAAGGGCTAATGACTTACTAGGACTCATACATAGTGATGTATGTGGCCCTATGTCTACGCAAGCTAGAGGAGGTTTCCAATACTTCATTACTTTTCCTAAAGACTTCAGCAGATATGGTTATGTGTATCTTATGAGACACAAGTTAGAATACTTTGAAAAGTTTCAAGAATTCAAGAATGAAGTAGAGAATCAACTCGGGAAGAGTATTAAAGTGCTTCGATCAGATTGAGGTGGAGAGTACTTGGATCAAGAATTCTGTGACTATCTGAAGGAGTGTGGTATAGTATCACAACTCACTCCACCAGGTACACCTCAATAGAATGGTGTATTTGAAAGGATAAATCGAACTCTGTTAGACATGGTTCGCTCTATGATGAGTCAAGCTGACCTTCCAAACTCCTTTTGGGGACATTCTCTAGAGACAACCGCTTTTACACTAAACCGAGTTCCATCTAAATCGGTTTAAAAGACACCATATGAGATATGGAGTGGGAGGCGTCCCAATTTGTCTTTTATGAAGATTTGGGGCTGTGATGCTTATGTGAAATGTCAATCCTCTAACAAACTAGGGCCTAAATCTAAAAAATGCCTTTTTGTTGGGTATCCCAAAGAAACAAAGGGTTACTATTTCTACAATCCTTCTGAGCAAAAAGTGTTTGTTGCTCGAACTAGTGTCTTTTTAGAGAAAGAGTTTATCTCTAAAGGACCTAGTGGGACGAAAGTAGAACTTGAAGAAATTCAAGAACAAAAAGGAGACATCAAACCTGAAATGGAACCTGAACAGACTCCGCAAGATGTTGTGGTTCAAGAGTCTATTCTTGTAGCACAAAGCCCATGTAGGACTGGTAGGATTCGGCGTGAGCCCGAGAGATATGAATTTCTTGTGACTCACACCAGTGATGTGATGTTCATGGATCAAGATGAGCCCACAACCTACCAACAAGCTATGTCGGGGCCTGACTCTGAGAAGTGGCTAATGGCCATGAAATCCGAGATGGAATCCATGTATGAAAACCAAGTATGGACTTTGGTTGACCCACTTGAAGGGGTAAAACCCATAGGGTGCAAATGGGTTTTCAAGAAGAAAACTTACATGGATGGTAATGTGATTACCTTTAATGGATGATTGGTTGCAAAAGGTTTCAAGCAAATTCATGGTATTGACTATGATGAAACATTTTCACCAGTTGCTATGCTTAAATCCATCTGAATTTTGTTCGCTATTGCTGCACACTATGATTATGAGATATGGCAAATGGATGTCAAAACTGCATTCCTAAATGGAAAGCTACTTGAGGATGTGTACATGACACAACCTGAGGGTTTTGTCACTCCTGAGAATGCCAATAAAGTGTGCAAGTTGCAAAGGTCCATTTATGGACTGAAGCAAGCTTCTCGAAGTTGGAATCTTTGTTTTGATGAAGCAATCAAAGAGTTTGGTTTTATCAAAAATGAAGATGAACCTTGTGTCTACAAGAAGGTTAATGGGAGCGCTATTGTCTTCTTGGTGTTGTATGTAGATGACATACTACTCATCAGGAATGACATTCATGAGCTACAGTCTGTGAAGACTTGGCTAGGGAAATGTTTCCTTATGAAGGACTTGGGTGAAGCAGCCTATGTGCTAGGCACCAGGATTTATGGAGATAGATCTAGAAAGCTTCTTGGCCTAAGTCAAAGTACATATATTGACAAGGTGCTAAAGAGGTTTAGCATGCAAGATTCCAAGAAAGGATTCTTGCCCATGTCACATGGTATCACTCTTTCTAGATCTCAGTGTCCGAGTACACCTGAGGAGAGAGAGCACATGAGTAAGATTCCATATGCCTCAGCAATTGGATCTATCATGTATGCCATGATATGTACTCATCCCGATGTCTCATATGCCTTGACCATGACGAGTAGGTACCAATCGAACCCCGGTGAGAGTCACTGGATAGTTGTTAAGAACATCCTTAAGTACTTATGAAGAACTAAGGATGCATTCTTGGTCTTTGGAGGTGAAGATGAGCTCGTTGTAAGGGGTTACACCGATGCAAGCTTCCAATTCGATAAGGATGATTTTAGATCGCAATCTAGTTATGTGTTTTGTATTGGAGGTGGTGCTGTGAGCTGGAAGAGTTCAAACCAAGAGACAGTAGTTGACTCTACAACAGAATCTGAGTACATTGTCGCCTCTGATGCTGTGAAGGAGGCAGTTTGGATCAAGAAGTTCATCACTGAACTTGGAGTGGTTCCAAGCATTACTGACCCGATAGAGCTCTATTGTGACAACAATGGAGCAATCGCACAGGCTAAGGAACCTCGATCTCACCAGCGATCCAAACACATACTTCGACGCTATCATCTCATCAGGGAGATCATCGAGAGGGGTGATGTAAGGATATGCAGGACTTCAATAGACAGCAACATTGCTGATCCACTGACAAAGCCCCTTACGCAGCAGAAGCATGATAGCCATTCTAGGTCCATCAGTATTAGATACATGGATGATTGGCTTTTAGTGCAAGTGGGAGATTGTTAGTGTTGTGCCCAAAAGCCAATCATGAGATGATTGTATTTTTGCACATTGAGTCATGATATTTTATTAAGGCATTAATCCAGCAATTATGTTTGTTGTTTTGTTTCTGCGTAACTTAACAAACATAATTGTAACCCTAGAATAATGATATTCTTAAACGTCCCTGGTCTAGTATTATTGTGGAGCGGGTTGCAATAATACATAACGACTAGCATATGTGGAGACTAATATGAGATATGTAGTCTACATATGGGTACAAGTTGGAGAACTTGTGTACTGGACCGACCCACCATGAGAACACTACATGGATCGTTATATGAGTGTCATAAGTGATTCTCATAGTGATCATGGTATATGTAGTCCTTCGACCTAAGATCATCAAGGTTCCCTACATGTGAGTCACATACTTTGATACTTTCCTTTGTTGCTCGTAACTGAGTGAACTTGAAGGAGGTCATTGGGTATGTCACATATCATGCGGAGGGATTTGTATGATCAAGATGGGATTTGTCCCTCCTATGTAACGGGAGTGATATCTTCGGGCCCCTTGATAGAGTGAGACTTAGAAAATGCATGGCCATGCTCGGATGAGTTGATATACGATATCAATGTCATCAGTTTAAGTTGGTCTACTCGGTAATCAAGAAACCAAAGATTGGGCTATACGAGAGTGACACATTCCATGTCTCATGCTTAGTCTTGATATCTTGGACAAAGGGACAATGGCATATATCGGTGATGATCATAAAGGTTTAGTCGAATCATCGACAATCTTGTCACTTGGGTAGCAATGATGTGTTGCTAGACACCGCTCATTGCTTATGATCATAAATGTGATTTATGATCATTGCCAACGTGGTAAGAGCCTATTGGGTCGCACACATAGAGCTATTTGGATCATTAGAGTGCATGGGCTAATTATTTGGGTTATGGTTTCACTTTAATTTCATATTAATAATGGGCCCTACAGTTGAGTGAGAGATCTCAACCGAAAATTAGGTATGAAAAATTTTCGAACACCCGGTTTACCCAGTTTCACTTGGATCCTAGAGGGTTTCGGTTAAATTTCCCTGCGCTGTTTGGCTCCCGAAACCCAAACAACTCCATTTAAGCTTCCTGAAACGCATAGTCTCAATGATCCATCCTTCTTCTTCACAAAGAGAACAGGAGCTCCCCATGGTGAAACACTTGGCCTTATGAACCCTTTTTCAAGATCAAGTTGTTTCTTCAGCTCATTCATCTCTGTGATTGGCATTCTGTAAGGAGGTATGGATATTGGACTAGCTCCTGGTTGCAACTTGGCCTCAAACTCAATTTCCCTTGGTGGAGGAATACCTAGCAGGTCTTTAGGAAAGACTTGTCGAAAGTCTCTCACTATAGGTATTCTATCTATTTCTTCTTGATAGTGCAATTGATTCAATGCATAACAATAATCATGCTCAGAAATCACAAGTATCTCATCTAGTACTTCTAGCTCCATGCAATGCATCTCATACACTAATTCCTTAGAATTCACTAAAGCATGCACTTCACCATCAGGCAATGTGATTTCCCTCGTAGCACAATCAATTCTTATGTTATGCATAGCAAGCCATACCCAGCACTAAATCACACTTAGGAATGTCCAATACTAGCAGATTAGTCATAACCTTAGTCTTTCCTACTACTAGCTCACAATCTTTAGCTAGGTCATTAGTGAAAAGACATTGACTACCTGGTGTTTTCACTAAGGACATCCTAGGCATGATTTTAGTAGGCAATTTCATGGCATCAACAAAATTTCCTAGCCACTACAGACACAGATGCACCAGTATCAAACAGAACACTAACAGGCATACCATTAAGGTAAATGTTACCTTTTAGTGCTCGTCCCTGCTCTGATGTCTCTGGCATCAACAAATTTCCTAGCCATTATAGACACAGATGCACCAGCATCAAACAGAACACTAACAGGCATACCATTAAGGTAAATGTTACCTCTTAGTGTTCCTCCCTGCTGTGATGTCTCTAGCCTCTCCACTTGGAAAACTCTACTAGCTCTCTGCGCTGGAGGGCGAGGCACTGGAGGAACTGGCCTCTACTGTCCCTCCCTAGGTGCTGCACCTCTACATCCTACACCAATAGGCCTCACTGGACCTTGGTCTTCTAGCCTCCTTTGAGCCTGTGGGCAATCTTTGATCTAATGATCCATGGATCCACATCTTTGACATGCTTGGGTATCAAAGTAGCAAGGTTTCTTTCCATGAAACCTCCTACACTTAGGGCACCTTAGGCCAGGGAACTTCCCCTTAACCTTGCCCTCACCACCAAAATGGGAACTCCTGGCAATTCTCTTGCCATGTCATGGCTTATTCTGCTTGCCTCCTACCTGACTACCTTCCCTTGGTCCACTAGGAAAATACTTAGTCTCATACTCCTCTTGCTTTACTAATAGAGCTTTCTACACTGCTTCATAGTATGTAACTACTCCAAAAGGTCTAATAGCCTTTCTAATGTCTGACTTTACGCCTCTGACAAATCTTTTGGCCTTCAATTCCTCCAATCCATGATACTAACGAGCATACCTCACCAACTGATTGAATTTGTGCTCATACTCTAGGACACTGAGGTTGTCCTGCCTTAGAGCATCAAATTCAACTTGCTTCATACCCTTGATAGCATCACTAATGTACTGCTCCTATAATAGCTGTGTGAACTCTAGCCAGCTCAGCTCAATATCTCTTCCTGGCCTTCTCCCCTTCTGGAAAGCACACCTATCTCTGGTGTTTCTCCACGACATCTCTGCACTGCCTACCAGATTGTAGGTAGCTAGTGACACTCTCTTAGTGGAGTTGAGTGGCATCCTTTCAAACTTTTTTTCAATGAAGATTAACAACTCCTCAGCTTTCTCTGGCCTAGCTCTCCAATCAAACTGTTGAGGTATTAGGCCTTGGAACCTCTCCAACAGCCTGACCTCATCTAGGTCTTCTAGATCGTCTAATCTATGTCTCCTGGATCTGTGAAAGCCCTCCATATGGTGATGCTCTCAATGATCTCTATGATCTCTATGATCTCTTTGCCTTCTCCTAGATCTTCTCTCATCACCATCCTCAATCTCATTCTTAGTGGAGGAATGGTCAAAGACTGAGGGATTGGTCCTGGAGACCTGACCAATCTCAGACCTTAGTTTTCTTCCTCTTGGATTTCTCCTATCTTCATCTTCCTCCTCAATAGTTTCATCATTTGTGTCTTCTATGCTTCTAGAAGGAACATATTTAGATGTCTTCCTAGTATCCTCTTCTAGTTGCTATGGTACATCTTGAACTAGTTCTGCTAGAGATATTTGGACTCCTTGCTATTGTGCTTGAATAAGCCTTACTAAGTTCTCATTGATTAGAGCTAAGTTCCTCTGAAGCTCTAACCAAACCCGAGGCACTTCAGGGTTTGCTACCCCCTGTTGCCCCTAATTCCCTCTATTATGTTCATTTCTTTGTTGCCTAGAGTCAATAGGAGGCCTTGGAGGTGGTTCCCCTCTCCTTGTGGCAACCATGTTTATTTCCTGAATTGATGATTCACCATAGAGCACATATAAAGATCATAGGTATTTCAATGGTACTTGACACTACCAGCTGACCAAATTGAGTCCATATATGTAGATGCATACAATGTAACTATGTGCTATGTACATGTATAAACTATGCTCTGATACCAACTTCTGTTACACACTCCGAGGTAGTCTAGTTATGGTGCCAAAACTGTGGTGTGTCCTGTAGGTCATCAGAACAACACCCCTAGTGTACATACTAAAGTGACCCTCTTGAGCATTATGTAAATACATGCATATTGGTCTACCCATAACACACATATTTACAATTATGCACACTGTGGCAGCTAAGAAGCAAAACACTAGCACAAGTCTTAGTTTTGGCTTTGACACATTAGCCAATCTTGTTAAGTTCTAGCGACCAGCTACTGCACCCGTAACTTCCACTAATAAAATGTATCATTCTAGACACATACCTCCCCAATTTTGTTTGCTCCATTATCAAGTAGAGACTTAGAACAAACCAAGGAATTCTTTTTTACGTCAATAGCCCACCTATGGACCAAGTTATGGATTTTTTAAGTTGGGCACAAAATTCTGACCAAATGAACAGTAACTCAGCCAAATTTGCAACATCATATCTTTGGCTACAAGGCTCTAAATCTAGAAATTCCAAAGCCCAGTTAACCCTCTAGATTCCCTCTAGGTGTGGTCAAAATTTCATACCAAGATTCATTGTAAATAGGGAGATATTAAACTTTAGAAATTCTTGTAACTTTTGGACCATTTTGCCTATACAATTTTTCCAAACCATGCAAACACTTCATTCACAAGGGGAAAGCCCTCCAAGGCAATCCCATATATGACCATTACACATAGGAATTACATTCCCTTTCTTTTAATAGCTTTATGTGGCCAAAACAGAATTTACAAGTAAGCAGCCCACCTTCACACTTAGGCAACTGTGCACCACATCACTTACATAGCCAAAACATTACTCAAATGTTCTCATACTTGTCTCATTTTACATACACTACATGTAAATGCATACATGAAGTAAAAAATGGTCTTAACTTAGCTAAATATGCACCATAGGTTACAGGAGTCCCTGAAATGCAAAGCACTCCAGAAACAGGATGCTAGGTAGCTGCTGCATAACACAGTAAGTACCACCATTAAAAATACAAATGTGCTCCTAAAATCACCAAAGTTTCCATATCATAGCTAGACATATGGGAGTTTATGTACCTGAAATTTTAGATTAAAACTCAAACCACAGAGGTTAGTTTGTAGGTGATCTTTCAGCTGGACCTGAAATGACAGAATTGAGGGGAGTAAGTTTCATTGAGAAACTTAGTAAGGGTAGCACTTGGATTCAATAGGCAATGTAACCATCATTAAAACCTGCATCCAAAGACACTAAAACAAAAAAACCACAATGAATATATACAAGATACAGCAACCAAATGTAGCAGCCAAACACAAACAACAAACACATGAAATGTGGCAGTAGCATATACCATAGGTTAGTCCATAAAACAAATAATAAACATAACCAAATCACTATGGAAGCCCTCCTCAAGCCAATGCTTGGTCTTAGGAGGATTTTAACAATAGTTACTACTAACTTTGGGCTCTAGAAACCCTCACTTTACTGCCGGCATTGTGCACTTCACACTAGGTCACAAAACCTTCAATAAGTGCACTCCCCTCACTAAGCTTGGTTCATCAAGCACATGGCTCTCTTCCAAGCTTAGCCCTAGCTCAGTAGATGTTTGAAAATTGTACAAAATAGTCCATGAGAGCAAGAGAACCATTACCAAAGTGGGTAGGCCGAAAATCAAGCTTGATCCTTGAAGTATCCAAGAAATAGCTCTAGTTTGCTTCCAATTGCTTCCTTTTTCCTGCAATTTCAATCAATTGCAAGTTTGAAGGTGTGGTGGCTATCGAGGACGTATGGCTATGTTCTTGGGCTAGGGGAGGACGAGAATGAGAGAGGGATAAGTGATATGGCCACTTAAATGGCCTTAAATGAGCTTAAGGACACAAAAGACACTTCACAACCTTAACCTTGCTTTATGTCATTTTCTTTCTCACTAATTATGGTTTCTTTGTATTAAACTCATTGGTAAACATGTGCCCAACATTTCTGACTAATTATCAAGTCTTTGCAGCCTCCCCCATGGTGGGATAACCCCACAACTCCACCCTTAGACTTAAGTCAAAAGCTTGAACACCTTAAGGTTTACACTAGGACACTTAGGTCCTTATTGCCTTTAGTGTTTCCTTTGTCCAAACTTGTCTTCCATGAATAATTTGGTCCTTCAATAACACTTTCATACCATTTATATCCTTCCCATAACTCTCCAAGTCTCTTTCTTGAAACTTTTGCAATTGAGTACCCAAATTTCCAAAACCTTACAAAAAAGTCCATAGGTTGCTTGACAAACAAGCAATCCTTAAGGCTTTTCTTGGGGGCCAAGTTACCAACTTGGAACACTTTTAAGGAGGTGTTGATAATGCCTTTTACCCCTCACACTTCAATCACTATGGTCAGAATTACACAATATAATGGTTTTTAGCCATTATGACACACTTGTAATTCTCCCATTTTGTGAGGTGGTAACACATATGGAATCTACTGTGAGCTCATATAGTGTGAGGCTAAACCTATGCATATATGTTTCAATCTTTTGGGACTTGTCCTCCACCTCGTCCTTAAACTACAAGGCAAAGCCTTGTCTACTAGCAAGTATTGCCTACTAGCGTAATTAGTGAAATTCATTAATAGTTCTAACCTCCTTTATGTTTCATAGGCGAACATGGTGGATTTACCTCACTTAAGTTCTAAGGAACTCTTTAGGTGTAGTAAGCCTCCAAATAGTGCCTCAAGTCCTTAGACTTGCCTATGACAATTTTGTAGTAGGCTTCTACCTTAAACCTTCACCAACAGTGCACTAGACTTTCACTTATGCCTTAAGAAATTTTTCCTAGACTACAAATCCACTAAACCTTCAGTCAAGGCACATAACTATCCACCATTACTTGGATAACACTGTTAGAGTGGCAATTACAATGGTTGCACTCAGTTACTACGTTCTTTGGAGCCCACTTATGTGCACTAAGGTTTACACATCAGAGCCTACAATCCCAAAGCCAAACTAAGCTTTTCGATGTTAGTGAACCTTGGAGGCAGCTAATGGTGCTATGTTGCGGCCAAACATGCCTTCACTTTGAACTAAAAAAACATCTAAACATAGGCAAATCTAGGTTTGGTGAAGGCATAGAAATGGTAGTGCTCCCTCTTAACTATGCTTAGAATCTTAAATCACATCAATCGGACACTTAAGTGAAAAGTTATGAGAAAAATACTATCAGATGTCAAAGTTTGTAGGGATGCATCGCTATAGTATAGAACACCTTGGTGTTGTTAAGAAGAGCTTGGCGATGTGTTGTTAGTGTTGTGCCCAAATGCCAATCATGAGATGATTGTATTTTGGACATTAGGGCTTGATATTTTATTAAGACATTAATCCAGTAATTATGTTTGTTGTTCTATTTCTATGTAATGTAATAAACATAATTATAACCCTAGAATAATGATATTCTTAAATGTCCCTGGTCTAGTATTATCGTGGAGCGGGTTGCAATAATTTGTAAAGACTAGTAAATGTGGAGACTAATATAAGATATGTAGTCTACATATAGGTACAAGTTGGAGAACTTATGTGCTAGACTGATGTACCATGAGAATGCTACATGGATCGTTATATGAGTGTCATAAGTGATTCTCATAGTGATCATGTATATGTAGTCCTTTGACCTAAGGTTAACAGGGTTCCCTACATGTGAGTCACATACTTTGATACTTCCATTTCTTGCTCATAACTAAGTGAACTTCACGTAGGTCATTGGGTATGTCACATATCATGACACGGCCGCCCTTGGCCCCTTCCCAGGAAGCCTGTGAGAGCTGGTCTTACGGTGGATTGCAATTGGCTAGCTGTATATGTGCACGGATTAAAATCCTATGATACTAGTTGATTAACCTAGAATATGCAAGATGCATGCTCTTATGCTTTGACATCGTTTATTAAAACCATAAAACATTAACTTGGCCAAGTAATTTCATAAAAACTAAGTACAAATAGCCAAAGCATACAAAATCAACATTTGTGTGAATTTACTACACATAACAACTCGTGAGAACATTCATACATAAAGTAGGCTAATACCCTCACCCAAGAGCAATCTTAGAGTCTAGGACTCCTCAAAACATAGTTTATGGAGGCAGCTAAGTGCATTGTATAAATACAAGCCTCTACTGAGATCTTCTCAACTTAACTCCCACCTTGGATACACGTCCCAATGGCGAGTCTCAAAAGCCCTCATCCGAGTGCTACTAGGCTCTGCAGGCAAAGCAAGACACTCGTTAGTACTGTTACTTAACCAATAAGTACCCATGTAGACTAGAATCATAAAGATTCTCAAGTACCATACCTGTACACACCAAAAAGCAATACTGCGATAATCCTCAACGATTACCTGGCCCAACAACTTCAGTCTCTGCACAACATAACTAGGGAGTGAGAATTCAACATTCTCAGTCAGGGGTCTTCTGTGTACCTACAAGAAAATTACTAGGACTGGACATATGATAAACATATGTAAACTTGCTACGAGCTCACACAGCATGAAGGTCTGATATATGCACATATAACTAGGCCTTTGAGACCTCTCCTCAAACTAGTCTTCCTCATGGCGCGTCACTTCGTGCCTAGCGAGTTTTGGCCACTAACTCGCTCCTAGTAAGTCGTAGCTTACTGACGCAATCATGTAGCCTTCCCTTAGTTGTTGTGCAGGGAATCATGATGGAACCTTTTGTAGACTAGGCCATAAGACCTCCTTGTAGACTAGATGAACAAGGTTTCACCTTGCAACCTCGTGGCTATGGCACGGCTAGGTTGTCAAGGGTTCTAAACCTCTCACCTGGGCTAGTAATACCTTGTTGTGATCATTGCAACATAGTTTCCTTTCAAACTTGCCTTCACTTTGAGTTAATATAAATCTAAAACTGGGGCATTTTAAGTGTTTTTAAAACATGGAGGTGATAGTACTCCCTCTTAGCTTCACGTGGAATCCTGAATCACCTCAATTGGACGCTGGAGCAAAACGTTATGCCAAAAACAAAACCAGATTTCAAATACTGTCTTGGCGACACGTCGCTACAGTTGTTGACGTTCTGCCAATTTTCTGAGGTCTTGGCGATGCATTGTGGGAACTCGTGTGGATTGGCAATGCGTCACCAAACCTGCAAAATGCCAGGAAAAACTCCAGTTTTGCTGCTATGAACTTTTGACACTTCCTGCACATATCAAACATGCTTGAAATGCCTCCAAATTTCATATACACATAGAACATGTTGCATAGATCACAACCAACTATCACAAGCCAATCTATGATGTCTTGTAACATTAATTCAATCCTCCAAAATCTCCTAGTCCATCATGATTCAACCAAAACCTTTAACTAATGCTATTGCTAGAATCACTCAATTCCTTCAAGCAAACTCAAGGCAATAGCATTAATTGAATTTGAAAACATAACTCCCTTACCTCAACCCCAAGTAACAAGCAAGAATCAATCCCTTTTTCAATCAACCAAGCTCACCAAAGTTCTACACAAGTTCTAATCCAAAAACAAAGCACTAATCACCAAAACCCAAGCTCCAAACCAAGTAAATAACACGAATTCAATCAAGAACACATTACTTACCTCACTCAAAAATAGGGGATATGGAAAAACGCCCTTCCAAGCTTCAAAATCATGGTTTAAAGCTTGAAATGCACTCCTTCTACCTTATATACTTTGAATTGCACCTCTTGACACCAAGAACACTTGATTCCAAGGTTAATTTGAGAGCAAAATGAGGGTCAGAAAGCTGGGAACGAGATTATGGCAGCCATAGCCTTACTTTCCTTTCTTAAACCCTCACTTAACCACAAAGCCATCAAAGTATTAAGCTTGTAACAAATAAACCTCCATCTTTGTAACTTAGTCCTTCCTGATTAAATTCTTGTTTATTCTTCAAGTTTGAGTTAAGGTTGAAATTTAAGTTTTAAAAATTCATTTTAAAACACTCGGGACTAGTCCTGGTTATTTAGGATGCAAAATTACCATTTTGCCCCTGAACTTCATTTAGTGCCTTATTTTTCTCGAAACATAGTGAACTTTGCTAAACTACTCTATTCTTGCTATGTAAACTTGAATTAAGGTTCTAAACATAATTTAGAACACTTTACCTTCCTCAATCATGCTTCCCACTAGAAGGGCCATAACTTTCTCCCCTCCTTCTTGAATTTGGCCCCCCAAATTCCGTTGCAACTCCGGAAAAACACTAGGATACCTTTTCAGCATATCCTTCTCTGTCTCCCAGGTAGCCTCTTCTTCGCTATGGTTAGACCAAAGGATCTTAACCATCGGAATCCACTTAGTCCATAATTTCTTGACTTGCCTATCAACAATCTGAACAGGTTTCACCTCGTAGGTCAAGTCTTCTTGAATGGGTATCACTGAAGGATTAACTACCTGTCCCGGTTCCACTGTGCATTTTCAGAGTAGACTAACGTGAAACATGTTATGCACTTGGGATATGTTAGGTGGTAATGCCAACTGATAAGCAACTTTCCCTACCTTCTCCAACACTTCATAGGGTCCAATATACCTAGGAGCTAACTTGCCCCTTTGCCCAAAACGGCTAACTCCTTTCATGGGCGACACTTTCATAAGTACCTTGTCCCCAACTTCAAAACTCAAGTCTGTTCTTCTCAAATTTGCATACTTGGTCTGCCTGTCATTGGCTGCTTTAATTCACTTCTAAATTAACTTGATCTTAGCTGTGGTATCAATGATAATCTTAGGACCAATAACTACTCTGTCTGAAGGATCTGCCTAATAATGAGGTGTCATACATCGTCTTCCATACAAAGACTCATATAGTGCCATACCAATAACAGTTTGATGACTATTATTATAAGCAAACTCAATCAGTGGTAGATGCTGATCAAAATCACCTTCGAAATCAATAGCACACATCCGTAACATATCCTCCAAAGTTTAATCACTCTCTCAGATTGCCCATTAGTCTGAGGATGAAAGTAGTACTAAGACTAACTTTGCTTCCCAATGCTTCTTGAAAAGCATTCCAAAATCGTGATGTGAACCGAGGATCTCTATAAGATATAATCTGATCTAGTATACCATGGAGTCTCACAATCTCTTTAAGATACAACTGAGCTAACTTCTCCAATGTATAAGAAATCTTCATAAGTATGAAGTGTGCCGACTTCATCAGTCTATCAACCAATACCCGTATAGCATCATGCTGACTCCAGGTATTTGGTAACCCCACTAGGACATCCATAGTAACGGATCCCCATTTCCTCACTGATGGCCGGCGGCATCTTCGTCACGTGAGACGGTGAGGCTAAGAAGGACTTCCGGTATAGGAGAGCGCCCCATTAAAGGGATTCCCCAGGAGCACCTGCCTGAAACACTCAGAAAACAGGGGTTAGGAGGTCCCCAGAGTGATTTTCCGGGGAGGAGCCTCCGACGCCCAAGTTAGTGCATTGGGGGGTGGAGAGGGAGCAGTAGGGACAAAAGGCTCTTGCCTGTCGTGTTTTCTTGAGGGCGGAAAGGAGAGAGTCCTCTCTTGAGACCATTCCCCTGATATATATAAGAGGGGGTGAGCCCTTCAGATTGTGACACGTGTACAGACGGATACCATCCGTACCTCTGGGTGTGTGGGCCCCTAGCCGCCTGCAGGCTCCTCGGGCCACGAGCTGAGGCAACCATAGTCCTACATGACAAGATGTAGGCAGTGGTGGCGCATCAGAGTGCATATGAGGGCAGCGTGGGTGTGCGGGCGTAATGTCAGAGACTCCTTAATGGCTCCTGCCGTACCTCCGAGGTCCCTTTGGTTGATGTCTCACTTCAAAGTGAGGGGCCTTTTCCCGGAGTCATACTGGTACTTCTGGGAATTCCATAGCTCCGAAGTTACTCCTTCGGGGGGCTTTCTCCTGCAGGAGGTGGCTGGTCCTTGTCCCCTGAAGTTGGTTCGGTCGCCTTGTTGAGGGAGGCGATACGCTAGTTTTTCGAGGTTGGTATTGGCGGGCTGCCGAGATCGTGTACCTCAGGTGTTTGATTCCCTCCTTTCCGGAGTCCTCAGGTGACCGGGGCGATAGCACTTTGGCTATCACATGCCCCCCCTCGGAAAGCCGGAGTGGAACCTTCAGCTAGTGGTCCTTTTGGGGGTGCTTTTCAGGACTTGGAGTGTGACCTTCGCAGGAGAAGCACTTCGCCACCTAGGGGATAAGCTTTGTCCGGAGAGGTGTTACCTATCTACCCTTTGGTGTTCTCGGGATACCCAAATTCTTTACTTTACTTTTCCTGCCATAGGCTGGTGGACCGTCGCGTCTTGAAACTAGGCGTGTCAGTCTGGAGCAGCGCGCCCGAGTTTTTGGGATATCAGAAAATGCGTCCTAGTTTCTCGTGACGGATGACATGTGGCAAGTGCTGGTTCGGGTTTAGTCATGGTGGGCACGTCTTTTCGCGCACGAAGGGCAATTACGGTGACGCTTCACCTTCGTGAAGCAATTATGACGCCCCTCCAGCTACCCTTCCTCGATCTATATAAGCCCCCTTCCATCATACTGTTCATTTGTTTTTCTTTGCTCTCGCTTTGCTCCCATCTGCTTTCGTGCCTTTTCTTCCTTTTTTGCGGTGACATTATCGGCGGTGCCACTTTTGGCCACCTTTCACGATGGCGCCCATAAACCCTGATTTCGGCAAGACTTTTGGTGGGTTCCTGTTTTTCTTCTAGCTTCCCGAAGTCATTTTTCTTCTTTCCGAAGTCTCTTTTTTGGCCAACCATGTCTTCGCCTATCTCCGAGAGCTGGCAGCCTCCTATGTCTCACCCTTGTTGCTCCACCTCTGAGAAATTAGAGTAGTGGACAACCAAATGTTTCCTTCCCTCCTACGCCACCACAAGGTTACCCCACCTTGGTCACTTTAGCTTTATGAACCAGGATGATGAGGTTACCGTTTTCCAAGCCCAACTGAATGCCGGACTTTGGTTTCCCCCCATGAAGATGATTTGCGACTTTTGCCAATTCCATGGCATAGCCGTGAATCAACTTCCTCCCAACTCATACTGCTATTTCAACACCTTTCTCTGCATCTGCGGGGTCTTCGCAGTAGAACCCCATTTTATCCTGTTCATGCAGTATTACAAGCTCCATCCGGTCCTGACAGGTGGATTTTATTTCATGCTACCTCGGGGATATGGGAGCAAAAAAGTCATGTTCACCTTCGGTACCAAAGATAGCTGGCGAGGGTGGCAAAGGAATTTCTTCTTCCTAAAGGTGGCGGAGGCCTGGTCGCATATTCTGACTAAGTGGGCTTGGGGGAAGCTAGAGGCGAATGTCATCGATCCCAAGAAGTTGCTAACTCCCGAGTTGGCAATGAGGTTTGCGGACTTCCACAGACGTATCCGTGCTGTCGCTGACTGGGATGCCGAGGTCCCTCCATGCTCCCTCTACCCCTTCCTCATCATGTGGAAGCTCATGACCGAGGAGGTCCTTCAGGAGTTAGGGATAGTTAAGGAGCATAAGACGGATCTCGGCATGCCAGCTCTTGCCAATGAGGGGAAGGAGTCCTGGCTAGTGAAGCTCCTTCGGGGGGAGCTCACTTACACAACCTTTTTCGAAAGTGAGTTTTCTTTCAAATTTCTCAGTATGAGTATCTGTCTGGACTCACACTAATGTTTTCCTTTTTTTCAGAGATGGGCAACGAGTCTACTGCCTACTATAAGTCTCTCTTCCTCGGTCAGGCCAAGAAGGGGGAACAAACGAAGAAGGGTGTCTCCAACAAGTGCAAGACTACTGGGAGCAGACCGTCTTTGGCCAAGAAGGCGAAGAAGGACACCCTTCTTCCAGCCCTAGAGAATGTGGTGGACGTCGGCCTGAAACTCCCGTCGAGCCTGAAACTCCCGCCGAGCCTAGAACTACCGCCGAGGTTCCTGCCGAGGTGGTTACTGTTGCTGCTTCTTTGAGTCCCGCCACGTCGGTGGACCTTTTGGGCTCTTTGGCAGGGAGTCCTTTTGCCGAGGAGTGTGAAAAATGCCATAAAGACAAAGGCAAATATATTCCTTCCGACATGGAGGAGGTCCGGGACTCCGATGACGACGTTGCTAAGGTTGCGCCCGGTTTGTCTCCTACCCCTTTTTAGTACTCGTATCCTGATAACTTGCATAGTTAAGGAGCTTTGTCTGACTTATGCTTTTAACTTTCTAGAGGATCTGGCACCCTCAGCTTGGATGGTTAAGCATGCCCGAAGGCGGGCTCTTCGGGATTCCCACATCCCGAAGGACAAGGTTCCAAGGGAGCCATTCTGGTCTTTTACGGAGGACATGAATCTGTTCTCCAAGGATTGCCGGGAAATGGCTCCCCAGATGGCGAGGGACATGCTCACTCAGGCTTCCTTCAAGGCAGTTGCCGAGGAGTGTGCCTCTAAGGATGCCCTTGCCACTAAGGTCTCCGAGCATGCTGCCCATGTAGTTCTTTAGGCTTCTTCATTTTCCCTCCCACTTTTTTGTCTAAGTGTTTTGGCTTTCCTTGTGTAAATTTCACTAAGTACCTTCTTTTTTGTAGCTCTTGGGGTATAGTGGATACCTTCGAGCTTGGGCAGCAAAGCAGTTTTCGGTCCGAGCTTGGGTCGAAGATAAATTAGCGAAGGCCAAGGTCTTCTGCGTTAACTCGGTTGTGAAGAACACCGAGTTGAGCCGAATAGCCAAGGAGAGGGTTGCCAAGCTTCGGGAGGAATTCTTGAAGGGCCAAAATGAGCTCTTGAAGGATTTCTCCAAGAAGATGTCTGACCTTGGCGAGAAGGTTGTGAGCTTATCCTCGGCAAACGAGGCCATTCAGAAGGAGAAAGAAGAAGAGGCTGCTCTCTTGGCGAAGGCTCTTACTAACAACGCCGAACTTCAAGCCAAGGTCGACTCACTGAAGAAGGATTCAAAGAAGAAGAAGAAGAAGATAAAGGAGCTAGAGAAGGAGGTTGTAGATATTTAGAACAAGGTTAATGACTTGGACATCAAGAAAGACAAGGTCGTTCAGGCGACCAAGGTTGCCTTTCAAGACGGCTTCTGCCTAGCTCATCACCAACTTCTGAAGGAATATCCAGACCTTGACCTTTCCTTCTTGGCTACCCTGGATATTCCCGAGGGGCCTCGGTGGACTTGGCCGAAGATCGAGCTCCTCAACCTGCCGTTTGCCCCTCCTCCTACACCTAAGGCGGCACCCAAAGACACAGGAGCCAAAGCTTCCCATGACACCAGGGTCCTTTAGATATTCTAGGGCCTTTGCTTTCTTCTTTTCTTTGTATTTTTCTTCTTGTAACCTTCTCCTTGTACCAAGACCTTCTTCAATGAATTCTCCTTCATAATTTGGTTAAGTCTTTTGAGCAATTTTTGTTTCCCAGTTGTCCCGACCACTTTCGGTCAGGGGACTTCGGAAAGGTACATTTTGCTCGTTTCATCGGCCAACCTTCGGGTGAATGTTCATTGTTGGCGAAGTTCCCTTAGGCTTCACCTTTTTTGGGCATATAGCCCAATCAACTTCAGAAGGAAAACGTGACTTTCAGGAGTGCGTGCTTCAACTTTGTTCGGCGAGCACTCTCAAATAAGGGAAAACTTTTGTACTTAGAAAAAATTTCTAACTTGTAGAATTTCTCACCTAAAATTCTGAGTATAGAATTTCTTTTAAGGCATCCGAGTGCCATGTATTTTTCAGTTCTCCCCCTTCGGTGTCACCAAGCTTGTATACTCTCTTTCGAACCTCATTTAGGACCAAGTAAGGCCCTTTCCAGTTTGGCCGAACTACCCCTTGGGACGGTTTTCGGGGTTCAAACTCGTCCTTTCGGAAGACAAGGTCTCCTTTCCTAATTCCTTTTGGCCTAACACACAGGTTTGCGCTCATGGCCACCCTTTGCTGAAAGGCCTCTCTTCCGAGCTCGGCCACTTCTCGGTGTTCGTCAACTGGGTCGAGCTTAGTTCTCAACCTGAGGTCGTTTCCTCTTTCGTCGAACACTTGTATTCTAACTTATGGCCATACTATTTCAATATGGATAATGGCTTCTGTACTGGAGATAAGTGAGAAAGGTGTCTCCCCCCGTGGCCTCTCGGGGTGTTGTCTGATAACTCCATAGTACACTAGGAAGTTCTTCTGGCCACTCTCCCTTTGCTTCCCCCAACCTCTTTTCCAATCCCACTTTTGTAGTTCTGTTGGCTACCTCTACTTGTCCGTTGCTCTGGGGCTGAGCTAGCGGGGCGAAGTGCATTTTTATTCCGAAGTTGGTGACGAATTCTTGGAATCCCTTGTCCATAAACTGGGAACCATTATCGGCCAGTGTCACCGTTGGTATGCCAAATCTGCATATCATGCTCTTCCAGACAAACTTTTGTATATCCTTTTCCGAAATAGTTGCTAAGGGCTCTACCTCCACCCACTTGGTGAAGTAGTCTGCTGCTATTATGCAGAACTTCACTCCTCAAGGTGCTGTCGGGAGAGGCCTGATGATTTCTATGCCCCATACTGCAAAGGGGCAAGGGTGATCTGTCGGGGTTATCTACTACGAAGGCAGCCTTTGGGTGCTGGCGTGTCTTTGGCCATTTTCACACTTCCTGGAAGAATTGTCTTGCACCCTTTTTACCGATACATCTCTGTAACGGACTTGTGTAACCTTGCTGGTATGATTGCTCCTCAAATAGGAAATATCGTCCAGAACGTCTTAACACTTTTCACCGCTTGATAAGGATTTTTGGGACTCTTTGGTTGCGAGATACCTCATTGTAGGATCTTTCCACCCTTTGTCCGAGGTTACTATACTCAGTGTTGCCATGTTCGGATGGCCCAACACTTTGGTAACCAAATTTGATTGCTTTAGTGGCCTGCCTGCCCTTGGGCCCCCGAAGGACTACTCCAGTGCCCTGATGTTCCGCGCTAGAGGTTCCATCGACAAGGAGTCTCCACTCTGGAACTACATTTGCTAAGTCTTCCTTGTTGGTTTCAGCATTTTCTATTTCTGGGATTTTGGCAATGAAGTCTGCCAGTGCCTGGGCTTTTATTGCCCTTCTTGGCTCGTACGCGATATCGTACTCTTTGGGTTCGATGCACCATTTTGATAATCTTTCCAAATCTTCTACACTTTTCATGACGTCATGCAGAGGCAGGTTAGTCCAGACAGTGACAGTGTGTCCTTGGAAGTAGGGTTGCAACCTTCTGCCTGCGAGTACCAAGGCGTAGATGGCCTTTTGGAGCGATGGGTATTTGACCTCATTGCCCAGGAGATGGCAACTTTTCTTCGGGCGAAGAACTCCTTCGACGGGGAACTCTGGATCATTTTGACCCTGTTTCTCCTGCCGGTTGCGTTCCGAGAGGTATGCTTCCCGTCGAGGACTCGTCTTGCTGACCTTCGCTTCCCGAACTCCTATGAATTGACATGGGACTCTTCTCCCGACAAGGTACTGGTGAGGAGGACCCTTGGCCCAGATTTGGCTACGGCCATCTTCGGTCTCACTACTGTGTCATTTCAGCCATGATTGAGCATGGGAACTCGCGCAGGAAGCCCATGGTAATAGTCAGAGGATGTTCGTCCTCGAGTAGGGAAGTCCCTGCTGTAGTTATTCGGTTGCCGGTTGAACCTTTGGCGCGGACGGGGACCTCGGAAGCCCCTTGTCCTTAGAACGCCGAGTTTCAACAATGACGACCTGGGAGTGGTTTCCCACAAACGGCGCCAAACGATGGCCGGTAGCATCTTCGTCACGTGAGACAGTGAGGCCGAGAAGGACTTCCGGTATTGGAGAGCGCCCCATTGAAGGGATTCCACATGAGCACCTGCCTAAAACACTCAGAAAACAAGGGTTAGGAGGTCCCAGAAGTGATTTTCCGGGGAGGAGCCTTCGGCGCCCAAGTCAGTTCTTTGGGGGGCGGAGAGGGAGCAGTAGGGACAAAAGGCTATTGCTTGCCATGTTTTCTTGAGGGTGGAAAGGAGAGAGTCCTCTCTTAAGACCATTCCCCTGATATATATAAGAGGGGGTGAGCCCTTCAGATTGTGACACGTGTACGGACGGATACCATCCATACTTCTGGGTGTGGGGGCCTCTAGCCGCCTGCAGGCTCCTCGGGCCACGAGCTGAGGCAACCATAGCCCTACATGACAAGTCGTAGGCAGTGGTGGCGCGTCAAAGTGCATATGAGGGCAGCGTGCTGGGTGTGCGGGCGTAATGTCAAAGACTCCTTAATGGCTCCTACCGTACCTCTGAGGTCCCTTTGGTTGATGTTTCACTTCGGAGTGAGGGGCCTTTTCCCGGAGTCATACTGGTACTTCAGGGAATTCCCTAGCTCCGAAGTTACTCCTTCGGGAGGCTTTCTCCTGCAGGAAATGGCTGGTCCTTCTCCCCCGAAGCTGGTTTGATCGCCTTGCCGAGGGAGGTGATACGTTAGTTTTCCGAGGTTGGTATTGGCAGACTGCCGAGATCGTATACCTCAGGTGCCTGATTCCCTCATTTCCGGGGTCCTCAAGTGATCGGGGCGATAGCACTTTTGCTATCACTCATTGGCAGAGGTAAACTCTCAAGTGTGCCTGCTGGTTTTTGATGTTCTGCTTTTACCATCTGGCATGTCAGACACTTTGCCACATGTCCTCTTACATCCCTTTTCAATCCTGGCCACCAAAAATGTGTCTTTAAATCTTGATACATCTTACTAACACCAGGGTGGATATTCAAAGTACTACTATGTGCCTCCTGTAGGACTTGCTGCCTAAGCGCTTCAACATTCGGTACATAGAGATGATCTCCATAATGTAGTATTTCATCCTTGTATCTGAATTCCTTCCTTATAGTACCAAGTTTTGCTTCTCCTGAAAGTTCCTTCACCAATGGATCTTTCCTCTGAGCTTCTTTAACTCTGACTAACCAAGCTGACTGCACTTCCAGAACGTAGACTAGGGATTTCTCTCGACTTTGCCATAATTCATGCAAAGCTAAGAAAAAGTCCCTCAATACTCCCTCGGAGGAGTTCGTAGCCTGATCCTTAGATAAGATCATTCCCGTGTACTTCCGGCTCAACGCATCTGCTACCACATTTCCCTTACCAGCACAGTACTCAATCGAACAATGATAATCTTTTATGTATTCAATCCATCACCGCTGCCTCATGTTCAAATCCTTCTGGGTGAACAGATACTTCAAACTCTTATGGTCGGTGAAGATTCTGAATGACCTCCCCATCAAGTAATGCCTTCACAACTTGAATGCAAAAATTACTGCTGCTAGCTCAAGATCATGAACCGGGTAGTTCAACTCATTAGGCCTCAGCTGTCTTGAACCATAAGCAATCACGTGACTGTCCTGCATCAATACACAGCCCAAACCAGAACCAGAAGCATCAGTATACATGTAAAAGCTCTGTTCGGATTTGGCAAAACAAGTATAGGTGCACTAGTCAATCTCTCCTTCAACTCCATGTAAGCTTATTCACACTTCAGTGTCCACTCAAACTTCTGAGTCTTTTTGGTCAAGGCTATTAACGGTGTAGCTATCACAGAGAATTTCTCTATGAAGCACCTGTAGTAACCTGCCAAGCCCAAGAAACTCCTCACCTCTGTAACTGTAGTTGGTTTTTTCCATTCAACTACCACCTGAACTTTTTCAGGATCAACTGATAAACCCTGGGCACTAATGATGTGCCCTAAAAATTGAATCATCTTTGACCAAAACTCACACTTAGACAACTTTGTAGAGTACTGATTATCCTTCAGCACTTGCAAAATTGTTCTAAGTTGCTTTTCATGCTCTAATGTAGACTGTGAATATACCAAAATGTCATCGATGAAAACCTCAACAAACTGATCTAGAAACGGCTTAAAGATCCGATTCATGGCTTCCATAAACACTGCTAGAGCATTCGTCACACCAAATGGCATAACTGTATATTCATACTGTCCATACCTTCTCCTGAAAATAGTTTTTGGGATATCTTCCTCTTTAACTCTAATCTGAAAATATCCAGATCGAAGGTCAATCCTAGAAAACACTTTTACTCCCCTGAGTCTATCAAACAGATCATCAATTTTAGGAAGCGAATACTTATTCTTGATTGTCACTACATTCAACTTCTTATAGTCGATGAACAATCTAAAAGTTCCATCCTTCTTCTTCACAAATAACACCGAAGCTCCCCATGTTAATACATTAGGCCTTATAAAGCCTTTCTCTAACAGTTCCTCGAACTGCTTCTTTAACTCATCCATCTCAGGAGCTGACATCCTATAAGGTGGTACTGAAATAGGTTCAACTCCAGGCTGGAGATGGATTGCAAACTCAGTATCCCTCTTGGGTGGTAACCCAGGTAACTCTACTGGAAACACTTCAGGAAACAGATTGGCTACTAGAATCTTTTCAAGTTTTTCCTCTACAGCCACTCCATTCAATGAATAACACTCCTCTTCACTGCCTATAGGGATGCTATCCATAAGTCTAAGGTGTAAACTCTTAGCACTAGATGCCAATCCTCTTGTGCAAGTCACTCTAGCTCCTTGAGCATCAATAATGTCGACTGAATGATTCGCACAGTCAATTTGTGCCTTATGCTTACTTAGCCAATCCATTTCCAACACTAGGTCATAAGACCTCAATTCTATCACCCATAACTCACAACAGAAATCATGGTTGCCTAACTGCAAGGGATACCTAGTAACCACTTCATTGGTTACAATAAAACCCCTCCCCGCAGTTCTGATTAGTCTCAACTCACCCCAGATTTCTCGCTGCAATTTAAACTTATCTACCAAGGCAGAAGATATCACTGAAAGAGTAGCTCCTATATCAAAAAGTACTCTAACACTACTGTTCTGAAAAGTAAAATTAGCTCGAACTGCGGCTGGTTCTCTGGTCACTTGACTTGCCAGGGGGAAAACCCTTGGCTTAACTACTGTTGCGGCTGCACCAGGCTGATTCCCTATGGCAAAGGGTACATGGGGTAAATTTTGGGGCGGACCTGGCAAAGGTCGAGCCCTTGGGCATTCCCTCGCCCAGTGTCCTCTCTGACCACAAATATTGCAAGTGTTATTTCCCAAGGTGCATGGTCTCATGCCATGAAACCGCCTACACCTTGGACAAGGACCAAAACTCCTTCTCTTGAAAGAATTTTGGTTCTCCACCATTGGTCTCTTCCCGGCACTCTTTCCTAGGTTGGCTGGTCCAACCTCCACCTTTTTGCTAGGTGCCCTCGAATCCTCAAATTCTCTTTCTAAGGCCAACGCCTTCTGAACCACTTGGTGATAGCTCCTGATATCTATTATCACCATATACCTCCTGAGTACCGGTTTTAACCCTTGGAAAAAAAAATTCTTAGCTTTCAACTCATCATTGCCCATCATGTACAAAGCATACCGGATAAGAGAATTGTAACGCTGCTCATACTCCCGCACAGACATTTCTCTTTGTACCAGATTCTCAAACTGAATCCTCCTTTGGTCCTGTGCAGCTTCATTGATATACTCCTATCGGAACTTCTTTTCAAAGTTTGACCACTTGAGCACCTTTTTCTTGTGCTCTGGGTGAGTACCATTACTTTCCCTCAGTATCTCCATCACATCATCCCACCGTAGACTAGCCCTTCTTCTCATAAAGTAAGGTACTAAGGTCATCTTCTGCTCTGATTCATAACCACCAAAAGTGAAAAGTCTATTCATCCTGGACAACCAGTGTTACCCACTCTGGGGTAGTCCAATTATGGTGTCAAAACTGTGCATTTAGACTCCCAAGATTGGTAATGTTCTGTAGGCCATCAGAACACTACCCTTAGTGTGCATACCCAAGTAGCCCTCTTGGGCACTATGTAAATACATGCATATTGGTCCAACTATCACACACATATTCACATTTCATGCACACCATGGCAGCAAAGAAGGAAAACACTAGCACAAGTGTTAGTTTTGGCTTCCACACATTAGGCAATCTTGTTAAGTTCTAGTGGCCAGCTACTGCACCTGTAACTTCCACTAATAAAATGTATCATTATAGACTCATACCCCCCTATTTTATTTGCTCCATTATGAAGTAGAGACTTATAGAAAACCAAGGAATTTTGTTTTATATCAATAGCCCACCTATGGAGCAAGTTATGGATTTTTTAAGTTGGTTACAAAATTCTGACCAAATGAACAGTAACTCAGCCAATTTTGCAACGTCATTTGTTTGGGTACAAGGATCCAAATCCAGAAATTCCAAATTCAAGTTCCAAATTTATATGTTCTCTAGGTGTGGTGAAAATTTCATACCAAGATTCATTCTACACAGGGAGATATTAAACTTTAGGTACGTGGTCAAAATTCTGGCAACTTTTGGACCATTTTGCCCATATAATTTTTCCAAACCATGCAAACACTTCATTCACAAGAGGAAAGCCCTCCAAGGCTATCCCATACATGTCCAATACACATATTAATTACATTCTCTTGCATCTAGCAACTTTATGTGGTCAAAACAGAATTTACAAGTAAGCAGCATATCATTCACACTTAGGCAGCTTTGCACCACATCACTTACATAGCCAAAACATTACTCAAATGTTCACATAATTTTCTCATCTTACATACAATACATTTACATGCATACATGCACTACAATATGGTCTTAACTCAGCTAAATACGCACCCTAGGTTATAGGAGGTCCTGAGACACAATGGACTCCAAAAACAGGATGATGGACAGCTGCTGCACAACACAGTAAGTACCACCATTAAAAATACCAAATGTACTCCTAAAATCACCAAACTTTCCAGATCACAAATATACATATGGACGTTCATGTACCTGAAATTTCAGATCAAAACTCAAACCACAAGGGTTAGTTTCAAGGTGATCTTTCAGCTGGACCTGAAATGACAGAATTGAGGGGAGTAAGTTTCATTGAGAAACTTAGTAAGGGTAACACTTGGTTTCTTAAGGTAATGTGATCCTCATTAAAACTTGCATCCAAAGACACTAAAACACAAAAACCACAATGCATATATACAAGAAAAACCACAATGCATATATACAAGATATAGCAACCAAATGCAGCAGCCAAACACAAACAACAAACACATGAAATGTGGCAGCAACATATACCATAGGTTAGTTCATAAACCACATAATAAACATAACCAAATCACTATGGCAACCCTCCTCAAGCTAATTCTTGGTTTTAGGAGGATTTTAATAGTAGTTAGTACTAACTTTGGGCTCTAGAGACCCTCACTTTACTGCCATCATTGTGCACTTCACACTAGGTCACAAAACCTTCAATAAGTGCACTCCCCTCAATAAGCTTGGTTCATCAAGCTCATGGCTCTGTTCCAAGCTTAGCCCTAGCTCCATGGATGTTTGAAAATTGTAGAAAACAGTCCATGGGAGCTAGAGAACCCTTACTTTACTACCATCACTGTGCACTTCACACTAGGTCACAAAACCTTCAATAAGTGCACTCCCCTCAATAAGCTTGGTTCATCAAGCTCATGGCGCTCATGGCTCTCTTCCAAGCTTAGCCATAGCTCCATGGATTTTTGAAAATACAGAAAACAACCCATGAGAGCAACAGAACCCTTAGCAAAGTGGGTAGGCCGAATATCAAGCTTGATCCTTGAAGTATGCAAGAAATAGCTCTAGTTTGCTTCCAACTGCTTCCTTTTGCCTTCAATTTCAATCAATTGCAAGTTTGAAGGTGTGGTGGCTATGGAGGAAGTATGGCTGTCTTCTTGGGCTGGGAGAGGACAAAAATGAGAGTTGGATAAGTGATTTGGCCACTTAAATGGCCTTAAATGAGCTTAAGGGCACCAAAACACACTTAACAAGCTTAACCTTGCTTTATGTCATTTTCCTTCTCACTAATTATGGTTTCTTTGTCTTAAACTCATTGGTACACATGTGCCCAACATTTTTGACTAATTATCAAGTCATGGCTGCCTCCCCCATGGTGGGATAACCCCAAAATTCCACCCTTAGACTTAAGTCAAAAGCTTGAACACCTTAAGGTTTACACTAGGACATTTAGGTCCTTATTGCCTTTAGTGTTTCCTTTGTTCAAACTTGTCTTCCATGAGTAATTTGGTCCTCCAATAGCACTTTCATACCATTTATATCCTTCCTATAACTCTCCAAGTCTCTTTCTTGAGAGTTTTGCAATTGAGTACCCGAATTTCCAAAACCTTACAAAAAAGTCCATAGGTTGCTTGACAAACAAGCAATCCTTAAGGCTTTTCTTGGGGGCCAAGTTACCAACTTGGAACACTTTTAAGGAGGTTTTGATCATACCTTTTACCCCCCACACTTCAATCACTATCGTGAGAATTAAAAAATATAATGGTTTTTAGCCATTATGACACACTTGTAATTCTCCCATTTTATGAGGTGGTAACAACCAGTCCTCTACTCAGTTGGGATCACCTATCCCATCAAAGCTCGGTGGATCAACAATTTTAAACTTCTCCAATAATCTCATATGATGTGGAGTGTCTCCCCTCCTTGGAGCCTCCATCACCTTTGGTTCTTCATCCTCCTCATGAACATGATTTCTACATTCATAAGCCCTAGGCATTTGCTGCCGCTCACCATGCCTTTCTTGATCCTAGTGTACATCATTTTCCTCTTGAGCAACATCTCTGTCCTCAAAATCTCTAAACATCTCAGTGACAATAGTATTCATACACTGTGCCACTTGGGACATAGTCTGTGCCAACCCAGGAAGAACTCTGGATATCTCATCCAGTCTGGGCACAACTGGGTCACTAGAGCCCTCCCCAGATTCTCTATCCTCTGTAGAAGCTCCTGATCTAGTATCAACCATAGTAACCTGCAACCAAAGCCAGATAACAATCCCTAGATGTTGGTCAGTACTAACTTCCTACCACTTGGACATTCCAAACTAGATCTCAGTCTTAGCCTCCAATATATATGTAATGAGCTCTAAGCTTTGATACCAAAAACTGACACGACCGTCCTTGGCCCCTACACAGGAAGCCTGTGAGAGCTGGTCTCACAGTGGATTGTAATTGGCTAGTTGTATATGTGCATGGATTAAAATCCTATGATACTAGTTGATTAACCTAGAATATGCAAGATGCATGCTCTTATGCTTTGACTTAGTTTATTAAAACCATAAAACATTAACTTGGCCAAGCAATTTCATAAAAACTAAGTACAAATAGCCAAAGCATACAAAATCAACATTTGTTTGAATTTACTACACATAACAACTCGTGAGAACATTCATACATAAAGTAGGCTAATGCCATCAGCCAAGAGCAATCCTAGAGTCTAGGACTCCTCAAAACATAGTTTATGGAGGCAGCTAAGTGTATTGTATAAATACAAGCCTCTACTGAGATCTTCTCGACTTAACTCCCACCTTGGATACACATCCCAATGGCGAGTCTCAAAAGCCCTTGTCCAAGTGCCACTAGGCTCTACAGCCAAAGGAAGACACTTGTTAGTACTATTAATTAACCAACAAGTACCCATGTAGACTAGAATCATAAAGATTCTCAAGTGCCATACCTGTACACACAAAAGAGCAATACCGAGATAATCCTCAATGATCACCTGGCCCAACAACTTCAGTCTCTGCACAACATAACTAGGGAGTGAGAATTCAACATTCTCAGTAAGGGGTATTCTGTGTACCTGCAAGAAAATTACTAGGATTGGACATATGATAAACATATGTAAACTTGCAGCGAGCTCACACAGCATGAGGGTATGATATATTCACATATAACTAGGCATTTGAGACCTCTCCTCAAACTAGTCCTCCTCACGGGGTGTCACTCCATGCCTAGCGAGTTCTGGCCACTAACTTGCTCCTAATAAGCCGTAGCTTACTGACGCAATCATGTAGCCTTCCCTTAGTTGTTGTGCAGGGGAATCCTGATGGAAGTTTTGTGGACTAGGCCATAAGACCTCCTTGTAGACTAGATGAACAAGGTTTCACCTTCCAAGCTCAAGGCCACGGCACAGCTAGGTTGCCAAGGGTTTTAAACCTCTCACCTAGGCTAGTAATACCTTGTTGTGATCATTGCAACATAGTTTCCTTTAAAACTTACATTCACTTTGAGGTAACATAAATCTAAAACTAGGCAATTATAAGTGTTTTTAAAACATGGAGGTGATAGTACTCCCTCTTAGCATTGTGTGAAATCTTGAATCACCTCAATCGGACATCGGAGCAAAAAGTTATGCCAAAAACAAAGCCGGGTGTCAAATGCTGTCTTGGCAACGTGTCGCCACAGTTGTCAACGTTCTGCCAATTTCTTTTAGGTTTGATGACGCATCACCAACCTGCATGAGTTCCCATGATGCATCACCAAGACCTCAAAAAATTCGCAGAATGTCAGCAACTGTGGCGACGCGTCGCCAAGACAGCATTTGACACCCGGTTTTGTTTTGGCATAACTTTTTGCTCCAATGTCCGATTGAGGTGATTCAAGATTCCATGTGAAGCTAAAAGGGAGTACTATCATCTCCATGTTTTAAAAACACTTAAAATTCCCTAGTTTTAGATTTATATTAACTCAAAGTGAAGGCAGGTTTTAAAGGAAACTATGTTGCAATGATCACAACAAGGTATTACTAGCCTAGGTGAGAGGTTTAGAACCCTTGGCAACCTAGCCATGCCATGGCCATGAGGTTGCAAGGTGAAACCTTGTTCACCTATTCTACAAGGAGGTCTTATGGCCTAGTCTACAAAACTTCCATCATGATTCCCCTGCACAACAACTAAGTGAAGGCTTTATGATTGCGTTAGTAAGCTGATAGCCAAACGCTATCGCCTCTATCTGGCCGAACTCCCTGCCACAAGAATGGCCAGAAGAAGCTGGCGCTACCCGAGAAAAGGTGTGATCATGCACCTCGGGAGATAGCCGAAGAGCTCCGAGCCCGGCACGCCAGGAAAACCCGAGGACACTACTCGCCCCCCCAAGGTTGTGAACAGATCGCCTTCGGAAAAGCGGCACCAGACATAGTGAGCCGAACATGATATCCCCGAAGGCGGAACTCCCTGAAACTGGGAACCACCGAACTGAGGGCTTGTTTCCCGAAGAGGCTCTGTCCGTACCAAAGGACGACCTCACCCAGGGACCTCGGGAGTACGGCAGGAGCATTTATGGAAGCATTTAATGAAGCCTCTGACACATTCATTCACAGACGCCACAATCCGCCTCAAAAGGCGCACTGCCACGCTGACACCATCAGAATCACATCATGGCCCGTCTCAGCACATGGCTCAAGGCAACTTGCTACCAGCTATCTGTCTCCTATGCCCAGAAATTCAGGAACATCCGACCGAACACGTGTCGCGATCTGAACGGGCTAGGCACTTCTATAAATACCAGGAATTAATACTTGGCAGGAGGCTGGTTGGCAAAGCACTGCTCCCACACTCTGAGAAAATTACCAGGCGAGACTCCTCAGCCCTTTGTGCTATTTTCTCTGCCTTTCTCTCAGCCACCACTGACTTGGGCGTCGGAGGCTCCCCCCCCGGAAAAACACTCCGGGGGCCTCCTAACCCTTTGTTTCTGAGCTTTCAGGCACTCTCCTTTGGGCGATCCAATCCACCAGGCGTTCTTCCTCCCAGAAGTCTCTCCTCCAGTCATCATGACTCTGAACGATGAGGCCCCTGGCCATCATTTGGCGCCGTCTGTGGGAACCCGCTCTGAGATCGCCGTCGTTGAGACTCGGCGTTCTAAGGACAAGGGACTCCCAAGGTCCCCGTCCGCGCCTGAGATACAACCGGCTGCTGAGCAAACACTCCCAGGGACTTCTGCGCCTGAGGAAGACCGCCCTCTGGTAGTCACCATGAGCTTCTTGAGGGACTTTCAGCGTTCGGTCGTTGCTGAAGTGACCCAGCAGATCGACCGAAGGTGGCCACAGCAAGCACGGGCCCAGAGACCCCCCTCACCGACACGCCCTCGGGAGAGAAGCCCCAAGTCTACACATCGCAGTTCGGGGAGTGGAGACCCTCGCGAAGAATCATCCACAGAAGATATAGCCCTCGGGAAACGGCCTGTGGGACAAACCGGGTCCAAGCGACCGAGAGTCTCACAGCGAAGCAGTTCGTCGCCTGAGGCGAGGTCCTTGTCCCCTCAGCGCCGAACTCGCTCCCCGAAGAGGCGCCGGTGATCTCCATTCCCTGAAGAAGGCCCTAGCGCCACAGTGCTTATGGAGAGGATACTAGCACGGCTGGACAGAGTGGAGAAACAAGTGGCCAGAAAACCCGTTTGGGCCAGACTCTCTGGAACATGCTGCGAAGATGACTCCCCATTCATTCAGGCCGTCGTTGAGGCAGCTATGCCAGGTAACTTCAGAGTACCTCGCCTGGAAATTTATGATGGCCGTACAGATCCACAGGCCCACCTGACGAAGTACAGACGCAGCATGATAATGCACGGTGCTGATGACGCTACCATGTGCAAATGCTTTGAAGTCACCCTCACAGGGCCAGCAACTGCATGGTACAATTCATTGCCTCTAGGGACCATCACTGAGTTCCAGGAGTTGTCCACGGCCTTCACGTAGCAATTCATTGGGAGCAGGCCGACTGCTAAGATGCCTGTCCAGATGTTCAACATAGAGCAGAGAAACGGAGAGACCATCCGAGACTATGTCGAAAGGTTCAACAGGGAAGCCCTAAGCGTCCCAGACTTTCGGCCCGAAATCCGCATTCTTGCCATGACACGGGGCCTTCGGCGGGACTCACAGCTGTTCTACGAGTTCTCAAAGGACCCCCCGGATACCCTCGGAGAATTTTACCGAAGGGCCGAACAGCACATGACAGCTGAGGAGCTAAGAATGGCATGGCCGAAGTCCGATCACCACCGCGCCGAAGGGTCCAATCAACAAGCTCGACATCCGACGGAACAGGCAAGAAACCTCAAAGTTTCACGCCCCTGAGCACCACACGGACCAGCATCCTTATGGCGCTGGAAAGGCAAGGGACGCAGATTCGGCGGCCAAGGGCCATGACCCCCGATAATAAGAAGAATGCCAAGAAGTTCTGCCAGTTTCATCGCGACCACGGTCATGACACTGAAGACTGCTTTCAGCTGAAGAAGTACATAGAGTCGCTAATAAAACAAGGCCAACTTCGAAAGTACCTGCGGATGCCTTCCCCAAAGGGAAGAAAAGAGGAGGAAGAAAGGGCCGAAGACGAGGATTACGACTCCGACAAGCGGAGAAATAGAAGTCCAAAAAGGCGCCCTCTACCTCCAGCAGGGGTTATCCAAACCATCACCACGGGGCTCCCATCCTCGAAAAGAAAGTGGAAAGCCAGAGAAATTGCAGTAATAGAGTATCAAAGTCCATCAAAGAAGCTGGCTCGCAAAGATGGCTCCACCGTCGTCTTCCCCCACGACATCGTATGCAGATTTGGCATACCGAGGCTACTAGTAGCTGATAATGGATCCCAGTTCATAGGCAAAGGATTCCAAGAATTTATCAGTGACCTCGGAATAAAGATGCACTTCGCCCCAGTAGCTCACCCCCAAAGTAACGGGCAGGTGGAAGTATCGAACAGGACCATAAAAGATGGCCTGAAAAAGAGACTGGGGGAAGCCAAGGGGAAATGGCCAGGAGAACTCCAAAGTGTATTATGGAGCTACCGAACGACGCCCCGAAGAGCCACAGGGGAGACTCCTTTCTCACTCGTCTTCGGAACAGAGGCCATTATCCCAATAGAGATAGTTCAACCTTCAGTACGGGTGCAAGTATTTGATGAAGGTGGAAACGACCTCGGCCTGAGAACCAAGCTCGACCTCGTCGGCGAACACAGAGAAATAGCCGAGCTGAGAAGAAAAGCTTTTCAGCAAAGAGTGGCCGCGGCTATAAACTTACGGGCCAGGCCAAAAGAAATCAAGAAGGGAGACCTCGTTCTCCGAAAGGCTGACTTTGCACCCCGAAGGCCGTCCCACGGAGTACTTCGCGCAAACTGGGAAGGACCTTATCTGGTTCTCGCCGAAGTACGAAAAGGCGTGTACAAACTTGGCGACGCCGAAGGCGTAGAATTGAAAAATACTTGGCACTCAGACGCCTTGAAAAAATTCTACGCCTAAGATGAAGCGGAGGAATTGTAAGTACAGAATGCTCTTAAGGAAAGTTCTTAAGTATCCAAAATTGTGCAAAGTAGAATTCCGCGAAGATGCTCGCCATAATAAAGCGTAGATATGACTTTCCAGAGTCCCTTGAGCCATCACGCTCGGGAAAAGATGGAGAAACAAAAAGGCGGCAGAAGTAGCCATCGCCGGGAAAGATGGGAAACAAGAACGTCGCAGAAGTACTCGCCGAAATAAGCGCAGAGACAGTTTTCCGAAGTCCCTTGAGCCAACACGCTCGGAGAAAATGGAAAACAACTCTCGCGAAAGATTTTTCCGAAGTCCCTTGAGCGAACATGCTCGGGAAAGGTTTTCCGAATCCCTTGAGGAAATGCTCGGGACAAAAATTTTTTGACTAAAGGTTTTCCGAAGTCCCTTGAGCAATCATGTTCGGGAAAAAGTCGGGACAAATTGGAAATGCAAAAGCCTGCAAAAAGACTTAGTCAAATTTTTTCAGACTTTCCAGAAAGTCTCTCGAGCAAACGCACTCGGGACAAAGGAAGGTAAAAAAGTTTCTTTGATCGCAGGTTTTCCGAAGTCTCTTGAGCGAACGTGTTCGGGACAATGGAAATGAAGAGACTTGCAAGAAAAGACTTAGCCAAAAAATCTTCATTAAGAGCAAAGCTGCTTTACAGAAGAAGTGCCCGAAGAAGGAGCGCAAAGGAGAAAAGGAAGGAAAAGGGGCCCTAAAAAATAGCCTAAGGGTTCGCGGCGTCCCGAGAGCCACTCGCTGGCCCGCCCTTTTCCACCACCTTTGGCGCTGGAATTGAAGGAGGAAGTTTCAGATGCTCGACCTTGGACCATTCCCACCGAGGTCCCTCAGGAATATTTAGGGCCTCCAGAAAAGAGAGGTCTAAATCTGGGAACCTCTGGAGAACCTGGTGACGAGCAAGGCAGAAGCCGTCCTGAAAGGCAACCTTCGCCATTTGATCAGACTCGTTCTTATCAAGCTCGAGGTCGTCAAGGTCGTCCTTCAGTTCAGCAATCTCCTCCTTCAGCGCCTTTATCTCCAACGTCCCCTTGGACCCCTTCTTCAAAGACTCGACCTCAGCCCGGAGAGTGTTATTCTCACTCGTCAACGACACTATAAGGCTGTCAGAACCAGCCTTGTGCTTGAGAAGATCTTCGTTGGCGGCGAGCATCCCCTTTATTTGTTCACCGAGGTCAGCGATCTTCTGGGAGGAATCCTTTTGAAGTTCTTCTTTTTCCTTCCGGAACTCCTCCCGAAGGGCAGTCACTTCTTTCTCAGCAGCCTCTTTCAGCTGCTGGTTTTTGGCGGCCGACTCCGCGAGTGCGATCCTCGCCTCATTCATGGTCTGAGTGGCCGAAGTTCGGAAGGCAACCTCCCTGGCCACCCGAACTCGGAGAAAGCCGGCGTACCCCAGCAGCTGCAAAAAGATAAAACGCAAGGTCAGTAAGAGCCAAACACTTAGGAAAAAATTGAAGGGAAAGAGCTGTGAAGGATATACCTGAGCAGCATGCTCGGTGATCTTTGCGGCGAGAGTGTTATCCCCCGGATGGGCCGCCGCTATAGCCTTGAAGGAGGCCTCAGTAAGCACCCCCTTCGAAATTTCCTTCGCCATTTGAGGACAGTCCTCGGAGTACAAATTCATGTCCTCCGTGAACGTCCAGAAAGGCTCCTTTGGTATCTTCCCTTGCGGGATTTTGGCGTCCCGAAGAGCTCGCTTCCGAGCATGTTCGGCCGCCCAGTCAGGGGTAGTCAACTCCCCTGCGTGGCAAGAATGAGAAGGAGATTAAAGACAAAGAAGGCAATCCAGAAAAAACAAAGGAAGTACACTTTGTCTGGAAACAAACCTGGTGGAACCTCGACAACGACGTCCTCGGAGTCCTCGGCCTCCTCGGTTGAAATGCCCTTGCCCTTCCGCCTGCGCCGCTCCTCGGCAGAAGGTACTTCTACCACTACATCAAGGAGGGCCTGCGACGCAGTAGGACTTTGAGGAGGGACGTCGGTTGAAGGGACCTCGGAAGCAGCAGTCTCAGACGCCGGAATCTCGGCTGTCCCAGGCTCCTCGGCAGTCTCCTCGGGAATTTCTTCTAGAGGAACCTGGGTAGTTCTCTTTGCCCGTTTCCTCGAAGGCCCCGCGCCAGTAGACTTCCGCCTTCGGGAAGCCGCCTTCTTCGTCTGATCGCCCTTCTCCACTTGGCCGGTGAAAAGGGACTTGTAATAGGCGGCAGTCCCGTCGCCCATCTCTGAAAAAGGAGAGAAACATCAGCGTAAGTCCGAGGAAAAAAACAGCAAAGGAGTAGAAGATGACTCACTTTCGACAAGCGTTTCGAAAGAAATCTCCTCCTTAAGAAGCTTGACCAACCAGGAATCCTTCCCGGCGATGGCAGGAGCTGGCATCTTGAGGTCAGTCTTGTGCTCCTTTACCACCTTTAATTCCCGAAGGACCTCTTCGGTCATCAACTTCCAGTTGATTGGAAAAGGGTAAAGGGCGCGCGGAGCGACCTCGGGATCCCAGTCAGAGACAGCCCGAATGCGGGCGTCGAAATCCGCGAACACGGGAGCCAACTCTGGGGTCAGCAGCATCCTCGGATCAACAACGTCCACATCCAGTGTTCCCTGAGCCCATTTGGTCGGAACGTACGACCAGGCCTCGTCCATCTTCAGGAAGAAGAACTTCTGTTGCCACCCCCGCCAGCTATCCTTAGTGGCGAAGGTGAACATGAATTTCTTGCTCCCGGATCCCCGAGGTAGCATGAAATAGAAGCCACCCTTCGGGACCACAGAGAGCTTGTAGTACTGCATAAAGATTATGAAATGGGGTTCTATCCCGAAGACGCCACACATGCAGAGGTAGGCGTTAAAATAGCAGAACGAGTTCGGGGGAAGCTGGTTCACAGCAATGCCATGAAATTTGCAGAACTCGCACACCATCTTCGGGGGAGGATACCGAAGACCGGCCTTCAGCTGGGCTCGGAAAACGGTAACCTCCTTACTATGGTTTGAAAAAGCATAATGGCTAGAACGAGGCAGCCTAGTAATGGCGTAAGAGGGAAGAAAGAATTTTTTCTTCCACCTCTCTAACTTTGCAGGGGTGGTGCAACAAGGATGGGCTAAAAGAGGCTGCCAGCTCTCAGGAATGGGCATTTTCGACATGAAAACGAGTTTGAAAACGGAAGAAAACAGTTTCCAGAGAAAAACTCAAAAGAACAGAGGGATCAAAACGCTCTGGAAAACAAAAACCCACCGAAAGATTTGCCAAAATCTGAGGACGCCGTCGTGAAAGTTGGCTGGAAAAAAGCTCTGATTAAGGTAGCTCCGCCACAGAAAGCAAGAAAGTGCAAGAACAGGGGCAAAGCAGAGAAAAGAGCAGAAGAAAAAGCAAAAGGAACTTATGATGGAATGGGCTATTTATAAAGCCAGAGGTGGGTAACCGAAACATCGTCATAAGTACCCTTTGGAGGCGAACCGTCGCCGTAACTGCTCTCTGCACCTGAAAAGGCGCGCCCTCTGTAACCGACGTGACTCTCCTCCAATGGCAAAGCGCCACGTGTCAACCGCTGCGCAAAAATGGGGGACACGTCCTCCAAACGTCCCTTGAAAACTGGGACACGTCTTCTGACATCCCTGGAAAACTGGGACGCGCCGCTCAGACTGACACGCTTGGCCAAACAGACCTGCAGAAACAAAGAGCAGGCCAACTCGAGGACGCCAAGAGACAGGCTATGGCCGAACAGCCCATGACCTTCGGGCAAGAGGTGTATCTTCGGCACAGGCTCCGCCTCGAAGACACCAAAGAACAGGCCAAGGCCGAAGAGCCCATGATCTTCGGGCAAAAGGCGCATCCTCGGAACAGGTTGAGCTTCCAAAGAGACTCCCATAAACAACCTCGGAAAGAGATGCAAAACCGAAGTCTTCACTTCGGCTTTCCAAAGGGGGGCATGTGATAGCCAAACGCTATCGCCTCTATCTGGCCGAACTCCCTGCCACAAGAATGGCCAGAAGAAGCTGGCGCTACCCGAGAAAAGGTGTGATCATGCACCTCGGGAGATAGCCGAAGAGCTCCGAGCCCGGCACGCCAGGAAAACCCGAGGACACTACTTGCCCCCCCAAGGTTGTGAACAGATCGCCTTCGGAAAAGCGGCACCAGACATAGCGAGCCGAACATGATATCCCCGAAGGCGGAACTCCCTGAAACTGGGAACCCCCGAACTGAGGGCTTGTTTCCCGAAGAGGCTCTGTCCGTACCAAAGGACGACCTCACCCAGGGACCTCGGGAGTACGGCAGGAGCAGTTATGGAAGCATTTAAGGAAGCCTCTGACACATCCATTCATAGACGCCACAATCCACCTCAAAAGGCGCACTGCCACACTGACGCCATCAGAATCACATCATGGCCCGTCTCAGAACATGGCTCAAGGCAACCTGCTACCAGCTATCTGTCTCCTACGCCCAGAAATTCAGGAACATCCGACCGAACACGTGTCGCGATCTGAACGGGCTAGGCACTCTATAAATACCAGGAATTAATACTTGGCAGGAGGCTGGTTGGCAAAACACTGCTCCCACACTCTGAGAAAATTACCAGGCGAGACTCCTCAGCCCTTTGTGCTATTTTCTCTGCCTTTCTCTCAGCCACTACTGACTTGGGCGTCGGAGGCTGCCCCCCCCCCGGAAAAACACTCCGGGGGCCTCATAACCCTTTGTTTCTGAGCTTTCAGGCACTCTCCTTTGGGCGATCCAATCCACCAGGCGTTGTTCCTCCCAGAAGTCTCTCCTCCAGTCATCATGACTCTGAACGATGAGGCCCCTGGGCATCATAAGCTACGGCTTACTAGGAGCGAGTTAGTGGCCAAAACTCACTAGGCACGGAGTGACGCCCCGTGAGGAGGACTATTTCAGGAGAGGTCTCAAATGCCTAGTTATATGTGCATATATCATGCCTTCATGCTGTGTGAGCTCGCAGCAAGTTTACATATGTTTATCATATGTCCAGTCCTAGTAATTTTCTTGCAGGTACACAGAAGACCCCTTGCTGAGAATGTTGAATTCTCACTCCCTAGTTATGTTGAGCAGAGACTGAAGTTGTTGGGCTGGGTGATCATTGAGGATTATCGCGATATTGCTCTTTTGTGTGTACAGGTATGGCACTTGGGAATCTCTATGATTCTTGTTATGGACCTCCTAGTAGTCAGCACTCCCGAGAAAGGTAAAATGTTCTAAATTAAGTTTAGAACTTTAATTTCAAGTTTACAAAGCTAGAATAAAGGAGTTACAAAAAAATTCACTAAGTTCCAAGGAGGTTTAAGCACTAGATGAGGAGCAGGGGCAAAATGGTAATTTTGCATCCTGAGTAACCGGGCGGGGTCCCGAGTGTTTTAAGTTAAGTTTTGTAACTTAACCTTTAACCTTAACTCAAACTTGAAACAATAACAAGAATTAATCAAGAAATGAGCATGTGTTAAACGATGGGGGTTTATGTGTTTAAGGGTTGCAACTTGGATGGCTTAAGGGGTTGAGTGAGGGTTTAAGAAGGGAAAGGTGGCTAATGGCTGCCATAACCACGTTTTCCCCTCTCAAGCACTCATTTCTCTCTCAATTCAAGCTAGAAATCAAGTGATCTTGATTCCTAGAGTTGCCATCCAAGGATACCAACCAAGAGGAACTTGTTTCAAGCTAGAAAACAAGGTTTGGAGGCTTGGAAGCATGATTTCTCTACTCCCCTATTTTTGATACGTGGTAAGCATTGTGTTCTTGGTTAATTCTATGTTATTTGAGTGAATTGAGGCTTGGGTTTTGGTTAGAGAGGAAGATTGTGATGTTTGGTGCTTTGGTTTTGATTGGAACTTAGGTGAGGATTTCTTGCACTTGGTTGCTTGAAAAGAGGAGTGATTCTAGCTTGTATCTTGGAGTTGAGGTAAGGGAGTAGTGTTTTTAAGCTTGAACAATGCTTGTGGCTTGAGTTTGTTGTAAGAAATTGATTGAAATTAGCCATAGCATTGAGTATGAGTTTTGGTTGAATTGTGGTGAACTATGAGGTTTGAGGAAGATTTGATGATGTTATAGAGCATCATTAATGGCATTGTGATAGTTGGTTATGTTCCTTGCAACTTGAACTATGTGTGTGTGAAGTTTGGTGGCTTTTTATGCATGTTTGATATGTGTACTAAGTAGCCAAAGGTCATAGCAGCAAAATGCGTGCCAATTCTGCAGTTTCACAGATTGGCGATGCGTCGCCAAGAGGTACCCATAATTGGCGATGCGTTGCCAATTGGAAAAAGGATCACAGAACGTCGACAACTGTGGCGACGCGTCGCCAAGACAGCATTGGAGACCCGATTTTGTTTTTAGCATAACTTTTCGCTCGGGTGTCCGATTGAGGTGATTCAAAGTTCCACACGAAGCTAAGAGGGAGTACTATCACTTCCAAGTTTTAGAAACATCTAAAATGCCCCATATTTAAAGTTGTTTTGAATCAAAGTGAGGGTAATTTTTAAAGGCAGAATTTTGCACATTTTGCTAGGATGATTGAGGTGAGTCCCAAGGGGGTCCTTTAGGTACCTTGGGCCTCAAGTATGCTGGGGGTACTTTGAGACTTCCTGAAGTCCCTCGAGAAGTGGGAGTTTCCTTGAGTTTTGAAAAGTTTTGAGGTTACTTGTTGAGTAAGCAAGGAAACTAAGTTGCAAGTGAATATAACCAAGTGTCATGAGCTTGAGGTGTAAGTTTTAGAACCCTTGGCAACCTGGCAGTGTTGGAAATCACGGGGTTGTAAGGAGAGGCTTCAAATGCACCGAGGTTATGAGGTTTAATAACCTAGTTACATAGTTCTCACCACAATTCCCCTGCACAACAAAGTTAAGGAGAGGTTATATAATAAGTCAGGCGTAAGCTAAGGCTTACGAGGCACAAGTTGAGAGTTGGACTTATGAGTCACGGAATGACGCCTGTGAGAAAGTCAAGCATAAGCTAAGGCTTACGAGGAACAAGTCGAGAGCTAGACTTGTGAGCCACAGAGTGACGCCTGTGAGAAAGTAAGAAAATTATGTGAAGAGCAGTCCTTCGGGATCTAAGCATGCATATCCATATATTTACATATTTGAGAGGTCCCTCTGTTGGGTTTCAGGAGCCAAACAGTGCAGCGGAATTTAACCGAAACCCTCCAGGATCCATGTGAAACGGGGTAAACCGGGTGTTCAAAAATTTTCATACCTTATTTCGGTTGAGATTTCTCACTCAACTGTAGAGTCGAATCACAAAACTGGAACAATTGACGTGTTCACGCTCTCTACGGTATCCACACGAGCCTCTCGAGATCACCACGCTTCCACCACGTCCCGACAGATGCGTTTCTCTTGCGCTCGTAGTACTCGCTTGCGTCCTCCAAGGAATTGCAAGAGAAGAGTGCGGTTGTCCTTTTGGGATGCTAGGGCAAGGAGACCTGCGAATTTCTCACTAGAAGTTGTATTTATAGTGAGACTCAACTTCCAGGCCTAATGGGTTTCAAAGCACTAATCCAATTAGGATTTAATTTCGGGCTTAATAATGGCTCAACTCTTGGGCCCATTATTAATATGAAATTAAAGTGAAACCAAAACCCAAATTATTAGCCCATGCACTCTAATGATCCAAATAGCTCTATGTGTGCAACCCAATAGGCTTTTGCCATGTTGGCAATGATCATAAATCACATTTATGATCATAAGCAATAAGCGGTGTCTAGCAACACATCATTGCTACCCAAGTGACAAGATTGTCGGTGATTCGACTAAACCTTTATGATCATCACCGATATATGCCATTGTCCCTTTGCCCAAGATATCAAGACTAAGCACGAGACATGGAATGTGTCACTCTCATATAGCCCAATCTTTGGTTTCTTGATTACCGAGTAGACCAACTTAAACTGATGACATTGATATCATATATCAACTCATCCGAGCATGGCCATGCATTTTTCTAAGTCTTACTCTATCAAGGGGACCGAAGATATCACTCCCGTTACATAGGAGGGACAAATCCCATCTTGATCATACAAATCCCTTCGTATGATATGTGACATACCCAATGACCTCCTTCAAGTTCACTCAGTTATGAACAACAAAGGAAAGTATCAAAGTATGTGACTCACATGTAGGGAACCTTGATGATCTTAGGTCGAAGGACTACATATACCATGATCACTATGAGAATCACTTATGACACTCATATAACGATCCATGAAATGTTCTCATGGTGGGTCGGTCCAGTACACAAGTTCTCCAACTTGTACCCATATGTAGACTACATATCTCATATTAGTCTCCACATATGCTAGTCGTTATGTATTATTGCAACCCGCTCCACAATAATACTAGACCAGGGACGTTTAAGAATATCATTATTCTAGGGTTACAATTATGTTTATTACGTTACGCAAAAACAAAACAACAAACATAATTGCTGGATTAATGCCTCAATAAAATATCATGACTCAATGTGCAAAATATACAATCATCTCATGATTGGCTTTTGAGCACAACACTAACACCCTCACACTGCAAGAGCTAGCAGAGAGTATGCATGAGTTATTTCATATCTGTCCATAGTTTTATTGTTGGTACATGAGGTTAACCCTTACTGAGAATCTTGGATTCTCACCCTTACTATTTTGTTGTGCAGATACAGAAGGAGTTGGGCTGAGTGACCGTTGAGGGTTACTTTGGTAGTAGTTTTTGGTGCACAGGTAGAATTCCTGAGTTTTGATGATTCTAGTATTCATTTGTTTGGATGCTTGTTGGTCTTGCATAGTACTAACTCAGTTGCTCATTGGTTACAGAGCGTAGTGCACATTGGACATAGTCAGGCATAGTTAGACCTAGTTGGATCTAGAGGGATCTCTAAAGCTCGCCACTGGGATTCACATCCAAGGTGGGAGTTAGTATGAGAAGATCTCAGTAGAGGATTTTGTATGTGTACATAGTACTCTAGTTGCCTCCTTAGTTATGAAATGAAGAGTCATGGACTCGAGGATTGCTTTCTGGGCGAGGGCATTAGCTACTATATGTATGAATGCTCACGCATGTTGCTATGTGTAGTTAACCGATATAAAGGTTGATTTGTACACTTTGACTGCTCTACTTGTTTTATATGAAAAATTGTGGCCACATTAACATTTTATGGTTTTAAATAACCTGTCAAAGCATAAAGAGCATGCATATTGCATATTCTAGGATAATCAACTAGTGACATGGATTTAATCTGCGCACATATCAATGAATACCAACTGCAATCTGCCGTGAGACCAAGTTCTCACAGGTGTCCTGGGCAAGGGATAGGGACGGCCGTGTCAATTCTAGTCTACATGGGTACTTGTTTGTTAAGTAACAGTACTAACTAGTGTCTTCCTTTCGCCGCAGAGCCTAGTAGCACTTGGACAAGGGCTTTTGAGACTCACCACTGGGACGTGTATCCAAGGTGGGAGTTAAGTCAAGAAGATCTCAGTAGAGGCTTGTATTTATACAATACAGTTAGCTGCCTCCATAAACTATGTTTTGAGGAGTCCTAGACTCCAGGATTGGTCTTGGGTGAGGGCATTAGCCTACTTTATGTATGAATATTCGCACGAGTTGTTATGTGTAAATTCACAAAAATGTTGATTTTATATGCTTTGGGTATTTGTACTTAGTTTTTACGAAATAACTTGGCCAAGTTAATGTTTTATGGTTTTAATAAACTAGGTCAAAGCATAAGAGCATGCATCTTGCATATTATAGGTTAATCAACTAGTATCACAGGATTTTAATCCGTGCACATATACAGCTAGCCAATTGCAATCCACTGTGAGACCAGCTCTCACAGGCTTCCTGGGCAGGCGCCAAGGACGGCCGTGTCATATCATGCAGAGAATTTGGAATGATCAAGATGGACCAAAAATAAGTTGTTTGTTCTTTGTAGATGATTGCTTGCTACATTTCAAACCACTTTGACGATAATTCAGGCTTTAAATTGCATTTAAGAAGATTTCACCATAGCTGCATGCCAACATGTTAATCCCCAAAAGTCTGAGTGGTACTTTAGTCACAATTTCATAAGTCTTTTTCATGATAATATTCTCCTGTTCCAATCAGTCAAAGTGTAGCAACGTGATTTTTAGGAGTCGCCACCAATCAGTTTACGTAGGTCGATTGGATACCTGTTATGGTCTGTGAGAGATTCTAAGATCGTGAGTCGGTTACACTAAAATAACCTTATTAAAGTGCCCAAAAATTGGTACCATGGGGTTCTGTTTTATCTTTTCCTAAATTTTGCTTCTTAACGTAATCTTCGATTGAAAAAAAATATATTTTAATGAATTTTAATTCGTTTAATTCCAAACCGTGAATCTTATCAGACCAACCGGATATGAAATCCTAGACGTCCTTGAAATCTTAGAGCTTTATCAAATCCACCAAGAATTTGAAAGGAACATCTTGTTCTAGCCCGTGAGTCTTATCAGACCAATCGGATTCGAACGAATGATCCGTCTCGGGATTTTATCAAATCACCAAGAACGAAAAAAATTATCTTCATTTAGTTTCTTTCTAACCTATGGATAATGAGGAAAGTAAAAAAAAAATCTAAGCAATTAAACAACTAATTATTTTTTTGTACTATCACTTTAATTTTTTTTCCTAAGTACATATTATGAGATCTAAATAAAGAAAACAAAATCGCATGACCCCAAAGTTATAAAATAAAAAGATAACTAAAATGATTTAAGAAAAAAAAATAAAATAAACACTCTGGGTTATGTTCCTATGTGGATTTAATGGCTACATTTAATGTGTGACTAAACAAACAAATAAGAAAGAAACAAAGAAAGAAAAACAAAATAAAAAAAAAAACTTGATGTTAATGGTCAATCGAAAAAGTAAATGGTACTAGGTCGGACGGGTCGGTTGAGAACGGGTCGGATTCGGGTCGCGATCAAGTCTTGCTTCGAATCTCCGTTAGCCGGTGACGAGGGAGGGCAAAGGCTTGGCCCTTTTGCTTGGCGATGATGAGGCGACCCCCAGAGGTGCTGTTGGCGGCGAGGAGAGGCGGCGGACAGTCGTTGGAGCGAAACCGCGAAGGGGACGGAGCTGCGGGAATGGCACGACATCGCGGAGGGCGACGCGACGGAGGCGGACGGGACTGGCGACAGCGTGGCTAGCGGCGACTGGAGGCTGGAGGCGTCGGGGGAGGAAGTCGGAGCGTCGAAGGAAGTGAAGCATCGGGCGTCCAGGGAGACAGGGGTGACGGCAGTCAAGGGAGGAATTCAGGGTTTCTGGGAATGAAGAAAGGGAGACAGGGGGTTGAAGGCTGTAGTTTTACCTTTTTTCACTGGAAGCTTAGGTTTCGTATTTTTCTTGCTCTTGAAATCTGGACCCCTATTTATACTAAACAGACTTTAAAACGTGATTAACACTGTTTTTAGAGTTTAGACTTCATCCAAATCAAATTTGAAGAAGTTTAAATCAATCAGGATGCAATCTGGTAAAATTACTAGTTTTAGTCCAATAAACCTCTCAATCTGCCTATTCTGCCCTAATTTCTATACGAATTTCAATTTGACCCAAGACTTCTAGGAATTGTCAGATTAGCCCAAAACTTTGCAAAAACACCAAATTTTTCCTAAAATCTCATAAAATCGCCAGATTCAGCTCAAACTCTCTAAAATTGACAAATTTACCTCATACTTTTGAATTTTGCTCAAAACTTTCTAAAAATCCCCAATTTCCTCCCAAACTTTTTCTTTTTACCCAAATTGACCCTACAAGACTTTTAAGACTCCAAATTAGTACCTAAACTAAATTAATTACTTTTTCTACCCTAGATGACTACTTAAAAAATATCAATATATCCTAAATGTGACTAGATTAACTGATTGTGCAAAAACCCTAAGAATGATAAAAATGACCAAAATTTCAAACAAATGACCAAATAATCCCTAAAAATGAAAAATTCCCCCTAAATTATTTTTTTCTAATCTCAAACTCAAGTAAAAGTCAGTGCCCGGACAAAATTGGGTGTCAACAGCTGCCCCCCTTTGCATGTCTCATAGAATATGACGCATGCAAAGCCATTACCAAATTTTGTCCGACCTTACCTAGACGATAAGAGCCTTCTCACCACCGAAATCTTGAGGAGAAAAAGCTTCTTCCCCTCTCCTTTGAAGCTAAGGAACCTTCCCTATTACCTCTATGATAGAAACTTTCCTATCATTTAGGAATCTAAGGAGCAAAACCCTTTCCTCCTTGATTATCAGGCTTAGGAACTCTCCTAACCTTTTGTAATAAAAACCTTCCTATTGCTTCCAAACCTAAGAAGAAAAACTGTTTTCTTCTTTGTGAGGTGAAGGAACCTTCCTTAGTACCTCTACAATAAGAACCTTCCTATCGTCTAAGAATTTAAGGCAGAAAACTTTTTCCTCGTTGTGTATCAGGCTTAGGAACTCTCCTAACCTTTTGCAATAAGAACCTTCCTATTGCTTCCAAACCTAAGAAAAAAAACTTTTTCTTCTTTCTGAGGTTAAGGAACCTTCCTCAGTACCTCTACGATAAGAACCTTCCTATCGTCTAAGAATTTTAAGGAGAAAAACTCTTTCCTCCCCGTTGACCAAGTCTAGGAACTTTCCTAGTGTTTTCGCAATAAGAACCTTTCTATTGCTTCCAAACCTAAGAAGAAAAATGTTTCCTCTTTTCTTGATGGATTAAGGAACCTTCCTCACCCTTGTCTCTATAGAAACCTTTCTATAGAAGAAAGAAACTTTTCTCTCAGTTTTAACTTTGGTAGGGAACTCTCTCACACCATGGTCTAAGAGGTAGAAAACCCTTTCTTTACCACTTCTTGTCGCCTTAGAGGTAAAGAACACTGTCTCTTTACAACATCTAAATTTCTTTGAGGTAGAGCACCTTGACTCTTTACCACCTCCAAATTCCTTTAAGGTAGAGCACCCTGACTCTTTACCACCTCGGATGACTTTTGAGGTAGAGAACCCTGTCTCTTTACCACATCTAAATGTTTGAGGTAGAGCACCCTGACTCTTTACCACCTCTATTTTCCTTTGAGGTAGAGCACCCTGACTCTTTACCACCTCTAAATTCCTTTGGGGTAAAGCACCCTGACTCTTTACCACCCCTGAAAATGCTTGAGGTAGAGCACCCTGACTCTTTATCACCTCTGATTTATCCCATACTATGAGAAAAAGAATGACTTTGCTTTGAAAACTTGGATTATCTTTGTTTTAGATGTGATGAGGTAGAGAAACCTTTCTCGTTTAAAGACCTCTGTTTGACTTGAATTACGAGGAAGAGAATTATTTTCTCTTTGGAGCCTCAGTTTAGCTTTGGTATTGAGATATAGGAACCCTCCTTGTTATCTCAAGCAAAAATTTCTAAGAAAACAACCAGACTTAGAATAATTTCCTCAAAAGTGTGAATTTCCAAAATGGGTGAATTCAAAATTTGAAATTCTATGACATGAGTGAATTTTGAGAAGGCCAAAGATTCCACAAAATGAGTGAATCTTAAAAGTGAAAAGCTGGTCGAATGAGAAACTTTAAGAGTGAAAACTGTCTTCAAATACCTTAAAATGAGCTTTGAGAACGACCATCCAAACAAGATAAAATTGCTTTCAAAAATGGTATGACAACTTATGGATGCCTACCTCTCAAATATGCCCCTAATCATAAAAATAAACCATGGTTTCTTTGATGGTGAAAACTTACATCGATTTTGATCTTTGAAAACTTAGTTTAACCTTGCAGTAATGATGATGTAGAGAAACTTTTCTCATTTTAAAACCTCGGTTTGACCCAAGTGACGAGGAAGAGAATTACCTTTTCTTTGAAACCTCGGTTCAGCTTTCCTTTAGATGTGACGAGGTAGAGAAACCCTTATTGTTTAGAACCTCTGTTTAGCTTTCCTTTAGATGTGATGAGGTAGAGAAACCCTTCTCGTTTAGAACCTCGGTTTGGCTTTCTTTTAGATGTGACGAGGTAGAGAAACCCTTTTCATTTAAAACCTCTATTTGTCCCAAGTTACGAGGTAGAGAGTTACCGTCTCTTTGGAAGCTCGGTTAGCTTTCCTTTGAATGTGACGAGGTTGAGAATTACCTTCTCTTTGGAACCTCGTTTTAACTTGAATGTCACTTGATCTCAATTTATGTGAACATACCTGGACCGTAAAACTTCTTTCACTCGGATGATATCGAGAAATTGTAGCCTCTAACTCTTGGCAGATGTGAAGTTATTGAAACACTCCCTTGTTTTCCATTGTTCAAAATGTCTCCCCCTTGATGTGCTTGGACTAAATTACCCCATTAGCTATCTGTGCCAAGCTTTAATGAAACTTGCTTGTGATAAAACCATGATCTGATATGATGATGTCCATGATGCATGCTTTTTTAATCTTTGCATCTTTAGAATGACTTTGATGGAAGCCATGATGCATGAGTGAATTCTATGCTTCCTTCAACATTACTTCTTGTGATTCTTTTCCTTGAGTTATTTTGAACTCCTCTTTACCTCACCACAGATTTCATACCATCTGAAGGCTCAACTTTCAATGTCTCTTTGTCTCTTTCCTTTTCTTGTGGCCGTGTTGGTGCTTGCTCATCCCCATGTTATCGTATGAATGATTGATCTTCCCTGGACTCAATTTATGATCCATCAAACTTGTCCCCTTGTCTATGGAGCTTCTTTGCTGGCAGTACTCTTCTTGCGTTCCGTAGAGACTACTTTGCCCCCTGAATATGGTGTCTATGTGGACGAAGGTATCATCTCCATTCGATATCATACATTTCTAGCCCCTTCGTGATGGCACTTGATCATGAATTTCTCTTGCAAGAACCACATCTTCTTAAAAAAAGTCTCAAGCTATCTCTTCACTTTTAAGTCCACACACATTGATGAATAATGGTTTGGCCTTAAAGAAAAACTTTCATCAATTTGCAAAGCTTGACAAAATAACTTATGGTCTTCGTTTTGATTAAAATATCCTGTTATTCTTCCCCTTTCCAACTCAAAGACATAAAATGTACAAGGTAAAAAGGTACAAACAGGTTTTACAATAATAGCCTGTTAACTGAATGAGAATGATATCGAGAGGCAAATGTTAGGTTGAGGAAAGTTAAGTTTGAGTGGTGTGAAAGAAGGGTCTTTTAATGCCACTCGTGAACAGATCTGATAGCCTTGAAAAACTCAATAGCGACGACCTCAAACTTGCTACCTTTTCCAGAAAGTTAGACCTCATCTGTTGCCCCCCAACTCTCATAATCTGTATATACACTTGCTTTGAAGGTTGCTTTTATCTTCTAAACCGCCTTTGCAGGTTTTCAGTCTAGAATCCATAGCACACTTTTCTTTTTCTTTTTTCTTTTTTCATTTCATTTCTTTCTTTTACTTTAGCCTGAGCCTTTTTTTTTTCTTCTTTTTTTCTTTTGTGAGCTATGATTGTGATGTGCTTGATAACCTTCTTGAAGTAAGATGACTCAAGTGGCCTTACTTGCTCGTGCTTGCTCTCAGTCTTTTCTTTCTTTTGAATTTTCCCTTGTTGCCTTTTGATGGAGGGGATGAACTTCTTTCTTTTTTTGGAATTTGTGTTGCGGAGAACTGAGAACCTTTTCTTGTGTTGAGTATTCATGAGAATTGGGAGGCCACCCAAGCCATTTAATATGAGAGCTACCTTCTTTGGAAGCTAACCCAAGACTTCTTGCAAGGATGCTGATAACCACTGCGAACTTCCTTCTGAGAGTTGAGGTGCACCATTTGAGATCCTTCTTACTAGATTTGGCAGCACTTTCAAGATCACTACTATCAAATCTCCCTTAACTTTCATTTCCACCCACAAGTAGCATCGTTGACGAAATAAAGTGTGATGGCAATAATGGATGGTGTAATGGCAAAGAATGAGAGACAGATGTAAAAATGGAATTTTTGGTAAAAAGTGGTAGAATGTACACATTACATCTTTTTATTGGACAAGAAAAGAATAACAGGTGTCCATTTAACAAAGACTACACCCTAGATTCTGGACTAAATCTAGGGGATTTTTACTATTAAATCACTTTGGCAAGCTCTCAAAGATACAAGTTTACTCAAAGGATTCCCTGTCATTCAAAAGTGTGTGCGAACTGCCAGGTTGGATATAACTTGGAGCCCTTCCAAAATCAATGTAATTCCAGCTCAAAATCTTCACTTTCAACTACCAATCACATTGGAATCTAGCAATTTGGAATCGATCAACTGTTGAACCTTTAATGCCCTAAAGTCTCTTATCTATGGTCTCGAGTTTTTGAGTATCCTCTTTTTCTTTAAGCAGCTGCTTCTTTTCTTCGAAAATTGGATTGTGCCTTAAATGAATGTCATCAGATGGGCTTGATTTGTAAAGAACTTCTCTTAAACTGAGACCCGTTGTTGAGTGAATCCAGGGGGATAGGTCGGATCTTGTGGGTCTTTGATGGGGGTTTGCAATGCCTTCCCCTTGATCAGCTCCATTAGATACTTCATCTGTTCAGCCATGCCCTCTATTTTTTACTCGATGTCAATAAGACATGCTTTGACTTGTTCCACCATGAGCCTTGTTTGCAGCCGAGTTGGATATCGGTGTTGAGTACCAATTTTTTACCTCTTTTTCTTTTTAAATGAGATTCTTTTTATCAAATTTTATATGCACGTGATTGATGTAATGCATGCATGCAATAAGTGAGCTTGATTGTCTACTGTTGTGGAACTTCAAGACTTTTCGCTGACATATGGATGACAATAGTTAGTATAGTTTGATGCGTGATTTTGATGCATGAAGGGAAAAGTATGCCTGAAAAACAATCAAACCAACAAAATGAAAAGTGAGATTAGTAACAGGTTAGAATCGAATTGATATAGAGAAATAATATATAAGCCATCAGAGTCATAAAGGGAGAAAACATATGATTAAAGCAACAAAAATGGTCAAATGACAAAAGAGTTAACAACACTAGTGTAGAAGCACAAACCAGTTACGAAAACAATGAAATGAGTCAAGTAAATAATATGTGTCTTGTTATGGGAGTGCTTGTGGATAGATCTATGGCCGCTATATGCATGGATAGCTTTTGAAAGAAAAGGTTATAGGTTGGTTCTCGAATCCCTCTTGCTAAGTCCTATCAGACTAGAAAAGGCCCAATTCCTCACCCACAAGGGTTATGTGAGGAAAACACATCAAATCAGTATGTCAAGAAACAAACAAGAAAGAAAAAAAGCAAAACTAAACCCTTTTTATGGCTAGACTCGTCCCCAACGGAGTCGCCAAGCTGTAGCAACGTGACTTTTAGGAATCGCCACCAATCAGTTTACCTAGGTCGATTGGATACCTGTTATGGTCTGCGAGAGATTCTAAGATCGTGAGTCGGTTACGCTAAAATAACCTTATTAAAACGCCCGAAAATTGGTACCATGGGGTTCAATTTTATCTTTTCTTAAATCTTTGCTTCTTAACCTAATCTTCGATTGAAAAAATATTTTAATGAATTTTAATTCCAAACCGTGAATCTTATCAGACCAACCGGATATGAAATCCTATACGTCCTTGAAATCTCGGAACTTTATCACTTCCACCAAGAATTTGAAAGGAACATCTTGTTCTAGCCCGTGAGTTTTATTAGACCAATCGGATTCGAACGAATAATCCGTCTCAGGATTTTATCAAATCACCAAGAACAAAAATAATTATCTTCATTTAGTTTCTTTCTAACCTATGGATAATGAGGAAAGTAAAAAAAAATATCTAAGCAATTAAACAACTAATTATTTTTTTGTACTATCACTTTAATTTTTTTTCTTAAGTACATATTATGAGATCTAAATAAAGAAAACAAAATCGCATGACCCCAAAGTTATAAAATAAAAAGATAACTAAAGTGATTTAAGAAAACAAAATAAAATAAACACTCTGGGATTATGTTCCTATGTGGATTTAATGGCTACATTTAATGTGTGACCAAACAAACAAATAAGAAAGAAACAAAGAAAAAAAACAAAATTAAAAAAAAAAATTGTTGTCAATGGTCAATCGAAAAAGTAAATGGTACTGGGTCGGTTGAGAACGGGTCAGATCTGGGTAGCGATCAAGTCTTGCTTCGAATCTCCGTTAGCCGGTGACGAGGGAGGGCAAAGGCTTGGGCCTTTTGCTTGGCGATGATGAGGCAACCCCAGAGTTGCTGTTGGCGGCGAGGAGTGGCGGCGGACGGTGGTTGGAGTGAAACCGTGATGGGGACGGAGCTGAGGGAGTTGCACGACGTCCCGGAGGGCGACAAGACGGAGGCGGACGGGACTGGCGACGGCGTGGCTAGCAGCGGCTGGAGGCTGGAGGCGTCGAAGGAGGAAGTCGGAGCGTCGGAGGAAGTGAAGCGTCGGGCGTCCAGGGAGGCAGGGGTGACGGCGGTCAAGGGAGGAATTCAGGGTTTCTAGGAATGAAGAAAGAGAGATAGGGGTTGAAGGCTGCAGTTTTACCTTTTTTCACTGGAAGCTTAGGTTTCGTATTTTTCTTCTCCTTTTCTTGAAATTTGGACCCTTATTTATACTAGGAGAGGCTGGGCGAGATTAGCTAGGTTTAACAGAGTTTAAACATGATCTAAATTCAATTTGAGGAGATTAGGATATAATCTGGCAAAAATAGCAATTTAAGTCTAAAAAAAACTCTCACACTGTTGATCTTGCCCTAAATTCTGTACGAATTTCAATTTGACCCAAAACTTTAAGGATTTGTCAGATTAGCCCAAAACTTTGTAAAAATCCCCAGATTTTCCTAGAATTCTATCGTCAGATTTGGCTCAAACTCTCTAAAATTGATAGATTTGCCACAAACTTTCGAATTTTGCTCAAGACTTTCTAAAAATCCCCAATTTCCTCCCAAACTTTCATTTTTGCCCAAATTGACCCTATAAGACCTTTAAGACTCCAAATTAGTATCAAAACTGAATCAACTCCTATAACCTAAATGTGACTAGACCAACTAATTATGCAAAACCCTAAAAATGACAAAAATGACCCAAATTCCTAACAAATGACCAAATTGTCCCTAAAAATGAAAATTCTCCCTCAACTAATTTTCCTAACCTAAAACTTAAGCAAAAGTCAGTGCCCGGACAAAATTGGGTGTCAACACCTAGGCAACGTGTTCTTTTATTCAACTCAAGATTTAAGCTTTTTCCAAAAAAGTTGAGGTTTAAATGGTTCAGGTCCTTCAAAGTTGTCAAGATGATACCTTATGAAGCGGTAGAGTTCAAGGGTCAAGATGGCTCAACATTCCAAGTCAGTGGGCATCAAGTGAAGAATTACTATAGTGATGATCTTCGACACATTGACTAAGTGATCTTAGCCGATCTATCTTCATGAAAAAATGGTCAAACACGCCTAGCTAAAGGTGTTAAAACTAGCACTCCTTGGGAGGCACCCCAACACTTTAATTTATTTCTTTAGATAAAAAATAATAATAAATAGTTAGTTAATGTGAATCTTAATTACTTATAGTTGAATTTTCAAAATGTAGGTAACATGAAGTGGGCGCTCATGGAGAAGAATTTTGCATTCACGACAAGATCATTGGAAAGTATAAAAAGCTTTTTAAGTATACATTTTTATCGCCATTGAAGAGTTTGGGTGATCCATTTTCTTTAAGCAATTTAAACGTGTTTTAAGGTTAAAAAGTTGGAAAAACAAGTAAAAAAGAAAAAAAAAAGATTGGAATTTTTTTTTCCATTTGCCTAATTCATGCAAACGCACAACTTCATGCGATTGCATAATGTAAACAAAGGAGGCAGTAAGAATTCATTCGGCTGCATTGGGCCATGTGTTCAAGAAATTAAAAAATGGGGGCGGCACATGCGATCACATGATCAAGTATATAGCCGCAACCTTCTCCCTTTTTAATTCAATTTTCCGGTTCTTCTTCTCATTTTCACTTGTTCTTTCAAATTTCTTCCTTTCTAAACCCTAACCCCTCTCCCGTGCATCACACAAATGAAATCTTTGCAAGTTTTTCTCCTTAATCACAACAAGTAAGTGATTCTACACTTTTTTCTCTTTTCTTTGATGGTCATATCTTTCACTTTCATGCCTATTTAGTATAGAACATGTAGAAAAGGACAATTCAAATTTCATGCTTGTTTCTTGACTTCTTGCTTGTTGGATTGATGTTTCTCGGTATATATTCATGGGTGAGTGATTTCTAATAAGATTGATGCTTGAAACTTGATTTTTTTGCAAGTTAAAAACCATCAGTGGTGGGAGGGCGAAATTTGAATGGTGATTTGTGGTTAATACGTGTTTAAGCTTCTTGTTGGTGTGAAATTACTTCCTTGATGCTTTAATTGAATGGGTCACTCTCGAATTTAAAGTAATTTCAATCACATTGTGCTAATTTTGCCTATGAATGTTTCCAGAAACACAAGCTTGGATATTCATGTAGAGAGTTTGGAGCATCAATATAGCTTTATGTATGGATGAAACCTATTGATTCTTTGCATCATCCATCTCTAGGTGTGACATACTTTAACTTCAATCCATTATTTTGCACCTGGATGCTTAGTACATAGTTGATTAAGCAAGGAATTTAGGTTCATTCATCGCACTTGCAATTTACATGTCTGTCTCCCTACATTTTTTAATTGACTTGAGGTTGCTCCCTAAACTTGAAAATATCTTGTATTATTGTTGGTTATTCATTTCATATTTTCTTTAATATAGAAAAATGACAAGGAAAAAGAACCCTACCAAGAACACCTTAAAGGGATCAAAGAAACAAAAGGTGGGCCAAGAGCCTTTGAATGAAGTGAGGTTCATCTCTGTGAAAGCAAGAGATTTCTTCCACAAAAACAAGAATCAGAGGGCAATTCATCAAAGGAGATTCCAATTGAATGACCCAAAAAATATCTTCATCTTTGCTAAATTTGATATGATGTATTGGTACAAAAGGTACCGCCACTATGACTTTGTCTCCATGACCTTGGTGAGAGAGTTTTATGCCAATCTGCACTTCACCTTGGAAAAAGATTAGGAAGCCACAAGCACTGTGGTAAAGGGTGCTGACATCCCATTTCACGCTAAGTCCATCCGTGATGTTCTTGAGATTCCCTACAACCTAGAATTTGAGGTCTTTTTGGAGGCCACCCTAGAGCAAATAGCATTATCTTTATATAGGAAGTCAGTATAGTGGAAGATGGTGCATGGAAGACCAGAATACTTGCCATATGAAGAACTCTTGAGGGAAGTTAAGGCTTGGAGCTAATTCATAAGCACCAACTTACTTCCTTCCATTCACTTGACCGGGAGAAGTTTTGACCAGGTTCAAATTCTATATCGGATGAAGCATGGTATAGAGATAAATGTGTGTAAAATCATTCTTCTAGCATAATTTGAGCAGCCCGGAGTGCTTCTAGCAACATGGTCTTCCTGGAGTTGTTCACTATCTTGATGGCATCAAAAGGAGTGAAGTACCCAAATGATCCCTTAGGCATTAAGAATCCCAAAGAGCACATTTCCATTGCTCTTTTGATGCATTAGGAACAGGCGGACAAGGTCCATTTTGAAAAGGCCAAAAGAAGATTTGAAGAGCAACAGGAAAAGCAACCAATGGAACCATTGGTTAACTTGGATACTACAAACCACAGGTCCATTGGGGTGGCACTTAATAAAATATCTGAGACATTGGTAAAGATAAAGGATGGATGTTAAACAATTGAGGGAGGTCCAAGAGTAACATTCGGAGTGATTAGAGCACCTTGAGGGAGTTGAGTCAGAGCAATTTCATGGATTGGATGCCTTGATGCGGGGGTTGTCCCTCCAAGTTGATGAGAGATTTGCCTATACATATGTTACAGAGAAGACTTCTTATGATGCCATGAGTTGCACGGCCAAGGAATCCTATCCCAAACTCCCATTAGAGTACCTGTCTTTCCCTGACCCTCCCTCATACTTCAGTCCCCAACTATACTCTTGGTGCCCTCCATCATATGCCTACTCCCTGGGTCATCCGTCTCTAGCAATGGTGCCCACTCCTGTGCCCCAATCCTTTGCACCTCCATCTTTCCTATCCACTTAAGCCCAATTCTCATCTGATGCCGAGTCCAACCCTTTTGCCGATGGCTCATCCGACTCACATTCTCACATGGTGGAAGATTGAGGGAGGCAAGTGGTATGATCCTTAGTCTTTCTCTCTTTTACATATTGAGGACACTGCTACTTTTAAGTGTGGGGGGAGTTAGCTTTAAATTTTACACTTGAAATTGTTTCATTGCATTTATTATAATGCATTTGTATGATATGTTAGTTTTATTCGTATGCATCACAGTGATTTCTTTTGTGTGTTGATTGTTGGTTGCCTTTTTCTTGTTCATGATTGCATGCACAAGTAGTTACACTTAAGTGCATATAGTTTGCATATAGGTTATTTGTTTGCAATTAAGAACCTAACTTGTGTAAATACCACCATTGATTATGTCCTTTGCAAACTTGAAATGGTTGTTAATTTTTTAACGTAGTTAAAGTATGTTGCTTGCTATATTAAGTAGACAATTAATCCAATAAGCATTTTGAGCCCTCAGTGTTTAATAAGTTATGGGAAATCCTTTGTTGAAAGTATTGCTTTGTGTTTTAAGCTAGACTTGCTTAGATGTGGTGGCCTTAAGGACCCATAGAACTTTGCTTCTTATGTATAAATGTAAGGATGAAGATGGCAGTTTAGGGCTAACCATTTACTAAATAGCTAACCCTGTATATTATCCCCTAGCGAGCTCCCTTGAACCTTATAAGCCTAATTTTTTGTTTAACCCACACATGCAACCACTTCCACTTTATTTTGATTCCTTTGTTGTTCTTGGAACTAGCGATGCTTGTCTTATTTTTGGGCATTAGATGATTCAATTGAATATTTTTTTGTGGCTTAAATTAACGAACAAGTGTGAGGGATAACCTTGGGATTTAGTGAGTCGATTGGCACTCAATTTTCAAAGTGAAAAATCTTGGTGTTCTTTGAGCATGGATTGTTTTAATGAGTTGGCTATCGAATAAAGGTTAAGTTTTGGACACTGTTTTCTTTATTGTTTTTTGATGAAAAAGGCAAAGGCGAACAGAATGTGAAAAAACCCCCCACTTAACAAGTGAAAAAAAAAGGAAAAAGAAAAAGAAAAAATTGTTAAATTTCAATAAATTCAAACTCAACCATATTTATCTCTAAACTCATATTTTGGAGTGGAATTATGTCTTAGAGATTATTTTATGTGTATGAGACTAGTATTGAATTCAGAGACTTGGGATGTTCGATGTTCTAGGTGCCAATGTTTCTTTTTTCATTGCATTGCTACTTCACCTAGCTTTACAATTAGAATGGCCTTCATCTGATTTCCACTTTCTCCAAACCCGGCCCTATTACAACCTTGTATAAAGACCATTAGACTTACATTTACATACAAACCCTTCGAGGAATTTAGTGGAGGTGAGGTTGGGTCCCCTTATAAGCTCTGGATTAAGAAGCATAAAGCAAAGCCATTATATCAACCCCACCTCAAATTGAGTGCAAACACTCAGAGAGTGCCATCTACCTTTGGTAGCAAGGATTTAACTTTTTCTCCTTTCATCAATTTCTTCCAAGTCAAGTTTGCAGATGTTATATTTTCATAGTGTGGTGTGTCATGAGTTGTTAGCATGTGTGGCTTGTTTGCTTTCCTTAGTTTTATAGTTTGCATTTGCTAGGGACTAGCAAATATATAAGTGTGGGGGTGTGATAGTCACATAATATTCTTATATATTTCACCCATTTTTACACTAATTTATTGTTAAATTTGCTAGACCTTAGCTGCATTTTGTGTTCTATTGATTTGTAGGTTGCATTGTGTTTTTCTGGGGGCTTGAGTGATCAAATTGCATGGATTTGGGGCCAAATTGCCCAAGGGAGTGAAGTTGGAGGTCACCCGGAATAAAAATGGAAAACTTGAAGCTAAAGACAAGTCAATGCTATAGCATGGAAATATCATGCAACAACATCGAAAGGCAAAAGAAGGTGAAAAATGGACATAAAGTTTTCATGTTGTAGAATGGAAATTTTATACTACAGCATTAGAGGAGCCTTCAGTTTTTTCTTCAAGATTTCAAGGCCATGCTATAGCATGGAAATTTCATACAGCTACATCGAGATATTTCCAGATATTTCTCTACTTCTTCAAATGGGTTTTGTCATTCTTAAGGGGACCATTTTGGACACTTGGATATTCCTTCACATTTTAAGGCCCTCATATCTCACCTAATCACCTTATGATTGAAGGATTGTTGGTAGTTGGAAGATAATAGGACTAAGGGTTTGAAGGTTCAAATGTATTCTAGCCTAAGGCTTGTCTGAAAAATCTCTTTTGTTCCTACATAGTTGGTAGCACACAAAAACCTTGTTCTTGAATATTTATGTTATTCCTCTTGGCGAGACCATTGAAGACATTAATGGAAGCTTGCTTAAAGGTGTCAAGAGCTTGGAGACTAAGACGACTTAAGCTTCTAGGGGTTTCTTTTGGTTCTTTCTTCCCTTTTTCTCTCTTGTATTTCTTCATGGTTTACTTGAACTCTAGTGTCATGTTTGTTGCTAGTTTGGACATGGAGTAGATTTTTATATCTCTCTAGGATGAAACTCTTGATACTTGTTATCTAATGTTTAATTGAGCTTTTTCAGGGGTATTGATTTTTTTATGTTGTCTATTCTTGTGTTTAATGACTGTGTGTTGATTGACCACTTCACACAAATCACAATCTCACTTTTTTCTTGAGAAAGAAATAATGAAGGTGGAAAAGAAGAGTAGAGCATGATGGGTCTTCTAGATTAGAGGTAATCCATGAACCCATTAGGTGATTAAAATGAGGTTAGGTCTTAATTCATCTTAGGTTAATATATGAGCTTGAGAAATACCATAGTTAATCTTAGGTGAACAAAACTTGGTCTTGAGAAATAAAGTTTTGATGGTTGAATTCTCACACCACATAGGAAGTTAATGCCCTTAAAACTTCATTTGACTTAGGTAACAAGTAAAAAAGTGAAATCTTAGGGAGATAACCTTCACAATTAAGTCATTTTCTTTGTAGTTAAATTAGCTAGTTCGAGTTAACTTAGTCCCCTTTTCGGTACTTCATTTTTATTTGACATTTGCATTCATTTGATATTTAGAATTCACTTAGCATATAGTAGAATTTAGCATTAATTGTTTTTTGAACTTAACCTTGCTATTGGGTAGCTAGAACTTGACTCTAGGTATAATCCTTCCTATCTCTTGTGATGACACCAATATTCACCATTTGCACACAACAACATTGTACACTTGCGGGTGAATAGGGGTTACAAATTTAAAACTCTTGTGTCGACAACACTTGTTACCCAAGCCAAACGAAGTTTCAATGGTACTAACTTTCTACGTGGTGTGAGGATTCAACCATCAAAACTTTCTTTTTCAAGACCAAGTTTATGGCATTTCTCAATCTCATACATTAATGTAAGATGGATTAAGACCTAACCTCTTCTCAATCACCTAAAGGGTTCATAGATTACCTATAATCCATAAGATCCATCGTGCTCTACTCTTCGTTTCCACATTTCTTATTTCTTTCTCAAGAATAAAGTGAGATTGTGAGTTGTGTATAATGGCCAATCAACACACATCTATTAAGCTCAAGAATAGGCAACACAAAAGAATCAATACCCATAAAAACCTCAAATAAACATTAGATAACAAGTATCAACAGTTTCATCCTAGAGACATACAAAAATCTACTCCACGTCCAAATTACCCATGAACAACTTTCAATCCAAACATAAAGAAGGAAATAGAAGAAAATGGAAGGAAAGAAAAAAAACAAAGGGAACTCCTAGAAGTCCAAGTGATCCTTAGCCTCCAAGAAGCCTTTTACCCTTTCAAGCAACCTCTCATACTAGTCTCCAATGGTGGCTCCCAAAAGAATATGAGAAGAAGAGTATGGTGGATGAATGAAAAACAAAACCTTTTTTGGAGAAGTTGTAGTCCAAATCCCCTCTAAAACTTTGTCTTATGCTTCACCTAACTTAATAAATAGAATCCTCTAGCCAATAGAGAGCATGGATTAAAAAAGAAGTAAGAGACCACAGAGATCCGAAAACTGTGGCAACACATTGCCAAAACAAAGGAAATGGTTGTGCCGCTTAGCCACGGCATCACATGGCAAAGCCACATCGCCACCTCTGGCGGCGCATCACCAATGGTAGCAAAAATTTGCAGGGAGTTGACAATGTTGGCGACGCCTCGCCACAAGCTTCTTCCCTTTTTGACCCATGCACAACCAACTTTTACTTTCCTCGATCCTGCGTCGTTCTGACCAATCCACAATGTTCTCTAACTTGCATAATTAATGAACAATGCAAGAAATAGTAAGAACAGTGGCATAAAGTGATAGGAATTTATGATCAAAGTTAACAAAAAATCAACCATTTTGACCGTCACAATATGCACTTATCACCTATACACCTGCAATGTTTGCATAACTTGAATATTTTCTCATAGCGCAGAGACGCACAGTGGGTCGGCCATTAGTTGTTTCCAAGAAGAACCAAGGGAGAAGAAGTTCATTAACACTTACAATATTCTTAAATCGGAGTTAATTCCAGCGATGAGGACTAAACACTTCCATATCGACTTCCAAGACAGGACCAATTCGATGAGCAATTTCCTTAGCAGTTTCAAAGTTAAGATACATAATTGGAAGCCCATGCACCTGCACCCACGTAGCAGTAGACGAGAAATTATGATCCTCCGCCCTCATATGTTGCTGCAACCGTTGCACCAGAATTCAGGCCCCATCCATGTTCCATGGGGCTTCATCTTCCGAATGAAGTATATCATTTCAGCTCTCGAAATGGGGGATAAATCGATTAAATCCCACACTTCCCATAACTGAGACATAATCCTCCATCCGCCATGCAAACTAAATATTTTCTTGAATAAAAGCAACAGTAAATCTTCGTCGGTCAACCACTTGAATAATTAGAGACCGAGAAAGGAAATCCCTGATTTGTTCCAGGGGATCAAATCCCGTAGCAAAAACAGCTCCATGTCAAGGAAGATTACAGCTCCATGCCAAGGAAGATAGTCCGGGGGAAAAGTGACCATTGAGTTAGACCATTGTTGCTTTCAAATATACTGCCATTTTTAAGATGTTATATACTTCGGAGAACCCATTGATATGAGAACATAAACAGAGAAGAAAATGATAGCAAAAACGGCAGAAATAGTAAACCAAGTAAAGCAGCAAATACACCAGAATGCTGAAAAATCTCCCAGAATCAAGGCACCAACTGAACAAGAAACTTTGAAGCCTGGTACGATTTTAGACAATCTAAAGGTACTGATTCAAAATAAAATACCAACAAAAACCAGGACAGAGCCCCAACCTCATGGACTGATTTATAAATGAAATCACCAATATGGAATAACAGTATAGGTAGTGATTCACAAGACCAGGGGAAGCTGAAGTAGAGCCTGGTTGTTGCAAAATGCAATATGCAATATGCAAGGTTGCCTGGTTGTTGCAAAAATAACTGACGAGGTTGCGAGTGCATGATAGTGAGCTCGACTATATATAGCAGAAGGCAGAAGCCATGGATCTATATTTGGCTTCAGTGAGGGATTGGCTAACAATAACTTGTTTCTTTGTTCTCCAAGGGATTGATGTCTGGTCCGGTCATAGAAAGATACTACCTTGCCAATTAACCTTCAATATGGAGAAAGGTCTTCGACTTCGAGGAAGGCATCAGTGGAACACCCATGATTGTGTTGCTGATGTATGGGAGTTTTGCCTCCTTTGTTCCACTCAATCTTGCATCTAATAAGATGTCAAGGGCATACTTTCTCTAGCTTGCGAAAATTCCTTTTGGTCCATGTGCGAATTAACACCACGAAATACTTTAGATATATGCCCCAAGTCCTATATGCCCAGGTAGTCGAAAGTGAGCAAGAGTAAAAAATGAAGATTGGAACTGGATTGATATGGTTGGCTGGGTGACCAAGTTTATCTGGGTTGAGCGGGTCAAGCGAGTTTGACCAAGTTTTAACCACTACCAACCTGACCTGTATGCACCGACCCGGTGGAGGCTATAGGTCGCAATTGAACTGGCCTGACCGGCCAAGCCGGGCTAAATTTAACAACACTTAACGATGCATTTTTTATTTTTTTTTACATAAAGATTAAGATATGTGTGATATATGTTGTTCTTTTCAGTTTTATCCCTAAAGTAAAATTAATTTTTTTTTACTTTGTGAATGGAGAATTTAGATGAGTATTAAAAAAGAAATTTTTTTTTTTGTTTTGCACAAAGATAGTTTAAATAAGATAGTAAGGTAACTTAAGTATTAAAAACTTTCCAAAAGGGGAAAGTACATATCCTTTTGGAGATAATCCAAAATGAATACATATCATATTTTTTGGGATAGAAAAAGTATTATTTAATGGATGTTAAGAATAATTCTTTTTCATGATTTAAAAATTCACATAATTAATTTCTTCTTGGGTTGTCATTGATCGAATAGTACATTGTGGGAACAATTTCTAAATTTTCTCAAACAACTTTCATCTCTTTTTTTCTTAAAGTCTCAGCTCAAGTGGTTGAGGCTTAGGACACCAAGATCAATGTCAGAGATACGAACCTTACAGCTTCAAACTTTCATAAAATACCAATTATGTGGATTTTGTGGTCTTCTGAATCCTAGAAAAGCAAGCATTTGCCCCTTCATTTAGCAATAAACTACCTCCTACCCTCATGCAAGATACTTTCTGATTGCCAAAAAAAAAATATTTTTCTTTTTTGGTTTCATTTGTATGATTTAGATCCAGGAGTGCATGCTAGCCAGCTTAACGCAAAAATTATGCCGGCACTTTTTCAGAAGCATGTGATATTCATTTGTTATTATTTTGACTTTTGACGGATTATGTCATATATCCACCTTGCTTGAAAAACATATTCTCATAATCCTACAAGAAAAGTAGCTAGAAACTAATCAACGCATAACCATATGTTAAAAAGGTGTTGAATGGATCTTTCACACATATTTTCTGTTTATATATAAATTTTATGGTTTTTGGATTTCGCAGCATACTGTAAGGGTTTAAACGAACAAAACGTTCGATGAATTGTTTGTGAACCGTTCAATGGGTTCAATGGGAGTTTGTTTTTATTCGTTTATTAAGCTAAATAAACACGAATAAGTCTATGTTTGTACATTATTCATTTGTTTTTTCATTAATGTGTGTGTGTGTGTGTGTGTTCGTTTAAATCGTTCACAAACATAATATATACATTGTTTGTGAACATGTTCATATTTGTGTATTGCCGTTCATAAACGAGTTCATTCGTTTGGTTTGTTTATTGCTATTCACGACATAAACGAACGAATACGAACAACCATTTTACATTAAATGAATGAACAAACACAAACAAAACTGTTGTGTTCGTTAAAAACCTAAACGAACAAACATGAACAGCTCTAGTTCGTGTTTATTCTGTTCATTTACAGCTCTACCATGCTGGTCAATACAAGCGGTACATACCGTTACTGGTGGAGAAATGATACAAGACAGCCAAGACAATGACTATCCTCTATGCTAGCGTGTATCATCCATCTTCCACTATACTAGCCATATCATCATGGTGACGGCTAAATAAAATTTTTTACTTTTCAATTTTTGATATTTTAGGTAAAATATATTATAAATATGTAATTGATTAATTTTATAATAAATATTTACTGATATTTAAAAAAGAAAACTTGTACTTATATACATAAGAAAAACTCATAATTAATCTATATACATGTAACCTACACTTTATATTCTTACAATCTCAAAATTTGGTATGCTCTATGTGTTGAAATATATATATGATAATGTATTGTATCATTCTGTTAGAAAAACGATACACCATACAATTCGAGATTTAAAACTTTGATAACCTTACAAGAAAATTAACTAAAAACTTAATATACCTAAGAACTAGTTAACACATAAGCATGATCCAAAAAAGTAGTTATATTGACCCAACCGCTTTAGAAAAGTGGCAAAGGAACATCAAGGAGACTCTTGTCTTCCTCACTTCCCCATATAATATCATTTAAAGTTTATTCAAGTAACTTTTACTTCTGTGTCCCAAAATAGTAGTCATTTTTTTCTATATTATAAAATATCTCTTACTTTATCTAGACTTGTAAAGATGGTTGTATAAACAAAATATTTATATTGATCTTTCACACGTAAAATTTTTTTGTATATATAACCTTGCAAAAAAATTAGCTGGAAACCAAATATATCTTGTTGAAAATTAGTTGACGCATAAGCATGAGCCACTTTCCAGGCCAAATAATTTTTATTCAAGTTCACCTGATTCTGAATACGACTCAGGTTCAGATTCAATGTTGTAGATTTTTGAACCCATTCTTGGTGATGATGATAAGGAAGATGAACAGTTGAAAGGATTTGGGACCAACGAGTTTGAAAATATTTATAATATACTGGAGAAGGTTGTTGAGTTAGAAACTCAAAATGTTGTTGGGCTGAACATTATTGGGTCAGTCAAGGGGAATGATTGCGATAATCAGCATGATGTGGAGGGTTAGAATTTGTTTGGACCTTCGATGATTCCTGGTGGTGTTGACACATATCGAGCCCAGACAAGTAGAGAGGCTTTGAAGCCCAAAAGAAAGTGTAAAAAAGCAGATCTGTTGTGGACATTCTTAGTGGATTAGGGGAGCACTTATGTGCCCATGCATGAGGCAAAATAGGAGGTTCCCATTGCAAAAATCATATCTATTTGGGGTTTATCTAATTTCGATTATGTGCAAAGAAGTGCAGCGGGATTAGCATGAGGCCTTCTATATGTTTAGGATAAGAGAGTTTTCAAAAAGTCTAGTAGATTTTCCAGCAAAGGATTCATAGGGGTTGTAGGAGTTTTGGAAGGAAGCAATGACCCTATTGTTATGGTCCATGTTCAAAGAGAATTATATGTTGCTTTCAACTCCTTCATAGTCCAATCAGCCCTTCATGATTTGCAAATTAGTGGGTGAAAATATACTTGGTTCAATAAGGATGGCACAAAGATGAGTGGGCTTTATTAGGGGTGGACCTAGGCTTTTTTATTTTTTTATAAAGAATGAATCAAAAACAAATATTTTCTTAAACTATAATCCTTATAAGTGCATTTGACTAATTTTAAGAAGAGTCAAGAATATATTTACTTTAAATTATAAAGGAAATTACATGTATTTTAAAATATTAGGGGGTCGGCCTCTGCTAGCTCATTTTAGTTCCGCCCTGACTTGCTCGCGTCAACCAATTTCTTGGATCATTGATCGAGCATTTCGATGGTGGCATTGAAGAGATACGTTTTAGATCATTGCTCATTATTTTAAAGTCTAATTATGCAAACTCCGATCCTGTTCCATTCAGAATTTCTGATACTTGGATGGAGCAATAGGAATTTGAGGATATTGTAAACAAAAAAAAAAATAGAAGAGTGGGAGAAGGTGAATATTCAGGGTAGGCCAAGTTAATTCTTCAAAGACAAATTGAAATATTTAAAAAAAAAAAGTGTTAAAAGAGTGAGGAAGCAAAGCATTTGGACAGATTAACAAGGAAATTGATGATTTAAAAGCTGAAATTAGCACATGGAACCAATTGGTTGAAGAAAGAAATTAAGGATAAATCCAGTTCTGAAAAGCATTGTTGAAGCAGAAATCTGGTTGTCTCTTGGGCTAGAAAGGGTGATGAAGATACCAGGTTCATTCATGATATGGTTGATCACCGTGTTACGAAAAATTCTATTAATGGACTAATCGCAAACGGGATTGGAAGAACGATCTGAAGAGGATCAAAGAAGAAGTATTCAAATAATCTAAATCTATTTGTCAAGAGAATATACGAGCAGGCCTAAGTTTTTAGCAACAAATTCATTAAATTATGCAACCGGATGAGGAATTATCTTCGGTCTCCTATTTCTTAAGAAGCAGCCAAAGTTGCAGTTTAGAAGTATGGAGGATCTAAAGCACCGGGCACTAACGGTTTCACTTTCAATTTTACTAAACATAACCGGTATCAACTTTTCAAGAGAATATACTGAGCAGACATAAGTTTATTAGCAAGAAATTCAAAAAAGTATACAACCAGATGAGGGATTATTTTGATGAGTCTTCTATTTCTGAAGAAGCAGTCAAAGTTGCAGTTTGGAAGTATGGAGGATCTAAAGCACCGGGCACCGACTGTTTCACTTTCAATTTTAGTAAACGCAATTGATAGACCCTGAAGGAATATATTTTGAACTATGTGGCTTACTTTTAAAAATTTGGAAGGCTTGAATAAGGTTGCAATGCTTCCTTCGTAAATCTTATTCCTCAAAAGAGCAATATTGTGAATCTTTGAGAATATCGTCCGATAAGCCTCAAGAGTGAGAGCCTTAGTGCTGAGATCCATGCACTAAACTCCCACCTGAGGCTTAAACTCCAAGTGTGAGAGCCTCAAGAGTCCTCCATTGTGCCACACTAGCCTCTGATGGCTAGAGACTACTACAGTCCATAACTAGAATCATTAAAATTCAATTAGCAATGTACTTGCACAAAATACACTAGTACAATAACCCTCAATGGTATTTAGGCTCTACATACTCAATATCTACATGACAAATCTAAAAGGGGTGAGAATCAAATATTTTCAGTAAGGTATTATTCAATTTACAAGGAAAATGCTAAAGATAAAGCACATATAAACAATATATGAATTAATCTACTGTGAGTCTAGCAGCCTAAGGCTAAACATGTCGTAGCTCCAATCCCTTGGGACTTTACCCACAACCTAGTCCTTGTTACATGACTTAGTCCTGTCAACTAACATGCTAGCCTTACTAGCCTACTAGTGAGCTTGGCTCACTAGCCTCAAGTTCCCTTTGGTGTTGTAAAAGAGTACCATGCTTGGACTATAGTTCTCTAGGTTCCAAGAAACCCACTTTAAGTGCACTAAGATTTCACATTGGTACCTCAAGCTATAAGACTCAACTAGGCCACCAATGGTTCTAAATCTTTCACCTAATCTAATCGCACCTATTGTAGTCATTGTAGCTAATCAAACCATTAAGGTCAAACTTGCACCCATGTAACCAATGAAATTCCTAGCACATTGGATATACTAAGCATGGTTTTTAAATTTGTACTATACCATCAAGTAGGATACAATACTAGATAACCGAAATACAGGTTATCATATGTACCGAATTATACCAACCGGTACCGGGTGTACCAACTGTATTGCCTTATATCGGCCATACCATCTCATTACAGGCCAAATATAATTTTTTGGGATAATTACAATTTACTTCTTGAGATTTATGTAAAATTATACTTTGGCCCCTTCCATTTTAGAAATATACACTTTACCTAATACCTTTTAAATACAATCCAACAGTAACTTTTAAAATCTTAATTTAGACTGTACAGTACTTATCTTCAAGTAATTTCAATATGTGTAGTACGTTTTTTATAGTTAATTAAAATTTAAAAAAAATAATTATTTTCCATTTATAGAAAGAAAAAATTAATAATTTAAAATATCTATTAACTATAAACAAAATACTATACAGATTAACATTACCAAAAAAATGACTATTGTAATTTTTAAATTAAGATTTTAGATATTGCTATTAGACTGTATTAAAAATGTATGAAATAAAGTGTGCATTTCTAAAATAAGAAGAGGTAAAGTGTAATTTCAACTGAACCTTATGGGCAAATTATAATAAACCCTAATTTTTTATTTTTATAGTTATTTTTATATTTTTAGGTAAAATATATTATAAATATGTGTAATTGATTAGTTTTATAACAAACATTTACTATTATTTGAAAGAAAATTTGTACTTTTATTTTTTTCATATCTTAAAAAATATAGTTTTAATCTATATAGTGGAATATTTATATAAGAAAAACTTTTAATTAATCTATATACATATAACCTATACTTTATAATCTTACAATCTCAAATTTTGGTATGTTCTATGTATTAAGATATTATATATCAATCTTCAAATATACCTAAAATATTTAAAACCGATGCATCCAAGGTGATAGATATGGTACTGATATTGTACCGTACCATTAGAAAAATATTATACTTTTTGACAAGATTTAAAATCTTGCTACCATGACATCACATCCATGGGTACCTTCCACCTCAGGGAAACCAACGTCTGAGATGGATCTTTTCTGTGATAATAGGTCCGCCATTGCTACTACAAACAATCCCATACAACTTGATCGAACTAAATATGTGGAGATTGATGGGCACTTTATCAAGGAAAATTTGAAAAGATAATTCAATTTATGTTTGTGAGATCCAAAGATCAATTGGCAAACATTCTGAAAAAGGCTGTACTAGGCAAGGATTTCTACAACTCACTGGACAAGCTGCACGTTGTAGACGAGTTTGCTTGGGAGGAGTGTTGGATTGAGTTGTAAGTCACATTTCTTGTTTTCCACGGTTTCTGTTCTAGCTTTCTTATTTACTAAGTCTCTTGTATTTTGATAAAAGTAAACTTGTTGTACTAGTAGTTAGATAAGTCTAGGACTCTTGTTAGAAGCTAGCTAGTGAAGTGCATTTATGCACATTGTTTTTAATAAATAAAAAAACTGCACTGCCGTGTACATATTCCACCATGAACTCATGTTGACATGAATCACATTGCTTCCCTCTACAATGTTGTTGTTTTGCATTTCTTTTGGTCCCTTGGGTGTTTGTTGAATTGCCTAGCTTAAGAGAGAATTCCGGCTTTCACTTTGGTTACTTCATTTTTGGGACCGATTCTATTTGCATCTTCACACTTAGTTTGGCCATCTTCTTACTATTTGAAAAGACGTCCGGTGCTAATGATGGATGTGGCGGTGGCCGGTGTGGTCAAGGATTGGCTACTGATTGCCTTCTTGTGGCCAGTGATAAAGCACATTGTCACACCCATCAATTTGCTCAAAAATGGGCTTGCATTTTTGGGCACGGCCTATTACAATCATTGAAATTGCAAGGGTTGAAGGACAAGGAGGCCCAAAGGAAAGCTGATAATGAAGAGAGTGGAAACTCTTTGGCGGGGCCTACCATGCTAACGGGAGAATAGACGGAGCTTATGAATGGTGGAATAAAGTATATATTTTTCAAATAGAATGAGCTAAAATATAATTTTAATTAAATTTTTAAGATAATTTTAATTCCATTCTTCGTGATCGGCCTCAGAAAAAACTCTTTTGGTGTCCATATTTTCCTTCCAAATTCCTGTTATTAATGAAATTTTACAGTTCAAAACGGAAGCTGCCTATAAATAGCCGTGGTAGATGAACCAACTCGTTTGCGTGGGATTTTGGATTTAATTTAATTCAAATAAATTCAAATCATCTGAAGTTTGAATATTTTTCTTGCCTCGACATCTTGTTGTAAATAGAAGAAGCCGTAAATGATAACAAAAAAAAATCATGAATCACAAGTACAAAACATGAAACCAGATAATGAAACAAGAGCACATGTAAACTTCAAATATATGTGGGCAGATATCTATTAGTATTAGCAAAAATTGGCGGTCAGAATTATCCACCTGAATCACGAAATATTCCTTTTGTTTGCCATTATCGCGGTCACTTTACTCCAATTCAAAATATTGTGCATCTTTGCACAATATTCAAACCAGGATATTCAAGTAAGCCATAATAATTTATGGTGACATATTTGGTACAATAAACACCATTTTTGCCAATTTAGTCTATGAAAACTCATAACGATGAATATTCTCTTTTGTTTAAAAAAACTATGCTTTACCCTAAACAATATAACAAATACTTGTTCAATATCTAGATAAATAAAGAAATTGATAATTTAATTTGTTAACTAACTATTAAACTATTTAAAAATGGTCTGAATTTGCTTGGAGATAGATACTATACAGTTTAAATTAGAATTTAAAAAGTTAATATCAAATACTAAAAAAAATAGTACATCCAAGGGGTAAAATGTATATTTGGAACAAAGGGGGATAAACTACAATTTCAGTTGAAAATGTAAGGGGCAAAGTGTACTTAGCCCTAAACATACTATGGTCTTCACCTTTTTAACAGGTAAATTGCACCCATGGCCCATAACCTTTTATTATTGTTCTATTTTGGACCCTAATCTCAAAATTTAGCATGGGCCGTCCTCAACCTCAATTTTTTGTTCCATTTTAGACCTTTAGAAGATGAAAAGTGTTAAAAATAATGGAACTTGACACATGACATACCAGCTTGGGGTAATTGGCCACGTGGCACAATGAATCACCAGCTATAGATGTCTGAAATTAGCCACATCAAAAATTTAAGGCCTATGTTACAAAAAATGAAGAAATTTAGGGCATGTATAGAGTTAGTCCAAATCTCTCCTTTCTCCTCCCTTCCCCGCCACCTCCGACCTCAATAGTCGCTCATCCTCCCCTTGTTCCCAATTTCACTCCAAGTTATCCGTGCTTCACCGCAAGCCTGCCGTCCCTTCATGTGACCCCACGATGATCATGAAAATCGTGAGAATTCGGAGAACAAAATCGAAGATGGGCCAAGGAGATTCGTGAAGGTAAGAGGGCGAACAAAAATCGCAAGCCTCATTATTCCCACCAAAATTGCTCGCCTTCCATGGCCATCACCACCACTTCCCTCTTTTTTTAACCTCTTCCTAGTCACCACTCCCCTGCCTAATCTCCACGTTTGACGATTCATCGATCAACGTATCCTCCGCCTAAGAGATTCGCATATGGCATTTTTTATCGTGCGTTCGATTTCACTGGGTTAGACCATGTTTTTGTGGTAGCAATTGAGATGAAGAAAATGAGAAATTGGCGAATAAGGGGAGGAAGGGAAAAGGGGAGAATGAGTGGCGGCTATAGAGGATGCTACAATAGCGGCAGATCAACGGCTTGACAATGGGGATGATTTGTAAATTGCTCCTTCCTCCGGTTTATGTCGTCTGCAGTATAAGGCAGCGACAAATAGGGTGAGATGAGGAGATGGTGAATTGACAAAAACTCATCGAATTGACTATTGCAATTGAACAAAATCTCAATGAGGAAACAGGGGAACGAAAGGAGGATGGGTGGTGGATGAAGCCAAGGCCAGAGGCTGAGGAAGAAGGCTGGAGGCGACGGGGGAGGGAGGAAGAATGAAAGATGTGGGCTAACCCTAAATAGGCCCTAATTTTCTTCATTTTTTGTAACATAGGCCCTAAATTTTTTATGTGGCCAATTGCCCCAAGCTGGCATGCCACATGCCAAGTTCCGTTATTTTTAACACTTTTCATCTTCCAAAAGTCCAAAATGGAACAAAAAGTTTAGATTGAGGACGGCCTATGCAGGATTTCGAAGTTATGGTCCAAAATAGGACAATAATAAAATGTTAGGGGCTACAGGTGCAATTTACCCCCTTTTCAGCCTGTGTCTATTTGTTGGGGTTAACTGTGTCCACGCCCCTAACCTTTTTATTATTGTTATATTTTGGACCTTAATCTCAAAATCTTGAATAGGAAGTCCTCGACCTCAATTTATTGTTCCATTTTAGACATTTAGAGGATGGAAAATGTTAAATTGATAGAATTGGCCATGTGGCACTCCAACGTGGGGCAATTTGCCACGATGGCATGCAATGTCATAATGAATTGCTTCATCTCTTTCATTATCCCCACCCTTAAAGCCACCACAACTCACTCTCACCTCCGAGTCGTCATTCTCAACTAGCCCATTTCAGCTGATGGCCTACTGCCCCAAGTGGCCGCAACGTTCTACCCAAGAACTATGAAATCAACTGGATATTCTCCACATAATCCAACCATCTGGAGCTCCTTCTTTCTTTCCCAAACTTCCAACATCGTATTTGGATTGAAGAAGAACACATCATCGTTCCTGGTTCAAGTCCTCCTATAATCTACCCTCGCCCAATTGATGCCCAACTACCAAAGAGTTTCCAGGAGAGCAAAAAGTCACCTCTTTAACTCCTTTTCGCTTACCTTTGATGCTTCTGATGCGAAAATTGGTTTTGTGATTTTTTGGCAATTTCGTAATGAGTTCTCATCAATTGTGCAATTTCATGATGGGTTTTCATCTTTGTTGCCTCTAATGCATCTGATGCTTTTATTGTGAATGGAACAGAGAGATCGAGCAAAAAGATTAAGCAAAGAGATGTTATGGCATATGCCTCAAGATGCTGAGCACAAAGAAAAACATCCTTAGAAAAGGCAGTGAGAGAGCGTTGGGCTAGATGGGGAAAGAATGAGGATGCAGTAACATGGCAAAAGGTAGCATGAGGATGGAGAATGATGGCCTGGAAGGAAGCTAAAAGGGTGAGGTTAGAGAAGGGTTTCAATTTTTTTTATTCTTTTTCTTCCATTTCCACATCATTGCTAAAGTTGATTCATTGTGCCACTATGATCAATCACCCCAAGCTAGTATGCCACGTGGCTAATTTCATCCATTTTAACACCAAAATGGAACATTTTGAGGTTAGGGTCTAAATTAGAACAATAATAAAATGTTAGGGCCCATGGACAAAACTAACCCCTATTTGTTGAGCAAAAATTATTTACTAGTCTTTTGACCATACTACCCCATAAAAGTGTGACATTAAATCTTTGCAACATAACACACAATTTCAATTCTTTTTACTATTCTATTTGTCTAAAAAAGAATTAAGCGGATGCCTTTTTTGGAGCCAAAAAGCATGAATTCTTTCCTTTTCTAGAAATTTTTTAATATCTAATTTATCTTATTATCCTCATTTAAACTCCACAACACAAAATTATAGGAAAAAATATTTTCTTTTTTAATCTTCATTAAAACTCTTACTATGCAAAACCTAAAAGGGAATTTTTCTTTTTAAATCAACATTTAAACTCTCACAACACATAATCCAAAAAAAAAAATTATTTTATTTTTAGTGACAAAAATGGAAAAGACATCATAATTTTCTTATCTAGCGAAACGCATCATTTTCTATGGGACAGAGTACAATTTTGCCATCATCATCACTCGAAAGCTTACAATGTATATATTTAATGCCTAAATTCGATATTTGCTCTCTTAGTTTATTTTTCTATCCTCAATTGTCATCTTATCTTTAAGTTGTCCTATGAAAGTCATTTACCTCATATTACGTGTCCCAATTGAATCATTCCCATCAATTATACCATTAAATTTAATAGAAATTGCTAATGCAGTATTAATTAACACTAAAATAAATTTAAAATGAAAATTTTGATTCTCAAACTTTTCTGGTCAACATTTCTAATCCTTCCAAATTTCATAAACATCAAGAATGAACTCAAACTTTTGATTTTTCCTTCCAACCACCAAAAAAAAAAGATCAAGAATAAACTCAAATTTCCTCCAGAAGCTCGAGTGCTAAAAATAACTACAACCAAATGGAAGGAGATTCACTGGCCATGAATAGGTGTCAGTGACAGTTGGCCAAGTCCTCTTCTCCATTTCTTGGCGCAACTCCCTCGAAATAGAGGTGGGAATCGAGTCAGCCCGACCAGGGACAGGCTGGTCCCAATCTTGGGTCATGAGGACCGGGCTAGGCCCAGTTGCAGGCAGGGCGGTCCCAAGCCGAGTCCGAGGCTAGGCGGGGTTGGTTTGGAGTTTTTTCTAAAAAAATTAGAAACATAATTAATTATATATGTTATAAATATTTTTAAGAAAAAACACCACCTCCAGTGTAGGTTTTATTAAGTTAAAAATCAAACGGCACTTACAAATAATCGAAACGGGCCTTATATTTTAACATGGAAAAAATGTTCCAGAAATGATGAATAATAGAAACCTATGATCTGTACTAAGCAGCATAATCAAATTAAATACAAACTACATGTATGATTAAAAAAAAAATTCAAGTCTCCGTATCGGATATTACCTCCTCACCTGAACTCTTTTGGTCTTGCTACCGGAGTGCTGTGAGACTTCAATCTCGGTTGCACACGCATACTTCTACCATATCGGGTGTCAATCTTGATCGTTTCTCTTATATCACCCGTTTTCCGACACTAAACACTACCTCAGATGAGACGGCCGATACTGGAACGGCAAGAATCTCCTGTGCGATTATCGACAAGATCGGAAACCTTGATCTTTTTTGTTTCCACCACTCCAAGATGTCGAGGTCACTTACCTCGAATGATATATTGAGATAGTCATCGACCTTAGCTAATCTCAATGTCGTCGGTCGAGGTCGTTTAAGTATTTGGAGGGCTAAGTTGAATCTTGAGGAGATTGATCTCCTTGGAAGCTCATTTTGAGGAGCTTCAAATCTTACCTTATCCAAATGTCACTCACAATATAATTTGTATAAAGAATGTAAGTACTTGGAAGCAGTAGCAGACATAGCCAAAACATTTATATGAGACATTTCTAAATAAGTATGAAAATTTCTTTCAAGCAATGTTGCTGTGCCCATTAATTTGACATATGGGTCAAGTAAAGAAACAACTAAAAAGATAGGAGGAATGTTTTCAAAATACTGAAACCACTTAGCCCGCATGGCTTCGACGGTTGGTTTTAACAGCTCATCATCTTTAAACTGATGTGAAGCATATGTAATGTTCACTAAATGAAACAAAACTTGATGAATGGTTAGGTAGTAAACACCATAGAAAAATTCAGTTGTCTCGTAAAAAAACTTAAGCAATTCACCGGTTTTGGAACATTTTTTCCAAACTTCAGTTGTAAAAAATTCACAACCCATTTTTAAATTCATGACATGTGATAACAAATTTGCATACGGGAATGCATATTGCAACATCAAATATGTGGAGTTCCAACAGGTTAGGCAATCTAATTTAAACCGTTTCCAACAAAATCCTTTTTGATTTTCAATACAAAAGCTTTTAAATTCACGAAAAACAGCAGGTCTGGACATCAAATATTTCAATGAGTTTCGAATAGGCAGAATCTCATTTTGGAGAACTTCTAAACCCTTTTGCACACAAATGTTCAAAATATGACACATGCATCTAACGTGAAAGAATGCACCGTTGAGAGGTGGTTTTAAGTTTTGACTCAAAAGACGAGCGGCAACATCATTATTTGAAGCATTATCAAATGAAATGCACAGGACTTTATCAGTACAAAAATAATCACGTAAAGTTTCTAAGATGCAATTGAATATTTGATAACCAATATAATCTGTTTCACTAACCTTAAATGACAAAATTCATTTTTGCATTATCCAATCAGAATCAATCCAATGAGAAGTAACGCAATAGAATGATTGACCTATAGGTGATGTCCACATATTAGAAGTAAATGCCACACAATGATCAAGAGCAGAAAAATAGGCTTGCAAATCTAATTTTCCGGCTTCAAATAATCTAAAGTTTTCTTTCCTAGCGGTTATCCTAGATACTTTTCTAAATACAGGATTTAATTGTGATTTTATCCAAGACTCTAGGTGGACATCTTCAAATTGTGAGAAAGGTTTTTCGGTAAACATCATCCCATTTACCATACCTTCTCTACAAGATTATTGGTTAAAACAAAATATACCTAACCCACCAGCGCTGATTGTAGGCTCAAGTTGTGTTTCTCCTCCAGAACTAGTTCCGGCACTGGGGAGGATATTAGGATGTTGATTTTCAATATGCCACTTTAGCGTTCCAATGCTGGATTTCTTTTTATGTACCAAATTTTTCCCGCAATGTTTGCATTTCCCGTATCTCAACTTCCCTTCGTGTATGAGCTCATAATGCTCCCAAACCCAAGCAGTTACTCTAGAGGATTTATCTTGTGCTTGGGTTTCCTCCACAGCAGGTCCATGACTTATAGGCGTCGGTTCTGTTGATAGATTCCCGGACGCCATCACATCCAACTCTTCCACTTCATCATCGGATAATTGATCGTCGAGACCCAAATCGTAATTCATCATATCGACTCCGGCATCATCGTTGTGCAACTCTTGAATTAAGATGTCTTTATCGGCGGGCCGAGAACGGCAACGAAACAAGGCTCGGAGGCCAGTGGTGCGAGAAAATGAACTCTCTGTCGACTTGCCCTTTCCGTTTAAAGCCATGACTCATAAACTAATAGTAGTGGTTAATGCAGAATTAAGAGGAGGTTATAAAGATATTAGGGGGAGATTAGTAAGAAATTTGGAAGAGATTAAAAAAATAAGGAGAATGCTTGAGAGAATATAGTAGACGAAGAAGAGAGATTGAGTGATTGTGTGAGGGTAGAGTGAAAATGGTGTTGGTATTTATAGGGGAAGGCAAGAAATTATTTTGACCAAAAAGTCCTTAAAACTTAGTTGTTGGGAGGGGTGAAAATGGAATTTTGGGGGCTAAAATGGAGCAAAAAACAATTGGAGGGTCTGCTGTGTAATTAACCAATTTTTTAAATTTTTTTTGTAGGTTTATGTTGTACATAGAAGACATTGGGCGCCAGGCCCGATTCGGTCTGGTAGGCATGGGTCAGGTCTTGGTCCAGGGCGGTCCGTTTTACACCTCCTTCTCCTTTCGGGCCCATATTCGGCCCATATCTTAACGAGCTTTCGCCGAGGCGGGTTTGACCGGGTCGTGCCAGGCTTGACTTCTAGTCCGGTCCCAGTTTGGGCCAGGTTAACCCAGCCCAGGTCCCACATCTACCTCAAAATCCTCTTTTTCTTCTTCGGCAATCTCTAAAATAACCAAATCGAAGAATGTGCGGCTAAGGAACTCATCAACAGATTCAACAAAATAGCGGGGGGAATGAGCCAGATTCAACAAAATCGAGGCAGGGATGAGCCAGATTCAACCAAGTCGATCTTGCCGACGACAAGAAGGCAGGTGATAGAGGAACCGAGAACGATGTCGGGCTGATGGTTCACCATCTCCTGGTAGTTCTCGACTTGCTCAATGAGCATCATCATTTGAAACCCAAAAGACCTAATGATTTCAAATCCAAATCCCCTCAACAGCCCAATTCTAATTCCACCTTTCCTTTCTGCATCGGACACGAGCATGAAGGCATCGAACACAAGCATGAATCTTGATCCCGACTGAGTGGGAAGCTCAATCGCCCTATAAACAAGATGTTTTTTTTGCTTATAAGAGAATGATAGAGCAGTCTATGCCAAAGTTTGGTTTTTATAAGATAAAAATTCGTGGAGTTAGAAACTTTTTTTTGTCATTTTTTGGGGTTTTACTTACAAAGTTTAGGTTTAAAATTATTGATTGGAAAAATTTAATAACCAAAATTGTTATTTTTCACTTATTTTAATATTAAATTAATGTTACGTCAATATTTTTCATTAGATTTAATGTTGAAATTAATAGAAATGATCGAATTGAGACCCAAAAATGAGATAAGAGATGTTAATAAGATAACTTTAAGTTAGGATACTACTTTAAACATAAAATTTGAGCACTTTAAGTTAATAAGACCTAACATGAAGTTTATCCTATATTTAAGTGTAAAAGAAGAATTTTAGAAAAATTGTGAGAAGATATGCATATTTCTTAAAATACGAAATACTTAAAACCACTAAGAATATTTGAGCACTTTGCTACTTTACCAAATACTATGTCCAACAACAACATATTGAACTGGGGTTGATCACCTAATTTGGATTTTAGTATTTACTTCGTCCTAGAACAAGTACTCCATTTCCAATTGCACACAAATTAAGAAAAGCCCACCAATTTACACTTTTTCCCCTCCATCACCTTACTTCTCCTTAGGTCCCTCATCCATCCATTCATTCTGGATTTACATCCGTCCGTCTGTCTATCACATCCATTTTTCCGTTCATCCCTTCCAGTCTTGATTCGCATCACCTCTCCGTCTCTAGCCTTGATTCACATCGCCTCCTAGATTTGCCTCCTCTTCACATTGCCCCCTCATAAATCCATCTCACTAGAGGCTATCCTTGTTAGCATTAGCCACTAGCACGTCTAGTAGACGGGCGAAACCTAACGCAAAGGGAGAGAGATGAGTTGAAATGGGGGAAAGTGAAAAAAAAAGTGGGGCTTAAAAAGGAGAAATGGATGAGTTAAAGTGGGTATTCCGGTAGATGAGATGCGAAAAAATTACTGAAAAAAATAGTACAAAATTATAGAACTACCCAAAAAAATAAATAAAGCATAAGTTACGCGACATAGATAGGATTATTTTACTGACAATCTGTGTGAAGTGAAGTATGGAAAATATATAACCGCAAAAACCAATACAACAATAAACAAAAAAAATAGTCATAAAGGAAGGGAGGGAAGTAAAAAAAGAACTCGATAATATTCGAAAACACTGTTGATTTTCTTTAACATCAGTGAACGTTTAGCGACACTAAAACATAATATTTAAATATTCAAAGACATTCTTTCCCCTACAATACAACAAAAGCCTAGAAGAAACCAAAACCACTTTCTTTCTCCTCTTTCGCGTTGCTGTTTCAAACCCCAAGCTTTTAATCTCCTGACAAGATACATAACCTGAAAGAAATGAATAGCTGCTGCTGCTGCTAGGCTACTGCTTCCAAGTAGATACAGTAAAGAATCAGAATGTGCCCAAAAACAGACAATAAGAAAAACCTATACCAAGGCTGTTTTCTGTAGTAATTATCAAGCCCTCAGCAAGGCCTTTCTCATGCATTTGCCTGAACCGCTGCTGTGATGTGAACCATAGATCATGTAAATTTTCTGAAAAAGATCAAAACAAATAAAAATTTTCCTGAAAATCTCCCAGCCATTTTAGGGCTTCCACCAATTTTCAACAACTTCACCGTTGCTTCCTACTTTCCCACGAACCAAAAAAGAACCCCAGATATGTACCTTTGAGAAATCTACTTATTACCTATCTTGATGAATGAAACCCAATTCATGCTCTCTACACTACAAGCTGGTCAAGCTGCATCTGTTCAAGCCAGGCCCCGACCACTGATTGATCGACTGAATCAAGCTGAATATTTGCATTCTTCAAACCTTCACCAGATGCCACCCCAGCAGCAGCAGACACTGCAAACTGTTCCCTCAGCATTTCAGGCGGTGATTCCTTGACAAGGGATTGCACCCACGACACATCTGGCTCCTCACCAATGTTGCCATGCTCAAACGAACAGGACCTCCGCAATTGATCTGTTCCATCTCCATTAACTGACCAGTCTACTTTTCCATTTGGTGAGCCCCATTTGGTCCAAGGAGTCACAGGAGATCCAGCAACAGAAACAGAATTATTGGTTCCTAGATCCCTTGAGCTGAGGCTATGTAACTGCTTCTCACGCTGAGAAAAAGAAGATAGCCTTCCTCCCATTGGGGAAATCGGCTCTACACTTCTAGGTGACATCCTTCCAGAAGACCCAGCACCAAAAGATGCCTGCAGCAATGGATGTTCAACATTTTTTGGTGAGAAAACATTAGCAGTATTAACGGGTGATAGCATGCTCTGCTGCTGTTGGAATTGATTGAGAACAGCCGACTTATGAGTTGGTGAGAACATAGCAGAAGCATTCTGCTCATTAAATCTTGGAGAAGGGGGGAATTCTGCAGAGAACAAATCTTTGAGGTTTGAAGAAGTCATCGTCTTGGACCGACCGGACCGACTCACAGACATAGGGCTGTTATGGGACTGAGAAAAACAAGTTAGGTCATTCAGGATTTGTTGCTGCGCATCAAGCTCAGCCAACAAGTCCATATCTTCTGGTTGAATGTCTCGGGCACTGAATGAGGTTCTCAAACGACTTGACTGAAAATTGCTCCCAGGAAGATGAAGTGTGGGTACATTTGGCTGGGGCCATCCCGCAGCTGAGTGTGAAACACCACCTGCTGAAGGAGACATGGGCTGATTAAAAGGAGAGGGGGACATGCCCGACACTGATGAAGGTGACCCAGGCAAGAGGCTCATGGCAGTAGCCATGTCCATCACACAAACACCAGATGCCGATGACCGTGGTGAAGGCACAGCAGAACCAGTAGATACATAGAGTGGACGAAGTTCCTCAGCTGTATGAGCAAAAAAGCAGACTCGTCTGTTGCAACTTGTGCCATCCTTACAAAGCCTGGTTCTGTATTGGGCAGGGTGTAGCCAACACTCAAAAACCCCATGAGCATATTCACACATATCCCCACGTCTGCAAGAACCCTTGCGAAAATCAGGGCAGGGTACGCAGCTATAGTGATACTTACGGGGGTCCCTTCGCCGAGCATTCTCACCTGGGTGCACAAATGGGCACTCAGTCCAGTCATGAGAATATGCCCTAGAGCATGGACGGATCTTAAAAGAGAACATGCGAAACTCATCAGTTGCATACATGCTATTCTTTATGTCTGGCAGTGATGGATCAATCGGGTATTCTTTCTTCTCTGCCACAGAGCTAAGAGCAGCATCATTGAACTTTGATGCTAACGGAGAGGATCCTAGCTCCGAAGGAGATGGTGGTGTCCCGTTGTCCAGTGATGAAGAAAGGGTAGGTGATGTACAATTTGATCCTTCAGAAGCATTACACGATAGGAGTTGTTCAACAACAGCTCTCATGCCACGGAGCTTTGGATGTATAACAATAGCATCAGCAGGGCGATGCCCGCTGGCATCTGTGATGTTTGGATCAGCTCCAGCTGATAGAAGCAGCTTGACCACTTCAATAACCCCTAGAGATCCACCAGAGGCAGCACAATGAAGGGCAGTGCTATGATCCAATCCACATGAGAGATTGACATCAGCATCAGAACACGATAGTATGAGCTTGACAACATCAATGCTACCATATATAGCAGCAACCATTAATGGTGTTCTGTGCAACGCAACTACATGCTTTGAACCTTTTTTCCGACAATACCATAGTCCACCTTCAACCAAAGAAGCAGGGTCCTGCTCTATCAACCATTTGATCCCTTCAACATCATTATTGGAAGCAAGTTCAAGGAGCTTTGAAAAAGAATCCTCAGCCCCAAATGTTAACTGGTGCATATTTTCTGTGTCAGAATCCATTTGCACAGGAGTAGTTGAGTCAGCTTTCGAATCACTTGAACCCTCACACATCCTTTAATCAATTGCAACATCAAAGAACAAGGACAAAATTACAATTAGCACACATATTAAGATACTCTACACAAAATTAAGTGCAGACCTTGCATCAAATCAAACGGAGATAAAATATCAAACTGGAATTTGGGAAGGTCATCCAAAACAATGAAGGGGCAGAGAGATTCATACAATGGAAAACATTCAACACAAAAACCTCTGCCTCAGCCAAAAACCAAAAAATCCAAACACGCAGTCCATAGCTTTGTAAAATGAGCTTACAACCTAAAATATTAAAGACCACTCGTAAACCCTGGAACTTAAATACTACTACATAAAGACTATTGCTTGAAATCAGAACTAGAGATGGTTAAAGAATAGAATCGTCCTAAATCATCACCATTAAAAAATTTGGAAACCAAGAGCATCTCTTCTCCTATCACATGGCAGATCTGATGATAAGATCACGATTACTTATTCTAAGAATAAAGCACGATTATTATTCCCCAGATTAAGAATGTTTATCCATCGTGAAGAACCCAACCACAAAGGGAAATATTCAGTTCGGGCATTATTTAGGTTGGAAAAGAACTCCGGAAAGCATCCTCCTAAGAGAATCTAACGACAGCCTGATCAAGAATAAAATTCAAAAGAGATCTAACAGATGTTCATCAGTCACTGCGTGATCAGCTATAACGAACAACGACGTTGAAATTCGACAGTTTTTTTTCCGCAAATTCGAAAGCAGCAAATAGCAACAGATCAGATGAGGACAAGAGCTTATAACGCCAAAGAAATGCCCAGGAGAACAAAACATCAAAAGATTCTTCCCCCATTATTCTCCTCCATTCTTTCCTCGGACACTGACAGGCAAATTTACTAAAGGTAGGTGCTAGCTATCTCCGGCCGGTCATCACAATCAAAAGCCGGAACCTTTGTTCAATCTAACCACATGACTAAGAAAACTTACACAGCAAGCAGAAGTCTCAAAACAAAAATGTGGGAGAAACAAGAAGTCATCCCAAATTCAACGCGAACAGAAATTCCAAAAAAAATGAAAGAAGCCAAGTCAAAACAGCTGGTAAAAATGGTAGTACAAACTACCGATGATTGGTGAAAGTAACAAGACGTTTCGCCGGCGAACACAAGAACTCACCGACCAGACCCAAGCGGGAGCCGAGAAACAGATGAACCGGAACAGATCTAGAGACAGAAAGAGAGAAAGATAGTGATACTTCAAACTGGAGCAAGCATTTGAGTTCTGTTCAAGAGTCCAAAAGGAAGACAACGAAGGCCGATGTAGCCTTTAATGGACAAGAAATGGATCCACCTTGGAAGATCGCCTCCATCGATGCTACCGAGAAGACAGAAGAAAGTGAGTTTTTTTTTTTTCTTTTTATTGACTCAGTTTTCCGTTTTTTGGGAGAAAAAGAGGGAGGGAAGGAGGAGTAACCTCTGGAAATTGAAATTAAATGGCAACGAAATGAGAAGGAAATGCGAATTCGAGTTCCTGGTTTTTAAAGTCAAGGATCAGAGCAGGGGGAGCAAAAGGTAGGAGAGATGAAATGATTTCGAAATCTACCCCAAATGGGATTTAAATGCGAGTCAAATCTCAAATGACGGTGACTTTCTGGGCCGATAATCTCGAGCCCGCAGGCCTGGAATAAAAAGGCCCATCGTTCAATTTCTAGCGAAATATATGAACGCGTGTTTTTCCGATTGGGAAGCTTTAAAAAGAAAATAATTGTGGTGTTTATATAGGTGAAATTAGAAAAAAAAAATCACTAATTGTCTTTGTTGGAACAATTGAGTCACTAATATTTTTTTGGTTAAATCAACCAGTGAAGTTATTGAGTTAGCTCAAGTTAGCCCAATTTATCGGAATGTTTTGTTTTTAGATGAGACATTATGTTTGTACTAAAGTAAAAAGAAAAAAAAAATACCGAGTAGACCACTAATTTTTTTGTTAACCCAATTAGGCCACTTATGTTTGTTTTTGTCCTGAATAAACCAATAATATTTTTAAATGAGTCAAATTGTTCATTCTCCGTTAACGTAGTATTTTCTATACATTTTACAGAGATCAAAGTTAGCATTTTCTAAAAAAAAAAAAAGGAAATATTACTAGAAAAATTTGTCTGTTTACGAAGAGAACTACAAACATTAATGGTTTATGCCATTATTTTTTGTCTATTATTAAAATATGAGATATTTTGTATAAATGGTTTCCAATGAATTCCTTCTCTTTTCAAAACAACACAAAAAGTTATATGAATAATACTTATAATAGGATTACTGTAGCTAACTGAGATTAAAAAATCATCATCCTCAACCACCACTATTATCTACAAAGATGACTTCAATTTCGGGTTTACTTTCTAGTTTCTGGAAACTTAATACCATTGTTGATGTAAGATGTTGTGTATCTAAGGATGGAGGGAATGTTGGATAACAAAATTTCATATACTGACTTAAAATATAGAGAGAGGGGGGTAGAGGGATTGTTCTTGGGTGTTTAATCAAAATGAAAGTAGATTTCCAATTGTGGTAATGATTTTAATGTATTTGAACTATTTTAAACTAAAAGTATCTATCGTATCAAATTTTAAAAAGATAGTGGTGATTTTTCTCATATTTTCATTGGATTTAAACATCTAGTAAGTGAATTAGGTCATTTGTATAATATTAGGGGCTTATGTCACTATTTACGTAACATTAATAGTTTATTTGACATAAAAATAATATTAGTGACCAATTCCAAAAGGGTAATGGTTTTTTGTTATTTTTGTTGGTGAAAATTGACATTCCAAAAGGAAATTGTAGACAATATGAGGATTAGCAAAATTTTGGTTATATCCAAAATAACTGAATAACCAAAAAAAATTTCAGTTTTTTATTATCAATTTTTTATGTAACAAAAAACTAATATAAAAATTCAGTTCAATTTTCAGTTTGCCCCAACTAAAATTCAGTTAACTAAAATAACCGAATTTTTAATGGATATTTGTTATGTGTATGTATGTAATGTTTGGATTTGGAATGAATTATAGATACTTGTCATGTGATTAAAATATATATTTAGATTGAAATATGTGATGAATATTTTAAGTTTGTAATGTACATGTATATAATTTGGTTATTCTGTATAATTTGGTTATTTTGAATGAAACCGAATAACTAAATTTTTTTTCAATTATTTCTATTTTTGATTATTTTAATTTTCTCTCATAATTCAATATATTTAGTTATTAGTATATAAGATCAAAAATTAAATATATTTAATTATTTAATTTAGGTTAAAACCGAAAAAATCGAATAAGCACCCCTAAATTTATTTACTACTGACGCTTTCCCGGTTGGGCTGGCTGGGAAAAGGAATTTGGTAAGCAAAGGTAAAACCGGCCAAAAAGGCAGACGTGAACGAGAGATTTCGGAGGATTAGAAAGAGAAGATTTGGAGTCCGCCAATAAGCGTATGGTGGAGGACGGGTGTCAGAAATTCAGAGGCAGTGGTCAATTTTGGTTAATTGTAGAGTCAAATCGGAGTGGGGAAACAGAGCTGAAAATCAATTTCAATTTCGACGCCTACGTAACATTCTCATACCGTACTGATCGGGCGGTATGGGTCAAAAAATGGTATGAGATAAGGAAAATGGTACAAGACGGAAAATACACCTTTTTATTTTTATTTTTATTTTTTAATATTTTTGACTAAAATATATAATTATTATGATTAATTAAATGCTTGTATAATATTTTTTAAAAATTTAAAATAATTATCTATTTTATTTTTTTCTACCATTTAAAGTGATATTTTTATTTCATAAATATATATTTATATTTTAAAAAATATAGATACATGTGCCATATGTACTTTAAACCTACACACTTTCAATAACTGTTATGTTCTATATATTCATATGTATATATATAAAATATATAGTATATAACCAAACAACTGAGTCATAATGATATGATACCGCTATGATAATGTACTGCTGAAAAAATGATACAATATCTAATATAAGATTTAAAACCATGCATCTAATCCTTTTCGCCATAATGTGGCAAGTGATTACAAAATATTTGGATCTGACATGAATATTAAGAAATAAAATATTTTTATTTATTATTTTAATTTTATCTTTCAATTTTCACATTAATTAAGAAAAGTATAAAAATAAATATTCAAATGATATTCTAACTAGTAGTATGATAAATTAATTTATTAAATATAAAAATATTGTAAATATATGTGATGGTCTAAAGTAGTAAATTCATAAAAAATGTGGGATAAAAAAAAGTAATATTTAAGACGAGTTCATTTGACATTAGTTTTAATGCATTGTTGTACATTATTCTTATATAAAGTAATTATTTAATCAAATTGTCAATTTATTGAAACTTTGCACTTTAAAAAGCCTACAAAATAATTTTAGAATTTCCTTAAAAATAAGTAATTTTTTATTATTTTTACTTGGCAAACATGGAGAAATAAAAATTAATAAAAATATTTTAGTTTAACAAAAATATTCTAAAATTATAGTCGACTTCTTAAAATATATAATATGAATTAATTGATCATTCTACAAATAATTACTTTGATGTTTTTTATCATTTGTAAATTTGACATATAATTTGAAGTAATACGCTATTATACCGAACTGCACGACACGTAAACGTTGATGTTTTTTATCATTTGGAAATTTTCAGCTGTTAGCTAAATTATTGAAACCACTATTTTGTAAGGGAAACATAAAAATAGCATTAAACAGTATACACCATATTGATTGCTAAATTGATGGCTTAAATCGTCCACTATTTAATAGTAAGTTCAAGGAAAAGTTACAAAAAGCCCCCTGTGGTTTGGTCTAACCTACAGTTTGCCCCTCTATTTTGAGAAATCTATACTTTGCCCTCTATATTTTTTACACTGTCTGATAACAACTTCTAAAACTATATTTAAATTATACGATAATCATCTTCCTGTAATTTTAATCTCATCAGTATTTTTTTGTATAGTTAATAAACATTTTAAACTTTCAGTTTTTTCTTTCTGTAAATGTATTTTCTCATATGTAATTATATATCAATATTTTTTAAAAGTCGGTTAACTGTGAAAAAAATATAAAAAATCTTAAAATTACTAAAACATTATTATCATATAGTTTGAATACAATTTTAGAAGTTGTTATCAGGTAGTGTAAAAAATATAGGGGCAAAGTATATGTTTCTGAAAATAAATGAGCAAACTGTAGGTTAGACCAAACCACAAGGTTGTTTTTATAATTTTTCCTAAGTTAAGAGACAAAATGTCTGACCGGAGTCAATATCAGTTTTAGACTAAAAGAGGACTTGAAACATCCAAACAAAAAGGGAAATGTCAAAAACAATCCCTAAGGTTTAGTGAAAACTTCACTTGCACTCATTTTGTTTGGGATTCCTTCACTTTATCCCCTGAGGTTTAATTAATTCTTCACTTACCCCCACTCCATAATAGTGAGAACTAAAAATGTCCTTTCCTTGTCTCATTAGATAGACTGAATTGACCATAATACCCTTCAAAGTTAATAACACTTTGCTAAATTAACCAAAAACTTGTACAAAATTATATTGTACTTTCAAATCGATATTGTATCTACATAATATTGGCTTTTAAATAAAATTAGTTCAAGGGTAAAAAGATGTAAAAATAAAAATAAACTATTTTGGATTAAGTTAACTTAAGTTAAAATGAACGGACTCTTAAATCTAGTAGCTAGACATAGCATGTAATTAAATGTAGAATATAAAAAAAGGAATTTGTTAATGTTAGTGTATGACCTTATATCATTATAACAAATACATCACATCTACCTAATCACATCCATCTTTTTATATTTCATAATTCATTTTCCACTAAAAATCTCAAAAAAAAAAAAATTATTATTATTATTATTATTATTATGCTCTTAATGGTCAATTTACTCCCCACTTAATGGAACAACAATTTTTCCAAACACTTTTAATTATTAATAAAATATATTTAATTGTTGAGTTGTCAAACATATTTCATATTCAATTATATACTGTGTCTTGCTACTATATTTCAAATGCTACAAGTGAGACACAATTTTAGTGTTATATATACTAAGTTTATCCAACAAAGTTTGATTGAGAATTGAAAAAAAAAATGATTGTTGTCATATATAAAATTGTACCAGTTTTTAGCTAATTTGACAAAATGTTATTGCGTCCTAGGGGCATTATGGTCAAGTCAGCTTATCTAAGGAGACAAGGAAAAAACATTTTCACTTCTCACTATTATGGGAGGGGACTAAGAGAATGGTTATTAAATATCAAGGGGTAAAGTGAAAGATCCCCAAGTAAGAAATGATAAGTGAAGTTTTCATTAAACCTCAAGGAGTTTTTTGAAAATTTTCCAAAGAAAAACTAAAATTCAAAAAAATGCATTCATTTTAAATAAGAAATAACAAAATTATTTTCTTAAGGAAAGAATAGAAATGGCAGGAAAACAACCTTTCCAAGCATATCCATTTAACTAAAATGATATTTGCAAAATGTCATACTAAAAGAGTGATAAGTAGAAGTGTTCAGTAGACCAGCTCCAGCTTGGCTCGGGGTCAAACCTAGCCCAACTCAGTTAAGGCCCAGCTTGACCCAGCCCAAGGAGGGACACGGTGAAGGTGGGGCAATTATGGACTTAGGGGAGGAGGGGGTCTTGCGTGAGCCTAGTTCAGCCCAACCCATATTGGAGCCTGATCCTGACTAGGTTAACCTAAATGACAATTTTCAAATTTTGCCAAAAAATGGGCAAATTGTGCCCTAAAACCCTCTAATGGCCCTAGCTTACTTTTCTTCTTTTTATCTCAAATTATCATTTTATCCACTCCAACTAGTTTTTGAGACCTTTTTTGTCAAAAAAAAACTCGTATAAATAGATTTGTTAGAGTAGAAGAAGAGTATTACCATAAGGACTTTTCATGCCAAATGAGATACAAAAATGAAATTACTATATGATGTCAGGGCTGGAGATGCCAGAATTCAAAATTTGAACTTTCCATATGTCCACCCTATACTTCTGCCATTATGACAAAAGTCAAAGCTGAAACATTTCTAAAAATTGGAACCACAAATATTGATTGTACATTTTATATTTTACTAGATGATTTATTTTTACCAGTGAACATGGTACTAACAAAGATGATAAAATCAAGAGAAAAGTAAAATTGGTAAAAGTTACCATGTTGCGTATCGTACTTTATCACATTCAACAGATCCTTAGGACCTACTTTGTTGCCACTTGACTTTTTATTAATAAAAATGGCACCGATGATAGTGTTTTTCTTTAAAACCATAATTTAGCAAATACTTTAGAAAAAACAAAAAAAAAAGTCTAGCCCAAGTCCACATATATAGGCCCTGCCCAAGCTTAGTACAAATTTTGCGTGTCGTGCCAATGCATGACCTAACCAAGCCCACGTTGACCGAGCAGGGCCAATCAAGTCAGCTGTGCACCATCAGTGATAGATGTAGTAATGAGTTTCCTCCAAAACATTTTATGAATAAGTTTTATTAGTACTATAAATTAATTCCCCCCTTTTTTCCTTGTTTTTATCTATGCCATATATAAAGACTACCGTGATTATCAAGTACATATATCTAATTAGATATACTGTATGACATTACTAAGTTACCCCTTCTCTACTTATGTAATTACAATCATGTTGCTTGACCAAATTGTGTCTTCATCTTCTCCTGTCGCTGAGAGCAAGAGACCATAAGCCTTCATCTTCCCATTTGGCTACTTCCGCCTCCAACAATATCTCTGATGACAACAAGCCTTTACACTAGAGAAAACAACAAATTTAATTATTTGTTGTGATTTTTCATCTTCTTCAAATTGTGAGCTTTACTTTTGTTGGATCGTAAAACTTCTTTTCTCGTTGCCACAATTGTTTGCGATTAAATATTTTGGCAGTTTGCATGATGTTCTATCGCGATCAAAGCTAGTGGTTGTCTTGCCACACAATTTCTACGAGATTTTGTAGATGATGATCGGCAAAATGTGATGATGGTGAAGACAAGGTAATCTAGAACCAATCTAGACATATTTGCACATTTTTATAGGCATTTATACACATTTTAGCTTATTGCTTCAAACATTTTTTTTTTCTAAATGAACTAAATTTCCTATATATTGCTTCATATGTTTATTCATATTGCTTCAAATACTTTTATATATTCCTTTGGACATTTTTAAAAATTTCCTCGGTCACTTTTATAACTTACATATTGTCCAAAGAAAATAAAATATATATATATTACTTCAAATACTTTTACTTATTTGATTAGATGCTTCTATATATCCTTTCATATACTTCTTCGTATTGTCCTAAACACACATCTAGGTTGTTGCTGTGCATAAACTAATGGCAGAGATGATGGAGGTGAGTGACAACTGGCATGATTTGAGGCAACAACGATGTGATCTAAAGTAGAGCAATGGCCAACATGATTTCGAGACTTTGATGACAATTCAACACAATTTGGAGACATTTGGAAATGTTGATTACGTGATTCAACAAGTGTGATCTAGACCGAGAAATGACAACATGATTAGTAAATAGTCAGCAGTGGTGTGATCTAAAGGTAATGATGAAAAACACAATTTGAAGTGACGATTGCTTGAAAAGTGACAATTTGATAAGACAATCATCAAAGATCTAAGGTGATTCGATGTGATGATCAACGGAGAAACTCCAATTTGGAGGTGACTGTTAGGTGCATCATTCCACGGTCAAAGTATTGACCTTTTGACAACTTTGACCGTCAAATTGTGTTGATTTTTCCTCCTTGTCTTAGTTTTTCTTGGTATTTTTGCTCATTACAGGTGTGATCGAGTGTTACGGACGGGGCATTAGAAGCAAGCTTGAGTGGGACGGCATTTGGACGAGGGACGTGGAAGAAGTGCAAAAATGAAATTCGGCGCCGCGTCGCCAGAATTCACTCAGAATTGGCGACGCGTCGCCCACGTTATAAGTGTTCTGAGTTCCTGATGGTCAGCTGGCGACGCGTCGCCAGAACTCGACCCAGGCTGGCGACGCGTCGCCAGCGATGCTCTGTTTTGCCAAAAGCTCGCGTTTTGATGGTCCCCCACTATTTTTCCACCTGATGAGCTGGCTTGGATCGGTGATACTTATCCTTTTAGGGCTGGAATGAAGAGGAGGTATAAATAGAAGAAGAGAAAGAGTCCAAAAGGGAGCTTCTTGGTTGATTTTGATCTAGACCCGACTGGAGGCGTATTGAGCTTTTTGGAGGCGTTCTTGGGAAACTGGAACCAGAGGATTGTTGATTTCGAGCGTACAAACGTCGAGGGGGTTTTCTGGGTTTCTTCTCTTCTCTAGTTTGAGTTGTATGATTTTCGTTGTCATTGTTATTATGGATTTGTTGATGACATTAGCTATGGATCGTGAGTAGATTTCTTTACCTTTCTAGGGTGACTTTCCTCCCTTTGTTACTTAATGAAGTTGTTTTGTGTGTTTATGGATGAGTTCTATTGTGTTGTTCCTTGCATTGAGCTTCTTGTTTGATGAATGGTTGGCCACCATGTCTAATGCACTAGACCATTAAATCCTTGAGAAAGGTTTTAAGGGTGACAAAGAGGAATGGAAGGGGCATAATGTTAACTTAGATTAGAGATAATATAAGTGAACATTAGGCATTAAAAGAAGGTTTAGCTCTTCAACCACCTTAAGTTAAGTTGGAGCTTGAGTAAAGCCCAAGTTAGTGGAGGGTGCGCAAAAACCTATCTTGAGAAAGGGGTTTTTGATATGAAATCTTTTTGACCACACATGGAGCTTCACATTTGGGGACCAACTTTATTGAGTAGCATTGGGTAGGAAATGAATCCTAGAAGGGTAATCACATTTATCCTAAGTTCTATATTTAGTACTTTCCATCTTCTTTAGAGTCATTTTTCTTGTGTTGATTAAGTTAGGTAGCTTGAGCAACTTTGATCTTTAAATCTAGATAAAATCACTAACTCTCTTGGGACGACACCTTTAATTACTCCTAAGTATACAACGATTCCGTTCGCTTACGGGTTTTTGAGGGTAAAATTGATAAACTCTTGAAATTCACAACAGTGACAAGTGATTAAAAGCATTATGATATGATGGCTATGACCATTGGAGTGAAAGGAACGAACTATAGGAGGCAAAAACAACGACAGTAAAGGCTAGGGTTTCCAAAGAAAGAGAGAGAGATTTTTTGTCTAAAGGCAATTTTATCAAATTTTAGGATAATTTAGTGATTTATATGTGGAAGATTGACTGTAGATTAGTGTATCTAATTAGTCATATGTGTATAATATAATAACTAGTATAAAAACTTCTTATAAATTTTCTCGTACTAAATAACATAACACATCGAGATTACATGCAAGGTTCTACATTGTTACTTATTGCCTCATTGGTGATATCTCAAAGGTCTTAACATTGCAAGTTTCATCAAACTCCAAATCTATGGTGCAGTCAACTCTAACTACATCCATGTGCATAAGATCTAAGCATTCATTGCTACTGCTGACAATCGAATCAAGAGGTTTAAATGGCAGTGATAGTAGGGAGCTTTAAATGATCAAGTCAAGTATGTATATCAATTGGTGTGCCAAATTAATTGTGCTTTGGTTTGCCTATCATTTTATTATATTGATCTCTCTCTCTCTCTCTCTCTCTCTCTCTCTCTCTCTCTCTCTCTCTCTCTCTCTCTATAAGTAGTTTTTGGTGCATTTTGGATAGATTTTATTCTTCTACCTATTAATTGTTCTGCTTTGATCCTCAACTTATTAACATGTTTATTTTGATTCATTACCAGATGAAATTCATTAACTTAGAATAAATATCTGATACAACTTTTTGAAATTTTTATTTAAAATATTCAACAATAGTCTTTCAATAAATTAAATTGTATAATATTTTTTAAAAAAATCAATAGATAATTTAAATTATTAGTTTTTTTCCTTGAATGAAATAAGTATGATTTATAGAGGGCAAAAACTAGTGATTTGAATTGTCTATTAACTACAAAAAAATATTGCAAAGATTAATTTTTTTGGAAGATAATTTTTTAATAGTTTAATTACAATCCAAAAGGCAGCTATCAGATATCTATTATGAGTGAACAAATTTCATCTAATAATGAACCAATGCAAAACATTTTTAATAAGTATAGGATAGAGCAACATTTTTAATTGATTTAGAACCAAAATAAAATAATTATAAAAGATTATGGACTATGGTTGTCATTTAACTAATTTTGCTTAAAAGAAAAGGTTATAAAGAGTTATAGTGAATTCCTAAATGTCTGATTGCATATCCAAGTATTTGTATGTTTTCAAGTATCCTAAATGTCAACAATTACTAAATGTTTTATTTTATTTTATTTTTGTAAAAAATATTTTAGAGATGGGATATTTCATGTAAAAAAGTAACTCTTGCCTAGGCCAAGCACACAAACACAACATTTGCTATTGTTCTTTCATCAGTTCTATTTGTTCTTTTATCAAGTTTGTTCTTTGATAAGTATTATATGTTCTTTTATTATGTTTGTTTTTTTATGAATACTACCTGTTCTTTTATAAGTTTTTTTATATAATTTTTTTTTGGGAATGGTAAATAATATATCAATGAATGAGAAATTACAAAATCACTTGGCATACCAGAGCAAGAATTTAACAGTTAGAAATTAAAAATACAAAATTCCATCATACAATTTTCGCTAGATTGAAATGATTTACTCAAACACAAATATCAAAGCAAAACCTATCCACCACTTGTTGCACCATACTAGAAGTCTCCTGATGGCAACAGCTATTCCATTCTCTTCAAATATGATAAATTATCAATGTGAAGGCAATCTTGCAAATCTTCCCCACATGTGATTTCTTCTTAAAATTTTTTCTAAGCTAATATACTTTTCTCAATCTTCTCACTCAACGATGCATTCCTATCCACTTCATCATTTCAACAACAATAACTCAAGAATAAAAGCAAAAAAAAAATGATTTTGGGTTTCCACCATTTTTCCACAAAGGTGGCATTGAGTTAGGAACTTCCTGACCTATTTGTCTCCAGTTGTCCTGAGTGTATAAGCCTTTTGGAAGTAACAAGCAGAGTATAAATTTATGTTTTGGCATCATGCTTGCGTTCCATGTGACATCCGCCCATTGCGCCTTCTCCCCTTTAGGCCTAACAATGTCATATAAATTCTGCTCTTTTGTAGCTTGTAGAACCTTGTCCTTATTTGCACACTTTTTGATTATCCAATCCCTGTATTTGATCACATTGCTCTATACCCAGGATGCAATAAACACCTCCCCTACTGTCCAAAGGTTGCGCCCTTTCAAGTAAGATGCATGTATGCAATGAATCCATAGCCTATTTGCCTTTGAATGAATATCCCAAAGAAGCCTTGCCATGAAGGAATAATTCTAAAAGCCAACATCCCTTAAGTTCAATCCCTCTTCACTCTTTGGTTTACAAACTAACTCCCATGTGACTAACGTTTTTTGCCTCCCTTCTACCTTCCCCAACTAGAAGAACTTTTGACATATGGCATTGATCTTCTTAAGAATTTTTTTGGGAATTATGAACATGCTACTCCAGTACACATGGATAAAAAAAAAGCATTGACCTTATTAACCGAAGCTTCCCAACATAAGAGAGGAGCTTCTTCGACCACCTATCAATTCTCTGTTGCACCTTTAAAACCAACGGTTGGAAGTCCTTTGCTAGCAACGTTTTAGAATAAAGAGGTACACATAAATACTTCATTGGAAGATATTCACCTAAGAATGCTGATACCCATACAATTTGTTTATTTATTATTATTATTATTTATTTATTTTATAAAAAATAACTATTTTTATTAGCAATAACTATTTATTTATTTTTTTCTCAACTAATTGTTTGGTCTTATTAGATTATAAATTTGAAATAAAAAGATTAAAAAAGTAGATAATTTTTTTTAAAAAAATAAAAAATAAAAAAGAAGTAAACCGGAAGGAAAAGAGAATAAATTAAAAAATGGAAAACACAGAATAGGAAATTAAATACAAAATGAGAGATAGAAGTTGCAAATCCTTTTATTTTATGGATATATTTTTTAATCTAAAAAAATTATTACTTTTGTATTCCAATTTATTCTTTTTATCTAATAGAAAGTTTACACTATATTATTTTAAATTTAATGTAAGATGTCTTTCTTATTTTATGTCATTAATATGTTCTTTTGATCCAAAAAATGATATAGTAATAGTAACAATTAAGAAGGAAAAAATGAAAAAAGGTAGACATTTTTTAAGAAAATGAGAATAATAAAAATAAGTAATAAAATTGTGAAAAAAAATGGTAAACAATGAAAAGATAGATTAGAATGGGAATGATACAAAAATGAAATGAAAAGGACCAAAAAATGAAATTGAGAAAAAATTAATAGAAGATAGTTGGGAATCAAACCCGCTCCATGGGTAGCTTACTCCAACATAGGGGTGGAAATGAGCTGAAATGAGTCTGAACATTACAGTCTCAAAATTCAGCTTGTTAAGGATTGACTTGGCTTGAGGTTGAGCTTGAGCTTGATAAGCTTAGGAAATGGGGCTTGAACCTCGACTTGAAGTGATTCGGGCTCAGCTCAGTGGCTCGATAGGCTTGAAGCTCAATTCAATGTTTGAGCTCGATTCAAGCTTGATTCAAGGTTCGAGCTTGATCTATGAAATAAAAATTAGAAATTTAGGGTATAGGCATATTAAAAATAAAATTAATTAAGTTTTTATATTAAAAAATATTAGGCTCATTAGGCTCAATAAGAGTTCGAGCTGAAAACTACCGCGCTCAAAACTCAGCTCATTAAAAGTTCGAACTTAAAATAAAACTCAAAGCTTGGCTCGATAAAAAGAAAACTGAGTTCAAATTTAAACTATTCAATAAGAGACTCGGCTCGTTTTCATTTCTACTCCAACATTAGCCATTCTAGCAAACTTGGACACCTAGACATATATAAGTATCAATACATATCCCAATGCACGTACACCAGATACAGGCAAATATCATCCCAAGTAAAAATATGAATCCAAAACCCTATCATTTGTCTTTCGAAAAAATTTCATATATATATAGTCTCCTAGAATAGGGTCATCCTAGTATGTTATCTTAATTCAACTAGTGCAGTCTCCTAACTCATATATTGTCCTCTATCTTAATCCATTATATCAGTTTCTTCATTATTTTGAATAAAAATTGATTATGTGACGCTTTCTACCCCTATAGCTGATCCTAAACTACCATATGAATAACTATACTAGAAGAATAAGAAACTTCAAATCAAAATTGACATAAACAAATAATCATAAGGACTTAAAATATAAATTAACCCAAAATCATCTTCTTCCTTCTTCCGCAAATTTTCTCCCGGTTCTTTTGAACGTCGAATTCAATCTGCTCCGATTCATTGCCGGTGATGGGCTATGCCTTCTCCTGTGCATTACCGGCCTCCAGACTTGCCAAAACCGTCAAGAATGTCCGTGTAGTTCACCTAAATGGCTTCGTCAAAGTTTTTGACTACCCAATTTCCGTTTGCAGCGTCACTGGGGGCAAACCAAATTCGTACAAATTGAAATCCGATTGAATGATTTTTCCCTAATCGTGTTACCAGTGGGCCTCGACTGTGACCTCACTACCCTGTATGAAGTCAACATCGCCAACGCCAGATCAATCACCCGCCAAATATCTCCTATCAATCACCCGCCAAATCTCTCCTATTCTTGGGATTACGGGGAAGGGAGCTCGCTACTGTGTTTTTCAGTTAAGAATTCTTCCAATGCAGATCTCAAGCCAGTGATTAGGAGGAAGAAGTCTCAGCATCCCAGTTTGACGAGGTTGAAGCGCTTCAGTGATGCGGGCAGGAATGTCGTACTTTATTATTTTTACCATGATTTTTGTAATTATTTTTAGGGGTAATTTATTTTCTTAGTTTACTATTTTTTTCGGGTTTTATTAGATTAATTAGAGTCTTTATTGATATGGTATCAAGTAGGATTTCCCTAAAGATCTTTTATTGGAAAAATATATCAATTAGGATTAGATTTCCTGGCTAGAGTTAATTTTGATTTTACCTTTCATAGCTAGTTTAGGACTTTAATAGTGGTTTGATTTTTGCCTATATAAAGATTTGTGCATGTGTGCAAAAGATATAACTTTTGATTAATACAATTAATGAGATTTTCTCTCTAAATTTAGGTTTCTTGATTGAAACTCCTTAATTTATTTTGGGCTAGATGTGTTCTACCCTAGTACACATAACTCGTTGCATTAGGTGGTATTAGAGCTGGTGGAATCACCACTTTCTCTTAGCAGTTGTCACATTTGAAGAAGCGGCGGTTCTTATGACGTTGGTCGAGGGACTGAGACCCTAAGATCACATGATCAAAGGGTATGTCGAGAGCTTAGGAACAACAAATGCATTGTGGATCTCAGTGTTTTGACGGATGCTCTGCAAATTAATTTGATGCTTGAAGTTGTTAAGCAAACAGGATTTAGAGTAGTGATAAGTTGTGAGTTAAGGAGGATGTTGCCCTTGACAAGCCTATTAGAAGATCCTTTCTTATCTATTAGCATAGGCATCAGACTTACGCTAAGGAAGAGTCGTCGAACAAAGATGGCTATTTTTTTAAATCAAAGTGGTATGTGGAGGATTTTGAATCAGATGAAGATGACTATCTCATTGAGCTTAAATGACATACCAAACGTGGGTGACGGGCTAGAGAATTATTAAAGGTAGACATCCTTTTCTTTCATAGTGATTTAGATAAAGAAGATTTTTTAAAATGGATTGCCAAAGTAGAATTTTTTTTTCAAGTATGATATCATGCATGAAAGTAAAAAGTGTAGTATGTTGCTTGAAGATAAAAGAGACGAGCTTTAGCTTGGTAGAAGAGATTATAGGTTGGAAGATATCATCAAGGGAAATATCTAATTGAATTGTGGCATGAAATGAAGTGGTTGTTGCAGGAATATTTTCTTCATTTGGATTATGAGAAGATCTTGTTCCAAAAATATCAAAATTGTCACCAAGTTGGAGATTATACTCGTGTACTCTTGAGAATTATAATAGAAAAATTTATGAAATTTATAATGACAAGAACAATTTAGTTTCCAATGACTTTATATGTAATGGTCCATGTAAAAAAGAATATGAAAGGCATGAGGAAAGTATGGGGCAACATGACCAAATCATTGATGACGAGCATTACAAGCCAAGGAAATACCATGTGAGTGACACAATTGAAGACATACCTAAAGAAAAGGAGGAAATCAAAAAGGCCTTGAGCCATAATGTCCAATTAGTGCAAATTGACATGGAAGATGAAGAACCAAATTCGGACTTGCCAACTAAGAAAAAGAAGGAATTGAAAGTGAAGAAATTCAGGCAATTGAATTAGCAGTCGATGAGGTTCTTTTCAAGTTAAAATTTCTATTTGTGGACTTTTTGGGTGTTGAAGATTTTTTCTCAAGCCAAAGCAACTTAATTTGTGTTTGGATAAGTTTGTGAATTGAAAAAACATTAACATTGTTCGGCACATGTGAAAATGGAAAGAGGTTTGCTTCATTCTAAGTATTCTTAGGAACTTGAAGGCAAGTGTTTTTCAAGAAGAGGAGGATGTCACATATAGAAATTTTGCACTTTATTATTGTACCATGATATTTGTAATTTTTTTTAGGGCTATTTTATTTCCTTAGTTTAAGAGTTATTTTTTTTTGTTTTATTAGGTTAATTAAAGTCCTTATCAATTATGGTATCAAGTAGGATTTCCTTAGAGATCTTTTATTGGAAAAAGAAATCAATTCATATTAGATTACCTAACTAGAGTTAATTTTAATTTTTCCTTTTCTAGTTGCTTTAGGACTTTAATAGTGGTTCAATTTTTGCCTATATAAAGGCTTGTGCATGTGTGCAAGAGATACAATTTTTTATTAATACAATTGTTGAGATTTTTCCTTTAAATTTGGATTTCTCGATTGAAACTCTTTATTTTTTTTAGGGTTGATGTGTTTTATCCTGGTTCACGTAACTCGCTGTATTGATCAAGTGGAAGATGGGAGATGACAAAGGGGGGGGGGGGGGGGATAGGTAGATTAGAGGTGCCTGTGGACGTGGAGGATGGGGAAGCTGGTCCTATGTGGCCGAGAACAACAGCTCCATTGCTATCAGCGAGCAAGCTCCCAGCTAGGCTATGGGGGTTGCTATAGAGGTTGCAATAACGCAAAGAAGATTCAGGGGGAAGAAGAAGAATAGTCTAACTACGTTTAAGTCCCTAAATTATGGGTTTTGAAGTTTATTATTCTTCCAATATAATTATTTATTGTTGTGAAAGAAGATGTCAAGTGGCAATGTGGGTACTACATAAACAATTTTCATCCAAAATAACTGAGAAGCTAATGAAAGTAACGAAGATAGAACATTATACATGAATTAGGGGGCTTTGAGATTACCCTAGTTAAGATAAGGTATCACACTAAGATGATCTCAATATTAAGAGGACCATATATCAATTTTACCCTTTCTTTTCACACAAAAGCACCGCAATAATTGTGGTATGATTATGAGATCTTATTGTGCTAATGCCATCAACGCAAGTTACTTCTTTTTCCCCCTCTAGGCTGGCAGTTGTTCGTGACAAACTTGGCCCATAAACAAAACAAGCAAAAAATTGAAACCAGAAATTTACGATTGAAAATCCATCCCAACAACCTTGGACCGAGCAACCAAATCCGTGAACCCACATCCACGTGCTCCTAACCACTGAAACTGTCCCCAATCCTGGAGGCCGTCGACTTTTGTTATTATTTTTTGGATATTTCAAGTGGTGGGCTTTGTTTCCTTCATATGGCGTGTCACTTTGATGGCGACGCCATGATTTTGGCTTGGCTCACTTATCGCCATCTCCTAGGAACCCTACTCTTTCCTGCTTTTGCGTTTGGTCTTCTCTCTGTCACCGACCCAGCAACGTGGCTTTGGTGGCTCCGGTCAATTTTGGGGACGCGATCCATCCAAACAAAATCCGGACCCGACCCGGAATGGTCGATGAAACGTTACAGCAAGTCAGATATGAGGTACATACATGTCAGGACATTAATTTTGCAGAGTCCCCATTTCATTTATTCCCACGGGGCCCCCGTCGGTGTCCCACATGAGATAAATTGAGCTTCCCGACATCTCAACCATGGCTGGCGATGTGCGTACTAAAACGGGGTCTGATCATTTTTAAATTGGGCCTATCTTGATGAGAGGCGAGCCCGTCTATGGATTGGGCCATGAAGAACAAAGGAAACATGACAAAATCAAAATAATAGTACTAACAAAATGGAAAAGTTGGATTCGAACGATCTTATTTGTGTACAGGAAAACTTGATCATTAGCAGTGGAAATCAACGTAGGGGCATGTAAGGAGGACTAATAATCGGTGCGAGGTTTGTGCTTGGAGTGGTGTTTGGGGTTGACAACTCTCTTAACGAGGCTTTTGATCCCAGCTTTCTTGTAGGGCTTCTCCGGCGACTTGTCGGTCTCCTCGCGCTGCTTCTCTGCCTCCACCTCCTCCTCCATCTGGACACACAGCTGCAATTCCAATCCAACCAGTTAAACCCGACCAGTTTAATTAACTATATAGTAATAGCATGGATTTTAATGCCACCTTGAGAAGTCGGTCCTCGAGGTGGTCAAGCCTTTGGAGCAAGGTCCCCTTGAGCTCGGTTTCCATGACGACACGGTCAAGCGGACGGCAGAGCTTCTCCAGACTCTTGGGGGAGAAGTCCAGGGACGAGGGTTGGCCCTCGCTCGTCAGGGTCCCGCTCGAAGGACTGGACGCGGACGAGCTCTTGGGTGACCACCTGCTGCACCCTCTGATTTCCTCCAGCTGCCGAAGCTGCATGATCACAGTTAAATTATTACTACTACCAGTACCAGTTAATTAACAACGGGATTAATTACTCAATCATGTAATTGGCTGGAATACATCGAAAATTATAATTACTATGTTGTCCAGACGATCGAGTCGAGAGAGAATCGGTTTTTCTGTCCCGATGGCCATATTCTTTTCCCGCAACCGGCGGACTACTGTTGGTTTTTTTCTTGCTCACTTGTGGGTGTGTGGCTGAGAAGCCCAAGAACAGGAACACGAGCAGAGCAGGGGTAAGAACAACAAGATAACTAAAACGAATTAATGCAGAGAGACGCCGTGGCCTTCGATTATTAATTAACGAACGAGAGGAGGCAGCACAGAATGGATGGAGCATGGGGCGCCGTAACATAGTAATTAATAAAGTGCAGCCACGTGTTGACAGGGAGCCACGTGTCTCACTCCCTCTCAACACGTGTTCGGTATTGGGAAGGAAATGCTACGACTTAACACCAGTCTTGTCGTAACTGTAATCCAGATAAAGCTTTGGGTGTTCTGAACCAAAGTCGCACGGTTTCAAAATGGTTTAATGCAAGGGTAAAGACGCATCGAGTCGATGCCCTCAGACGGGGCTTTCCCACTGTAAACTCAGATCTTCGATGTCAATGCCCTTCCCTCTCCAAAAATTCTCGCCCTCCCTTCTCAAAGGCGAGCATTCTTCTTTTCCCCAAATTTAATTTTATTGAAAATTTTTCCCTATTTCTTTTTTCCCAATAGCAGTTATTAGGTCGTTGGATGACCACTGATCACAAATAAGCACGGCTCGGAGTGAATTACCTTGAGTTGCCGTGATGAAAAAAGCTCCTCAATTAAATGACTCGAATCAACAGAGGTCAAAGGACCAACTTGTGCAGGTTGATAAAGTTGGAGGGCCATTCATGCACACAGCCGTAGAATAAACGTCCAAATGAAAATGGTTTGACGGAACACCGGATTGCTATCGATTGGAGACATTGGGTGTAATATAAAATTGAATAAAATAATACACTCGGTAGCGTTATCCATAAGTTACACCATAGATACACCTTAACATTCACTGAAAACACGTAGCTTTCTCGCCGCCTATATTCTGCTTTCTGCACATGATTGCTGACATAACAAATCACTGTAACTGGTTAAAAAAAAAAAAAACAAGGGAGAGTGACGTGGTCCCATTTCTATTGGCTTCGCTTGGGGACTGGGCAGAGGAAAACGAATTTCAGCCCTTCTACCACACTAGCAGTTGATTCCACACACTTCCACATCTGGACCAGTAACTCTGGTGGTGAAAGGATCAATCCGCACCCATAACAAGGAGAAGATGGAAGCAAGGAGGATCGACCACACCACAACGATGGTGGGCGTCCGGTTCTGGCGCCCCATCAAACCTTTGAGGAAGGGGTAGAGATGGATGATCACCCAGAAAGCGAAGAAGAGCTTACCAAAGAGAGGGCCCCATGATTGATAACCGCTGTTGATGGCATAAGAGATCCCAGCAACAACTCCAACCAAGTTTATGATGAGAAGAGTGGTTGGCGGGATCAGAAGAGTTGTCCACTTGAACATGTAAAGTTCTGCGAAATCACCTTCTTCATCAGACGCCTTGGATGTCACAGTGAAATTGGTGTCAATGCCAGCCAGTACTTTGAGAAGCCCTTGGAACACAGCAAAAAGGTGGGCGGAAACACCACCAATAACCCAAAACTGTTCATTTCTCCACCACTCATCTATACCAACACCGCTCCACCTCATCTCCAGAATACCAGTTGCAAAGATGGAAAGAAAGAGCGAGATGAACCATATACTTGCAATGTTACTGATCTGCACGACAAGAAGTCAGAGATAAGAAACTTCTTAGCCAACTTCATTGTTGCAATTATAAGAAAAGGATGAGGTCAAACTATTGAACCTGTGGGATAATGAACTTGTTGGTAAGCAAACAGACTGCAGGCAGTGTGCAGTACATTAGAAGTGGAATGGCAGTGATCGGATAGATGGTAGTGTTAACATAAGCAAACCTCTCCAGCCATTTCAGCCTACCACCATAGCCATACCAGATCGGACAATGCCTACTGAGAAGAATTTCCACTGACCCAAGAGCCCACCGAAGCACTTGGTTAAGACGATCGGAAAGATTAATAGGGGCAGACCCTTTGAAGGCAGGCAGCTTGGGCATGCAATATATTGACCGCCAACCCCGAGCATGCATCTTAAATCCTGTAAGAATATCCTCCGTGACAGAACCATAGATCCAACCAATCTACAAGAGGAGAAAAGGGAATTCAGCTCTACTTATGTGTCGAAAGTACGTTTCAGGGACATGCACAAAACCAAGGAAACCACAAAAAAAACTACAGAAGAAAACACAGAATTCCTTTTCATGATGAGGTGCACTTTACTGAAATACATTTGGGCATCAACTTAAGGACACCATGGGTATGCAAAGCCAAAAGCAATAACAACACAGCTCTTTTGCTCATAAGGGAGTATTGTTTCTTTAAATGAACCACTGTAATCGGATCCTGAATTCTTTATAACCTCCTTGCTTTGAATTCTGACTTCTTTATGACAAACTTGCTTATGTTTTACCTCTTTCAAAATTGAAACTAACACAAAAGGCAACCTACCTCACTTCCCCACTCTGTTTTGTCTTCATAACCACAGCTGATCACATGGATAGCTTCCTTAAGAAGAGTTTCTGGAGTTGCAGACTGAGGAACACCACCATTTTCCATAAGTGTAGAGGCAACAAAAACAGCAGACTGGCCAAAACGTTTCTCTAGACTCATTTGTGACATGAGAAGGGACTTCTCATCATCAAATCCAGTTCCTGTTTCGGAAAATCAACAAGTTGAACACATTCATCATCAGGTAAATAGCATTCAATTGAAGTAAATGCCAGTAGAATTAAATGAAGAGCAAAGGGTTACCCTCAACGCCCTCTTCAATATCCTCTAGATTGAATACTGGCACAGTAGGGTCAACATGCTTGCTAGATTTCTTCTTGTCTGAGCCCTTTTGACCAGATTTTGAACTCTTCTTTCGAGAACCTCCACAGAGGGAAGAGAGCATCCCAGGTTTCCTATGCTTGGGTTTGAGGGGAGGCTCATAGCCATATAATGCTGTTCTATTGAAGACACATCCTGTGCCGACATAAACAGGTCCTTGAATGCCATCTAGACCTCGCAAGTTTATCTGAATACAAGAACATAAAGCACAACATGCAAGTGATAAGTAGGTGGAAAACTTGTGCAATAACTACTAACATTCATGACCATGGAAAAAATGAAACACCAAGCACCTAAAATATAATCCCACCACGGAAACTACTCAGCAGCTCAATTACAAATTACTAAGCACATTGCTAAGTTAATAAGGATAAGATACATACGTCAAAGAAGACGGTGTTACGGTTAGCATATCGATCATTCCTATCAATACCATCAAATCTCTGAGGAAACTGGACATAGCAAACTTGTTTTCCAAGGTTTGGATCCATCAGAAAACACATAGCTTCCCTTAAGGCCTTGCTGTTGTTGATATAGTGATCACAATCAAGATTCAACAAGAATGGTCCATTGGTAAGGACTGCAGACACCCGAACCTGAAAAGAAAAAGAATGCATTCAACAGTCGACACTTAAAGTGAGTTGCTGTAAAAGGTCTGTTAATCTAAACATAGGAAAATTTTCTTTTTGGTGGGGAAGGGGGGAACAGATGAAGAAAGATAGTCACTTACAAGTGCATTCATAGCACCAGCTTTTTTGTGATGTTGGAAGCCTGGACGCTTTTCTCGAGAAACATAAACCAACCTAGGCAGCTCATTGCCCTCAGCATCAAGTCCTCCACTTTGGCCTAAGAAAACCTATCAAGCATAGTACCAGAGATATTTTCATGACCAAACAAAATACATTATTAAAGAATAGACACAGAACCTTGATAATACCTACAATACACATAAAACAGAGACACCAAGACTTAGGCTGAGGAGATAAAAGACATTGAAGAAGACAAGAGAGGGAAACACATAGACAATAGCACATGCTAGACATGGCAAGTAAATCAACCAAAGTGCACAAGATGGTCAAAAGGAAGGTGGCAATATTAATAAATCGAAAATTATGCAACTGAAACATGATAGCTATTTCCAGGACTAGTAGATATTGGGGAAGATTTATATTTTTTTAAAAAATGCTAACCTGGATCATGCCTGGATGATCCCTGGTATTATTACCAGGCCATGGTGTACCATCTTGCATTACCCAACCCTCTTCTGGAACTTTTTGTGCCTTTGCCACAAGACCATTAACTCGAATTTTAAATTCTTCATATTCTCTCTGCAACCGAAGCATGTGATGTTATAAAAATACAAACATGAAGCGCAAGGAAGCAAAGTTATTTTCACACCAAAGTCTCACCTTCATGGCTCTACGATCTTTAACAAATGATGGCTGGACTTTATCTTTCAAGTAATCAATCTTCTGTGCAAAATACCATTCTGGAGCTCGAGGCTCAATATTATACTTCTTGCAGAAAGGTACCCACTTCCTAGCAAATTCTGACGTTTCAGATAGTGCTTCAAATGTTAGCATAGCAGCACCATCATCAGATACATAGCATGAGACTTTGTCAACTGGGTAGTCAACGGCAAGAATGGATAACACAGTGTTTGCTGTTACAAGTGGAGGCTCCTTTAATGGATCCACAGTACTCACGAAGATATCAACAGCAGCTAATTGTGAGGGTTCCCCTTCATGGTCATATCTACATTCATTACAAATATGAATAAACATGAGAACATGAAAACGTAGGAACAGAGATTACCAAACAACTTCTACATATCATCTGGATGTTATTTGCACCACCAGTGCCAAGATTAATTTTCAATTTATGAAGAAATCAACAAAACATTGCAATCGTCCAGCATTACTTCCAGGGATTGATAGGTAAGTGATGCCAAGAGCATCAACAAATGTTCTCTGTTGAGAATGTCATTATTAAGATAGCCAGTATACAAGAGACAAGAAACATAGCCTACCTCAGAGCAAGTCTGTCAAGATATGTTTCACGATTTATAGGGAACCACTTTTGGAGCTGATCCAATATCCATGAAATTGCAAACCATATCTCACATAGTACAGATATCAACCACAGAGCATATGCATTAGGGACTGGATTTGTTATTCGATAGTGCAGGAAAATGCAGAGGATAACAAGCCGCAGGACAATAACCATCCGATAGGGGTTTATCTTAGATGATGGAATTGACACCTTTCTTGATAAAGGCTGTCGAGCTTCATCGTTCCTACAAATTGCAAAAGGTATAAGCATGAACAGAGGATTACCAGCAAGCAAATAAAACAAACGAGAACTAGAACCAAATGATTAAACTGTAGATAGAGAGCCAGAAGACTCAAGTTAGCAACCCCTACTTGACACACAGGCAACAGCACTATGTTAACACATTGCCAACATCAGGTTTTCCATTTACCAGACCAGAACATTGAGAAATCACCTTAAATAGGAACAACAATGACAAAACTTTCTTTAGTCAACACTAGCCAAAAACTGACAGTGCAGCCAAGTATCAGGAACTCACAGCAAAGAATCGTCAAAAAGGACATCAGTGCTAGCATCAATATCTCCAGCACCTCTCTCAGAAGTAGCTTGGCCAATGCTCATAGGAGGAGCAACAGGCTTCTCTTGCTTCATTTTCCAGCCATCAACTCTCTCCTTCCAGGCCACATTTCCCAACCCTGGAGAGCCAAACTCCCTAACTGGATCAACAACCCGAATGTTGGCTGTAAAAATAAATAAATAAATAAGTGATGTCCAAATTCTGAGTCAATTATTGAACCAAAATATGGAATGGCAATATGTGCTACAAAGGACACAGACACACACGTGATTGGTTGATATCAGTTGCATATGGAAGAGAATGCACACGTTTTCCCCCAGGAGCTCCAGCAGATGCCATAGAAAAGCGATCAGGTGATTGGGCAGATAACTCTCCAGAAACCTGTATCTCATGGTTAGAATAAATGTTGTCCTAATTCATGGTTCAGTCCTATAATGAACAATTAAACAAATTGTATCACATTAACTTACCTCCTGGCCATTGGTGAGTAGGGGAATATGGTTATCAGACACCTTCTTTTCATAATTTTGAGCACTCGCATCTTCTCTTCCATATGTCATATGCCAACTCAACATCCTCTCTGAAACTTTCTGCTTCTGATCTTGATTTTCAAAATCACTGGCTCCATCATCAGTATTTAAGTCCTCTTCTCTGTCTCCAAGAATAGCTGGGGTACCTAAGTTTGGAGGAAAAAAAAAAAGAATCAAGTGCAATGTTCAGTAATCACATATACGAGCTCATTTTCCCTTGATGCAGAAAAAAATGTATGACAAGGACAGAATATGAATAGCTCCCGACTACTGATTTAACATTGCAGTAGGAATAAAACAAGGACACACTTGGAAACTTAAACTCAACAATCCAGAAGGAAAAAGGAAAGCGTTGTGGGAAAAAAATGTAATAACAGAGTAATTAGAAAACGTATAAAAAATGAATGAGAGCTTCATTATGGTTGGGGGGCGTTGAAAAACCCAAAACTCTTCACTAATAAACAAGTTAGATGGGTCATGATGTCTACTTAAAGTGGCAATATCTAAAGCACAGTTTTCTTAAACCTTTGTGCCTCTTGTATCTAGTTTTGCATTGAGGACAAGATTGATTCCCATCCTTTCGCTCATATTCATAGCATGCCCTGCAGACGGGAAACGCACACACATCACAGGCCACAAATGGCTCGCCTTCCACAGTCGTTCCAACACGATCACCACATATCTGGCAGACCTGACCACCAAGATTCTTCATGACTTTTGGCTGAAAGCAATTAACAGCCAAAGTTCCCAGATTAGCTACTCAATCCGCAGTAAAATTAAAATCAAATAGCAGACATGCTCAACTGCCCATATCTGAGCATACATAGACAATTCAAGCAAAGTAAACTGGCTGCTTCTAGAACCAAAAGTACGAAAACTTTCCACTCTGCTCAAACACATTCAAGGAAAACATTTCAATTTGAAAGAATCCGTCCAGTTAAAAGAGGACAAGATATCCACATTTCAAGTTCCAAAATAAACCAAAAGCATAACAAATCACATCAAAGCTGAAAAGAAGAATTTATGCGCACCCCAACTTGTTCCTCCAACTCCATTGCTATCTCCTGCACTCAGTTCAGAGGAGAACAATGGACAGGAATAGCCGTTTCAGTATCAAAGAGATCCACGCATTCCTAGCAACGACAGGAAGTAAGATCTCCCAGTACAATTCGCAATTTCAACAGATCTGCACAAAGAGACTGAGAATCAGATTGCATGTACAACAAGAGCAGACCGCCAAGTACCCAGTATCAGCGACAGTGGATAAGGTCTCGTACTGTTCTAATTCTATACGCGAGTAGACAAAAAAATCAGACAATTGTCTGAAAAAAATAAATCACAGTCAGTGATTCTATCCACACCCAAAACCGAAATCTTCGGAAGTGTAAGATACTAGAAATCACTCGATTGGACCGACAAATGTCAACTAAATTACAGCGCAGAAACTTGAATCGGACTGAACCGAGAAAGCTCAAATCAGATCAATGGAGAGGACCGAGAAAAGAGAAATCTGAACGCGGAAAGCAGAAGACGAACCTTGGAACGGGAGATCCGGGGCGAGCGAGGAGGGGGAAGAACAATCTCTGGGCCTATCACTTTGTTGATGTTAGAGATTTATCTTTTTATTGATACACTTGTTCTAGTCTAACTAATTGATAGCTGTAATGAGAGAAAAAAATATTAGTTTAGTTGAGCGATGGCTTAAAGAGAAGAAAGGGACAGAGTAACGCACAAAAGTCCGAGCCAAGTCCACCGACACTCGATCACCGGCTCGCCCCTCTTTTTCTACTGCCCCCTCTACGAATAGTTTTTAGACGCAAGAAAGAAGTTACATTAATCCAAACGCCGACCAGTTCGACAAGAATTGACATGCCAATGTTAACGCACGGAAGTTGGGTTTTACTCTCTTATTCATTTTTTTCATACCTCTCGTTCCCGATGCTTACATATGCTAGGATGTTTCATCTAATTTGATGTAGAGCACCACAACCTTTTGTTCTCAGATCCGTCCTCTTTCCTTCCTATCGCCTCTTCTTCTTGGAAACCTCCAACCCCATCCACCGCCACAGTTGCACTTAAGGCCTGGAGCGATGAGATGCTTTCTAGAGATAGTTGGAGCTTAAGGTGCAGCCTAAAGTATAATAATGTTACTGGATTTGAATTCACTATAACGTCTTCCAGATGAGCTGAGTGTTCCATAGTTATTGGTCAACCGGAGGAGTTATCGGAGGACATTGTTTCACATAATTCTATTCACTGGATCTAGTTCTCCAAAGTACATTGGGTTGGTCAACCCGTAGCTTCACCTGATCTAGTAATTAGATCCAAAGAGAATTTCGCATTAGGATTTCGGTGTCTCAGCTGAAGATTGTACTTTGAGGATGCACCCAACTATGCGATATTGTTGTGTACCTGGAAATTGCAGCTCGATGAGGACTCCTCCAAGTTCATGTCCGTATCGCCATATCTTCTTCCTCTTGTATGCAGCAGTGGTGAAACACTTCGTAGGATCTGCATTGTTGGTGGATAAAAGAAGACACACGTGGAATTAGGTGACCAATGGCAAATATGTGAATAACTGGGAATTGGTAACCAGTTATATGCAACAATTGAGACCCACTGACACCATTGGTTGAAAGAAGAAACAATGCGTTTGATAGCCAAAAGGCTATCGCCTCCCCCAGTATGAATTTCCCCGAAGGTTTGTCCGGGGAGCCTGACGTAGCTCGGAAAGAAGCATTGCCACAGACCTCGGCAGAAGCGAAATCGAGCATGACGAAGTAAGCACTTCGGCTGAAACGTCAGGTTATCTAAATGTGTCGCTGACTCTCTCGGGGAACCGAACATATCACCTTCGGGAGAAAAGAACCAGCTACTGAAAGCAGGAGAGATTCTCCCCGAAGGCGGAACTCCCGAGCTAGAGAACTCCCCGAGCCACCAACGTGATTCCCGAAGAAAGGCGTCCGTACCAAAAGATGACCTCGCCCAAAGGACCTCGGGAGTACGGCATGAGCATTTAATGAGCATTTAAGGAGCCTCTGACAGGTCGCCCATACGTTGCCTGAAACGGCGGCCTGACGCGCCGAAGCCGTCCGGGTCTTGTCACGACTTGACTCGGTTCAAGGCTCAAGGAGCCTGCCACTGGCTACTTGTCCCCTACGTCCGAAGGTACAGAAAAGATCTGACCGAACACGTGTCATGATCTAAACGGGCCAGGCTTCCCTATAAATACACAGGAACACGTCCTGGCAAGGGATGGACTCCTCTCTCCTGAAAAAACACAAACAGGCAAGACCGCAAAACTTCCTAAGTGTCCCCTTTTACCTTCTCAGGAAACTGACTTGGGCGTCGGAGGCTCCTCCCCGGAAAATCATCCCGGGGACCTCCTAACCCTTTTTTCGGAGTCTTTCAGGTACTTTCCCACCTGGGGAACCTCTCCGTCAGACGTTCTCCCTCCTCGGAAGCTCCCTCGGAATTCACCATGTCGCAAGACGAAGATGCTGAAGGGCATCATTTGGCGCCGTCTGTGGGAAACCACCCTCAGGTTGCCGTCGTTGAAACTCGGCGTTCTAAGGACAAGGGACTTCCGAGGTCCCCGTCCGCGCCTGAAGTCCAACCGGCTACTGAGCAAACTCTTCCAGGGACTTCCTTGCCTGAGGAAGAACGTCCTCTGGTCATCACCATGAGTTTTCTACGCGACTTCCAGCGTTCTGTTGTGGCCGAAATGGCACAGCAGATAGACAGAAGGTGGCCACAACAAACTCAGGCCCAGAGGCCTCCTTCGCCAGCGCGCCCTCGAGAGAGAAGTTCTAAATCAGCTCATCGTACTTCGGGAAGTGGAGACCCACGAGAGGAATCTTCAACAGAAAACACGCCCCTCGGGGCACGGCTTGCGGGACAGACGGAGTCCAAGCGACCCAAAACCCCGCGCCGAAGGAGCTCGTCACCTGAGGCGAGGTCCCCATCCCCTCAGCGCCGAACTCACTCCCCGAAGAGATGCCGACGATCCCCTTTCCCCGAAGAAGAGCCCAGCGCCACACTCCTTATGGAGAAAATATTGGCGAGGTTGGAAAGGGTGGAAAAACAGGTAGCCCGCAGACCTGTCTGGGCCAGACTATCTGAAACTTTCTGTGGCGATGAGTCACCGTTCACCCGAACAATAGTCGAGGCAGCCATGCCCAGTGATTTCCGGGTACCTCGGCTAGAAACGTACGATGGCCGAACAGATCCACAGGCCCATCTGACGAAGTACAAACGGAGCATGGTGTTGCACGGGGCTGACGATGCCACTCTATGCAAATGTTTCGAGGTCACCCTTGCCGGCCCTGCTACAGCATGGTATAACTCTCTGGCCCCAGGAACCATCAGAGAGTTCCAGGAGCTGTCCACTGCCTTCACCCAGCAGTTTATTGGAAGTCGTCCTACGGCGAAGATGCCGGTGCAGATGTTCGACATAGCACAGAGGAACGGGGAAACCATCCGTGACTATGTCGAAAGATTTAACCGAGAGGCCCTAAGTGTTCCAGACTTTCGGCCAGAAATACGCATCCTCGCCATGATACGGGGCCTTCGGAGGGACTCACAGCTATTTTACGAGTTTTCCAAAGACCCCCCAGACACGCTCGGTGAATTTTTCCGAAGAGCCGAGCAGCATATGACAGCCGAAGAGCTAAGAATGGAGGGGCCAAAGAACGATCATTCCCGTCCCGAAGGATCAAGCCAGCAAGCCAAGTATCCGACAGAGCAAACAGGACGACCTCGGAGGTTCAGGGGAAGGAAGCCTCCTCCGAACTTTACACCCCTGAACACCACAAGGACCAACATCCTCATGACAATGGAGAAACAGGGGTCCCAGATTCAGCGACCGAAGGCGATGACCGCTGACAACAAAAAGAATATGAAGAAGTTCTGTCAGTTTCATCGTGACCACGGTCACGACACCGAAGACTGCTTCCAGTTGAAGAAGTATATCGAGTCGCTGATTAAGCAAGGCCAACTGCGGCGCTATCTGCGAATGCCTTCGCCGAAGGCAAGAAGAGAGGAGGAAGGAAAGGCTGATGAAGATGAGTATGACTCCGACAGAAGGAGGAACCGAAGTCCAAAAAGGCGCCTCCCACCTTCGGCGGGGGTAATACAAACCATCACCACTGGACTGCCATCCTCGGGGAGAAAGAGGAAAGCTAGGGAAATAGCAACGATGGAGTACCAAAGCCCATCGAAAAAACTCACCCGAAGAGATGGTTCCTCCGTCATTTTCCCTCATGACGACCCATTGTTGGTCATGGCAAGAATAGGAAATTGGGACGTCAAAAGGGTATTGCTTGACGATGGATCAAACGCCGACGTCCTATTCTCGCATCTGCTCCCAAGCTTGGGAATATCCAGCATCGACCTCAAGCCTGTTACTTCACCAACCTTTGGAATAGGACCCTCAGAGCTGCCCGTCCTCGGCTGGATCGACCTTCCCCTGATGATGAGAGGGAGTTCGATCAACGGAAAAGGAGAAATTTTTGCCTCCACAATGACGAGGTTCATTGTCATGGATGTCCCTTCGTCGTACAACGCCATCCTTGGAAGGCAAACACAAGGGAATTTGCACATTCGCCCAGATGTGAAGTACTTAACAGTCACCTTCGCCACCAAGGACGGAGACGCCGAAATTTTCATCGACCAAGCCGAGGTCAGGAAGGTGTTTGTCAAAGCCCGAAAGGCCCCAGCAGCCAACTTCGCACAAACCTTAGCAGGAGGGACACTACCGACCGAAGAACCAAAAACGGGCGGGGCGGAAAAGTTCGCAGAAGTAGAAACGGAAGAAGTAGAACTTGTCCCCGGCCAAAATACCCGAATAGGGAAAAACTTGGCCGAAGGTGACAAGAAAAACCTTGTATCCTTTCTACTGATGAATAAAGGACTGTTCGCCTACTCGCCAAAGGATATGCCAGGGGTAGACCCTCGCATAATACAACATAGCCTTAAAGTAAGTCCGGAAGCAAAACCTGTCCGGCAAAAGAAGCGAGGCATCTCGGTCCACAAAAGTAAATTCGTCAAAACCGAAGTACAGCGCCTGATGGATGCAAATGTAATTAGGGAGGTCAAGTACCCCGAATGGCTAAGCAATGTGGTCATTGCTACAAAAGAAGGAAGTAGTAAGCTCCGGATGTGCATCGACTTCAGAAACTTGAACGATGCCTGCCCGAAAGATTCCTATCCTCTCCCACCGATAGACCAGTTGGTCGACTCAACTGCCGAATATGGGCTCCTAAGCTTCCTCGACGCCTTCAGTGGGTATCATCAAATAAGGATGGATCCCGAAGATGAAGAAAAAACTGCTTTCATCACCGAAGGTGGAACATATTGTTACACTAGGATGCCCTTCGGGCTCAAAAATGCAGGAGCCACCTACCAAAGGCTGATGAGCAAAGTCTTTCATGACCAAATAGGGAGGAACATGGAAGTCTACGTTGATGACATGATAGTCAAAAGTAAGATGCCTAAAGACCATGTCACAGACCTAGAGGAAACCTTCCAGCAACTCAGAATATTCGGAATTCGACTTAACCCCGAAAAATGCGTCTTCGGCGTGACCTCGGGAAAATTTCTGGGCTACATGGTATCAGAAAGGGGCATTGATGCTAACCCAGAAAAAATTAAGGCTCTGCTCGAATTCCGAACTCCTGTCACAGTGAAAGACGTGCAGAGACTCACTGGAAGGATAACCTCTCTTAGCAGGTTCATCTCCAGGTACGGAGATCGGTGTCGGGCATTCTTCAAAGTCCTTACTAAGGCAGCAAAAAGAGAAAACGACCTCGGGGATGGTGACCATCCTTGGAATGAGGATTGCCAAAAAGCCTGGGAAGAACTTAAAATCTATTTGTCTCAACTGCCTACTCTGCGACAACCTCGCGAAGGAGAGCCCCTCATCCTGTACCTCGCTGTTTCAGAAAAAGCAGTGAGCTCGGTCCTTGTGAAAGAGGAAGGGTCGAGACAATGGCCAGTTTATTACGTAAGCAAATCCCTGCACGGCGCCGAGGTCAGGTATCCATTACTCCAAAAAGCCATATATGCCTTGGTGCTGGCAGGAAGAAGATTGCGGCCATACTTTCAGGCTCACCCCATCATCGTCCGAAGTAGTCTGCCTCTACGGGATGTTATGAAAAAAGTTGATCATTCGGGAAGACTTTCCAAATGGTGTATAGAGCTTGGCGAACACGACATTGTTTATGAACCTCGGAAAGCCATAAAAGCTCAAGCACTGGCTGACTTCATCGCCGAAGTACCTACCACCGAAGATAGCCACCCGGATCCTGGCGAAGGTGAGCCAGAATGGACGCTGCATGTGGATGGAGCCTCAGGTTCCGAACACCAAGGAGCCGGGGTAATCATCAGAGGACCCGAAGGTCTAGAGGTGATAAAGGCCATCAAGTTCAGCTTCAGCGCCACCAATAATGTGGCTGAGTATGAAGCTCTGATAGCAGGGTTGCGCCTGGCCAGAAAAATTGGAATAAGAAACTTGAAGGCTCACAGTGACAGCAGTGACTCCCAGCTGGTAGTTCGGCAAACGGCAGGGGACTACGGCGCGAAAGACCCAATTTTGGCAAAATACCACGAACTGGTGACGAAGCTCATTCGAGAGTTCGACACCATACGCATCGAAAATGTACCTCGTCGGGAAAACACCGAAGCAGATTGCCTGGCAAAGGCAAAAACATACACCGAGGTACTAAACCACCCGAGCATTGAAGTACTGAGCATAGTAACTTCGGAAAAGGGCTGGAAAGATCCAATAAAGAGGTATCTTGCGGACAACGCGCTCCCCGAAGACCCCATCGAAGCCGCAAAAGTGCGAAGACGCTCTGGGCGATTCTTCCTAATAGGCGAAGAACTGTATCGGCAGGGATATGCAAATCCTTTACAGAGGTGTGTTGGCGAAGAGGATACTGAAATGATCCTCGAAGAAGTCCACGAAGGCGCTTGTGGTTCACATATTGGAACTGACGCCCTCGCCGCAGTGGTACTTCGCCAAGGATATTTTTGGCCTACCCTAAGAAAGGATGCCCGACAGTTCGTCCGAAAATGTGACAGCTGCCAAAAACACGCAAAAATCCAGAGGACACCCTCGGAAATGGTGACTTCGGCTGACTATCCCTGGCCCTTCGCAGTTTGGGGCATAGACCTCATTGGGCCGCTCCCAACAGCCCCCGGAGGCGTGAAATTCTGCGTGGTCGCAGTAGACTACTTCTCTAAATGGGTCGAGGCAGAACCATTAGCAACTATCTCAGCTAAAGAAGTGCAGAAGTTCGTATGGAAGAACATTGTATGCAGGTTTGGCATACCGAGGATACTGGTAGCCGATAATGGATCCCAGTTTATAGACAAAGGGTTCCAGGACTTTGTCAACAACCTCGGAATAAAGATGCACTTCGCCCCAGTAGCCCATCCTCAAAGCAATGGCCAAGTAGAGGTATCTAATAGGACCATAAAAGATGGTCTGAAAAAGAGGCTGGGGGAAGCAAAAGGGAAATGGCCAGGCGAACTCCAGAGTGTACTGTGGAGCTACCGAACAACACCCCGAAGAGCCACAGGGGAAACGCCTTTTTCACTCATCTTCGGTACAGAAGCCATCATCCCAATCGAGGTAGTGCAACCATCAATTCGAGTGCAAGTTTTTGATGAAAGTGGGAATGACCTCGGCCTGAGAACCAAGCTCGACCTCGTCGGCGAACACAGAGAAATAGCCGAACTAAGAAGAAAAGCTTTTCAGCAAAGAGTGGCCGCGGCTATAAACTTGCGCGCCAGGCCAAAAGGAATAAAGAGAGGAGACCTCGTTCTCCGAAAGAATGAATTCGCACCTCGAAAGCCATCCCACGGAGTACTTCGCGCCAACTGGGAAGGCCCTTACCTGGTTCTTGCCGAAGTACGAAAAGGGGTCTACAAGCTCGGCGATTCCGAAGGCGTAGAATTAAAAAATACGTGGCATTCGGACGCCTTGAGAAAATTCTATGCTTAGAATCTCGGCGAAGAAGACCGTGCTGTACAAAGAAAGAAAAATTTTCTCTAAAGCATAAAAAGTTTCTTAGCCAAAAAGTCCTAAGCATGAGTGGTGCGAATTCCGCAAAGGTGGCCGGCTAAAATAAGCGAAGGTATTATTTTCCGAAGTCTCTTGAGCAAACGTGTTCGGGACAACAGAGAAAATCTGGCGAAAGACTTAGCCAAAATTTTTGGGCATAAGTTGAACAAATCAGGATTTCACGAAAGAGGTCACCATGATAAGCACAGACAAAGTTTTCCGAAGTCTCTTGAGCGAATAAAGTTCGGGGCAAAGGGAAACAAAGAATCTCACAAAAAGATTTAGCCAAATTTTCAAGGTCTTTATTGAGATAAGGTGTGCTTACAAAAAAGATAGCCAGAAGAAGAAGTACAAAAAAGAAGAGAAAGAAGAAAAAGGGCCCTAGAACAAACTAAGGGTTCTCGGCGTCCCGGGAGTCTTCGGCTCCTGCGTCCTGTTGCACCACCTTCGGCGCCGGAATAGAAGGAGGCAGGTTCAGATGATCAATCTTAGACCAGGACCACCGAGGTCCCTCGGGAATGTCCAGGGCCGCCAGGAAAGAGAGGTCCAGATCTGGGAACCTCTAAAGGACTTGGTGCCGAACAAGACAGAACCTGTCCTGAAAACCAACCTTGGTCATCTGGTCAGACTTGTCCTTCTCGACCTCAAGCTCCTCGAAGTCCTTCTTCAAATCTTAGACCTTCTTCTTCAGCTCCTTCACTCTCTTCTTTTCCGTCTCCTTCTTCATAGCATCGACCTCGGCTTGGAGCGCAGCCTTCTCAGCAAGCGCCTTCGCCAGGAGCCTTTCAGCCTCTGACTTCTCTTTCTGATGCGCCTCATTTTCCGAGATCAGCTCCGCCATTTGGGAGCCGAGGTCAGAAATTTTCTGGGAGGAGTCCCTCAAAAGTTCCTCTTTTTCTTTCTGGAACTCATCCCGAAGGGTGGCAACTTCCTTCTTCGCAGCTTGAGCCAGCTGCAGGTTCTTGACAGCTAATTCCGAGCACATGGCCTTAGTTTTTTCTATGGCTTTTAAGGCCTTATCTCGGAACTCCGTCTGCCTCGCCACCCAAACTCGGAGAAAGCCGGTGTATCCCAGAAGCTGCAAAAGGATAAAGGCGAGGTCATCAAGACAAAGAGAAAACCAAACACTTAGAAAAAAAATTCAAGGGAGAAAGATAGACGCAAAGTATACCTGGGCGGCGTGTTCGGAAAGCTTCGCGGCGAGAGAATCGTCGCCCGGGTGAGCCGCGGCAATGGCCTTGAAGGAGGCATCGGTGAGGACCCCTTTCGAGATCTCTGTAGCCATTTGCTGGCAGTCTCCGGAGTACAAATTCATGTCCTCCGTAAACGTCCAGAAAGGCTCCTTCGGGACTTTTCCCTTCGGGATGCGGGCGTCCCGAAGGGCTCTCCTCTTTGCATGCTCAGCTACCCAACCCGGAGTGAGCGACTCTTCTGCACGACAAAACAGAAAATTGGTCAGGGCAAGAAAACCTCAAAGATCATCAAAAAGAGGAGCACCACAGTTTGTTAGAAGAACAAACCTGCTTGCACCTCGACGACGTCGTCGTCGGAAGCTCGAGCCTCTTCGGCAGAAATCCCCTTGCCTTTTCTTCGGCGCCGCTCTTCGGCAGAAGGGGCCTCTACCACGGCGCCCAGAAGAGCCTGCGACGGGGTAGGACTTTGAGGAGGGACCTCAGCAGCAACCTCGGACTGAGGGACAGTAGCAGCCTCGGGCTCCTCGCCCACCTCTTCGGAAATCTCCGGAAGAGGGGGGGCACATCCTTCTTCGCCCGTTTGGAAACAGACGGCCCAGCCCCGGACGTTTTCCGTCTTCGGGAGGCAGCTTTCTTCGTCTGCTCACCCTTCGCGGGCTGACCGGTGAAAAGGGCTTTGTAGAAGGCAGCAGTGTCCTCGCCCATTTCTGAAAAGGAAGAAAGACATCAGTGTGAGTCCGGAACGAAGTTATAACAAGGAGATTAGAAAGTAACTTACTCTCATAAAAAGTTTCGAAAGAAACTTCCTCCCGAAGGAGTTGTACTAGCCAGGAGTCCTTCCCGGCGATGGCAGGAGCCGGCATCCCGAGGTCCGTCTTGTGCTCCTTTACCACCCCGAGCTCCCGAAGGACCTCCTCGGTCATCAACCTCCAATTGATGGGGAAGGGGTAAAGAGGGCGCGAAAGGACCTCGGGACCCCAGTCGGCGACGGCTCAGATACGTCCGTCGAAATCCGTGAATACGGAAACCAACTCGGGAGTCAACAGTATCCTCGGATCTACGATGTCGTCCTCCAACCGTCCCTGAGCCCACTTGGTCGGAACATGCGACCAGGCCTCCTCCATCTTCAGAAAGAAAAACTTTTTTTGCCACCCTCGCCAGCTGTCCTTAGTGGCGAAGGTGAACATATACTTTTTGCTCCCGGATCCCCGAGGTAGCATGAAGTAAAAGCCACCCTTCGGGACCACGTAGAGCTTGTAGTACTGCATAAAAATGACGAAGTGGGGTTCTATTTTGAAAACGCCACACATACAGAGGAAGGCGTTGAAATAGCAGTACGAGTTCGGAGGAAGTTGATTTACGGCAATGCCATGAAATTGGCAAAAGTCGCAAATCAACTTAGAGGGGGGAACCGAAGTCCGGCTTTCAGTTGAGCTCCGAAAACGGTGATCTCGTTACTATGGTTTGAAAAGCTGTAGTGGTCAGGACGTGGCAACCTCGTAACAGCGTACGAAGGAAGGAAAATTTTTTTCTTCCACTTCGCTAATTTTGCAGGAGTGGTGCAACAAGGGTGAGAAAGAAGAGGCTGCCAACTTTCAGGAATCGGCATTTTTGGCTGAAAAACGAGTTCGGAAAAGGCAAAAATGCACTTCGGGCAAACTTTGAAAAACAAAGAGTTCTGAAAATCAAAACCCACCAAATCTTTTGCCGTAATCTGGGTGTGAAGACGCCGTCGTGAAAGATGACCGGAAAAAAGCTCAGGTGAAAGAACCGCCGTGAAAAGCAGAAGAGAGCAGAAGGAAAACCAGAGCAAAAGCAAAAGCAAAAGAGACAAATGACGGAATGAGCATATATATAGGCCGAGGGGGGTAGGCGGACCGGCGTCATAAGTACTCTGCGAAGGTGAAACGCCGCCATAACTGCCCTTCTGCACCTAAAAAGGCGCGCCCGCGGTAACCGATGCAACCCCAGCCAACAAAAAGCCGACACGTGTCAGCCATCGCACCAAAAGAGGAACACGCCCTCTGACAGACGTCGCGCCGCTCCAGACTGACACGTCTGGTTACGAGACGCGACGTTTCACTAACCTACAAAAGTAAAGAAGTGGGTTACCTCGAGGACACCAAAAGACAGGCTATGGCCGAACAGTCCGTATCTTCGGACAAAAAGGTGTATCTTCGGCACAGGTTACACTCCCTAGAAACTCCCGAGAAGCATCCTCGGAAAGACAGCGAACCGAAGTCTCCACTTCGGCTTCTTCGAGGAAGGCCTAAAAAGCTGGAAAGCAGGTTACTTCGAAGACACCAACAGACAGGCTATGGAAGAAAAGCCTACGTCTTCGGACGGAAGGTCCGTCTTCGGAACAAGTACTGCACTCAAGGCCCAAAGAGGGGCCCTCAGGAAGCGAACAAACCGAAGTCTCCACTTCGGCTTTTTCGAGGGGGGGCCTGTGATAGCCAAAAGGCTATCGCCTCCCCCAGTATGAATTTCCCCGAAGGTTTGTCCGGGGAGCCTGACGTAGCTCGGAAAGAAGCATTGCCACAGACCTCGGCAGAAGCGAAATCGAGCATGACGAAGTAAGCACTTCGGCTGAAACGCCAGGTTATCTAAATGTGTCGCTGACTCTCTCGGGGAACCGAACATATCGCCTTCGGGAGAAAAGAACCAGCTACTGAAAGCAGGAGAGATTCTCCCCGAAGGCGGAACTCCCGAGCTAGAGAACTCCCCGAGCCACCAACGTGATTCCCGAAGAAAGGCGTCCGTACCAAAAGATGACCTCGCCCAAAGGACCTCGGGAGTACGGCATGAGCATTTAATGAGCATTTAAGGAGCCTCTGACAGGTCGCCCATACGCTGCCTGAAACGGCGGCCTGACGCGCCGAAGCCGTCCGGGTCTTGTCACGACTTGACTCGGTTCAAGGCTCAAGGAGCCTGCCACTGGCTACTTGTCCCCTACGTCCGAAGGTACAGAAAAGATCTGACCGAACACGTGTCATGATCTAAACGGGCCAGGCTTCCCTATAAATACACAGGAACACGTCCTGGCAAGGGATGAGACTCCTCTCTCCTGAAAAAACACAAACAGGCAAGACCGCAAAACTTCCTAAGTGTCCCCTTTTACCTTATCAGGAAACTGACTTGGGCGTCGGAGGCTCCTCCCCGGAAAATCATCCCGGGGACCTCCTAACCCCTTTTTTCGGAGTCTTTCAGGTACTTTCCCACCTGGGGAACCTCTCCGTCAGACGTTCTCCCTCCTCGGAAGCTCCCTCGGAATTCACCATGTCGCAAGACGAAAATGTTGAAGGGCATCAGCGTTAACATTACCTCGTTAACCTCAATCGAATAAGCAGTATAACCAATTTGGAAAATGGTGGTTTCAAGACCTCTTACCTAAGGCATGAAGGCCCTTTTTAAAAAGGGTACGGGGCATTCTGCAAACCTTCTAGTAAAAGAAAATGTGCAAAAATCAAAGATTTTACCTAAGGCTCTAACTTCATTTAACAAAACACTAAAATAAAATATATAAGAGGAATCCCCCTCTTGGAGATTAGAAATTAAACACAAAGAATTTGATTCCAAAACTAGGAAAACTAGACCTAACTGGTGAGCCTCTTTCAGGCCCCATAAGATTGGTAGTGCTTCCAAGTATATGGCATATCCTCCATTGTACTCAAGCACATATGAAATGACAACACTCACTGTACCTGGCACATTTCAACAGATGACTCCAACATTACCTTTATTATCCTCTCGTGATAAAGTTGCATCAATGTTAATCTTGCATTGCCCTTTTCTCGGGGAGCACCAATGCACTGGCTCATGGATGCATGCATGAGCTACTGTAACTCATGGCTCACCATACTATACCTAACTATCTATTCAAATCGTGATGACATAGACTACCTGTCAAGGGGTTGGGCAAACTGAGTCATGCACCATCCTATTCTAATTATACAACATAAACCAACTATAGATTGCATTCGGAAGCATCCGTCTCTCTTCGTGTTCCAAGAAAGAATGTAGTCCTTCCCTCCACTTATTTGGGATGAAAAAAAGCTTTAGGTCCAATACTCATAAAACCCGTACTAAGAAAGGAAAATCGTACAAAAGATGAACTACAGACTCATTTTGTTGCTTGTTAACTGGGCATACTAGCAACAGTTCCAAACTATAATGAATAAGAATATTTCTTATTGGTGGTGCATCATGTCAAAAAAATAATTGAACTCTAGGCAGTAGTGAAAGACTCTATAACCAGGACCAAAACTCTAACCTGGGCAATGGATCCCTGACATATAACATCGCATAGGCTACATAGCATGCTGATTTCATTATGAAGAGATGGTTATCGTTCATACCTCCAGTAAGAATGTCATCCATAATCCGGGGAGGGAGTGGGATCTTTTTCACAATCGAAGCATCTTATGGATGAAGCAATGCATCTATAACTCTATAATTCTAATGAAAACTCTCATGGTAAACAAACTGCCACACCCACCAATCTTCTGTACCCAAAACATGGCATTGGTTTTGGGCACTATTCAGAAAACCAATTATCTTGCCATATAGATATACTTGCACCCTTTCCCACCCTTCAGAAAGCTCTAGCCTTAGCTATATCATAACCTGCCAACAATACTTTATAGATAATCGATAAGGTATTAGGTTTAAGGGCCTTTAAAAAAGAGGTAATATGATAGTACCTTCCTTTCAACACCTTAGCAACAAGTCCTGACGTGTTTTGTGCCAACCAACATGCTTGTTTAGCTAACGGTTAAGACCTGAGCTTTAACGGTTACACTCCCTCAAGACTCGGCCTACACGACTTACTCACCCGTCTCACCCTTTCATTTGTGTTATCATAGAAGAAACCTAGAGATAATCAAATAAGTTATTGGATTACAATCCAACTAGTTGAATCAGTTGGACTGTCGGTCCAAAACCTTTCTCCCAAAAACAAAAACCTTTGCCAGGCTACCAATGTCCATGAGTACCTTTTTTCATCATCTATTGTAACTTAAAAGGCAGAACAAGTAGACCAAACAACAAAAAGTTTAATGAACCAAAGGTCCTAAACTTAACATATAAAAAAGTAAAAGATTAAAGTCAATTAAATTAAGAAATCTATCAAGGCAAGGCAAGCAAACTATTTGATAGTTTTGAATGGTTTTGTCCAATTTATTCCGAGTTAATAGTTTAGTGGTTTAGCAGTTTTTAACAGTTTTGTTTGGCTGTGACAAATTCTTGAGCCTTTTTAATTGAGCTAATACCCAAACTGGCAAGGCTAACTATTTGTCGTTGAACTGGTTTGACTGTTGATTCAATTCAGTTATTACAACAATGCCTTTATCATAACAACTTATCCAATGCCATCCCTTCTACAACATCTCTCAATGGTGATTGGTTGGGAATGATTAGGGTTTGTTAGCGAGACAAGTATTGAAGGATGCATAAAGGTAGGTAGACTGGCAGGCATGTAAAAACAAGGAAATTAGGGACTTTTTTCAATGCGTTTAAGTTAGGTCACATACGACCCACATGTTGCCTTGATTTGGACACATTAAGGCTACCTTTTTTTTTGCCAAATTAAGACCCAATTTCTTTAGCATTAAGTCAAATTAACACCAAATTATTTAATTTTATTTTACTTATTTCTTATTTAAAACTAATGTATTTAAAAAACTAATACTAAATAAGTATAAAATTATTAGTTTTAAGACCAAATTAAATTTAAAATTGAAAGGTTCATAAGAAAAAAATTACTCACTCTATCCCAAGTTTTCTACTCCATTTATTATTTTGGGTTACCCAAAATTGATTGTATCATTTTCCTTTTTAGTAAGTTTTACCAAGTAGCTTTGCAATTATAGCCATCTCATTCCACTCTCTGCTCTGGTTCAATATAAGACAATTTCTTTTGCTATTATGTTCTGTTCGTTGTTTCTTTGATCTTTGTTGGCTGCCACATGTTTGGTCATGAATCCATCTATTTTGCTCTTTGCATCTTAGATCTCATTGCAGCTAGAATGGTCATGAGCCTATTTTCTTGTCTGATTCGAGGTCATATGTGAACCAGCATAAATGAAGGCGGTGGTTGGAGGAGAGGAGGTAAGGAAAAGTGAGTGGGGTAAGGAGATGCGAAGCGTTGAGAAGGTTTGGCAGGTTAGGATGATGGGTGATAGGCGATCAGATGGCGAGTTCAAGATCGAAGCATCAAGAAGGCCAGGGCGATGGGGACAATGGGTGATGGGTGATTAAACAACGAATTTGAAATCGGATAAAGTGTTCAAGGCGGAGGGACAAGGCCAAGGAAAAAGGCAACGAATTGAGGAGGTAAAAGAAGAGAGGAGGTGACAATTAGACTTACAAGGAAATGAGGAGTAGGCGAATGACATAAGGAGGGGACAGAGGTAGTGAATGTGGTTGTCGGTGGCTGCCGAACAAGGTGGGTCGAACAGTGGTAGACAAGGAAGGAAATAGGAGGACCGAGATAAAATTGTCCAAAAATACATAATTTCATTGTTTTTTAAACTCATCGCAAACACAAATGGAGTAGAAAGCCCGGGACAGAGAAATTAAATTATTAAAAGATGTTATTTAATGGATTATTATACTTATATAGTATTAGCTTTTAAATGATATTGATTTTGGATAAAAAAATTATAAAATAAGAAATAAATTATTTTAAACGAAGCTAGACACTCGCCATGTTATAGGGACACAGAACAAAGTTCACGGTGCTCTCTGTAGTTCTCCCATTTCAAACAAGGAAATTTCTCTTGCAAATGATTACTTCCAACAACTTCTAATAATCCAATATAGTGGGTAGATTTTTTAGGGTCCTTAACTTTTACTTCCTTCGTCCCATTTTTTTTGCACAATTTACTTTTCAGTAATTAATCTATGATTTTTTATTTTACATATTTTAGTATATAAATAAAGAATTTTTATATAAGAATGATAAATCAAGACATATAGTTTCTAAATATATTTAAATTTTTTTTTGAACAAATACTAATATGAATAAATTCAAGTCAAACTAAGCGAAAAAGTCAAATGGTGCAAAGAATATGGGATATTCTATTTTTACCCTAAGCTTATTAATTGTTTTGTTTTGATCCTTGTATTTTTTAGAATATTTCATACTTGTCTCATAATTGAATAGAATCTGTTAACCTGAAGAAATACCAGTGAAAAATTATGAGTGATGAGGTATTACCATAGCAATTGAATTAAGAATCGAAATCTTAATTTTATGAATTGAGAATTAAATCCAATTGTATAATTTAATTATATTTTATTATGAGGTCACCAATAGGGTCACTCATTTGCTTGCCTAGAAGGGCTCCATCTTTCAAATTTCCAGCTTTGGCAAGACAATTTCCTTTTGATATTACTTTTGTTGTACATATGGAGTTTGATATGTGACTCGTTTTTTGTTTATAAAGACCAATTCTTTCGTGAAAAAATAAAGACAAAATTTTTAAGTTTCAATGTTTTTAGAATCTATGCATGTTAACCCTCATTTACTAACACTATTATCTATTCTTCAACATATATAAACATTTATAACCCTAATTTTGTACTTATATATGATTCATGTCATTTAAAAGCACAAAATTATCATAGTTTTCAATTTAATATGTTAATTTAAATAAAATGTTGAATTTTAGTATTTAATGATTCATAAATAGATAGCAAACCTCGTGATCTTAATCAAGAATCGATTGATTCATTTGTCTACTTGTTTAAATTCACCTATAGATTTTATTTAAAAAGATTATCAATCAAATTGAATCGAATTGTAGAATTCAAATCGAGAATCATATGATTATGGTAACTATTGCTATTGCCTATTAGTTTAACAAAAAATAAAAAACAAATAAAACTTTGATTTGGTTAAACACAATTAATGATCAGGGGACACATAAGAAAATAAATTTGAAAAGGATGGGTAGAATAAAAGTTTCCACCAGCACAATCGTGTTAACCTAGCTGCACCTTTGGATAAGTGGTCCTAAACCTTTTTAGAAATGTTCGATATTAATCCCTTAATTGGATGAAGTCTATTTACCCAGACTAATGGTTTTACTTCAAATTTTCAAATTCTAATTATATAGTTTAGGAACTAACTTCTAACAAATTAATATGTCAAATAATTTTTTGATCATTAAAAAATAATTTAAATTATTAAATTTTCCTTTCTCTAAATGTAAAACAAATTTTATCCTTATGAAAGATTTAAGTTTATGTGTTGCATCTTCACTCACGTCACATGGTAGTGATACCTATACATTGCTTTAGAACTGACTACTTTGGCTTTGGTTACGTGCTTTAAGCGATGGGCCCATTTTAGCTTAATGTTTGATAAGACATTATTATAGCCTATCAAAATGCATAATAATGGCCCATCAATATTGTAGCATACTGTGGATTGAGCCCAATCATATACATGTCCTTTGATATAATGTCCCTCCTAAGGTAAGACACCAGCTACAAGGCCTATACTTTTATATAAGGCCATCTACTTTCACTAGAATGATATATTACTATTTATTTCAAAGCTAGAAACAATTTTAGCACATACTTACCTGTGCATGGGAGTGTCCGTTACATGTACATTACCTTGTCTCTACAAAGCCTACATCCTCTTGACCGACAAAGATAACTTGTAAGATTTTGCATCATCACATGGTATCTTCCATATACTTCAACAGATTATTTCAATCAAGGGAGTGAAATGAAAATTTTTAGAAAGATTTAAAACCAAAATAGAACAACTAAATATAAAAACAAAATATGAATTAAATGCTTTGCAAAATTTACCCTTCGTTATAGTATTTTCGTTAGTTTCAAACTTATGATAAAACTAGTATAAATTCATGTATATGAATTGGTGGAAATGAAAAATATAAAATTTGGGACCTAATATTCATACAAACATCCATGATACATATAAATGGTGTATTTATAATGTATACATATCGAAAGCAAAAGTTAAGATTTGAATAAAAATTGTCATATACTATCTCTGTTTTAGAAACATTGAAATATTTTTATGGGCAGAGATATTTTTTATGGAATGGGCAAAGATATTAAAGTATGAGGGAAATTTGCTTCATTCTTCCAATTTTGCCCTTCTTAAATCCATCCATTTTGTCTCTTGGAAATTGTAGCAAGTGGTGATCTAGCAGGAAGCTTGTTGCTCAAAATTAACACCTTCAGCCTACTTGGTTTGATAGCGTTGTCCTTATCACAAAAAAAAAAACCCAGTGAGAGAGGCAATGAGAGATCAAACAAGAGGAGACAACATCACCACTCAAAATTGTTATCACCTTTGTACATGAGAGATTGAAGGAGAGGAGCAACAGGTAAATTGACCCTTAATCCACCTTACTTCTATTTTCAGTACTATGTAAACCACTAAATCCTAAACTCTAAATTGAGACTATAATAAATTGTTTATTTCTAAATGACCAAAATACATAATTCACCACCAAACTTTGTTTTATCAGACACTTAATCCATTCAACTATGACTAGGGGAACCTAGCCCTTAAACTTTGTAAACTAGGACACGTAACTCCCTCTACTAATAGAAAGTCATCATGTGCAATCATGTCTGAAATTTCATCACAAAAATGTTGTTTTTGATTTCTCAAGGGCATAAATGACAATAACATTGAACATGAAAGCCATACTTGGCATTTTAACATACAAATCTGCTTCTTCGAATTTGTTTAGCTTCATCAACACATATAAAGCAATCAAGTGACTCATACTAACTCTTAAGCTAGTGCCTCATCCTTTACCTATCCATGTCATAAAATGACATTGATAATAGCTTTTACCATTGGATCTTGCATTACTAATATAAGGGATGTCGGTTGTATGTCACTGATGAAGGCCAAGCTATCAAAGCCAGCTATTAATGCTTCACCACTCATTAACTACCACAAACATTTATTGTTGAAAATTAATATTCTTGTAAGATTTTTACCCACAACAATATTTGGCTTTATTGCAAAGAATTGTAAGAAGGAAATGACATGCTTATATTGTGGGGGGGGGGGGATTTGTATGCTTAATATTAAAAAAAATAGACTTGTATGCTAAAACACCAAGCTTAGCCTCTATGTTCAGTGCTATTGTCATTTAAGTTTAGGAGAAACCAAAAAGAATCGTAATAGAATTTCAGTATACGATCATACATGATGACCTTCTATCAATAGGAAGGGTTCCTAATTTACAAAGTTCAAGGGCTAAGTTGCCCTGAGTTATAGTTAAAAGAGTTAAGTATCCGAGTGAATAAAGTTTAAGGGTGAATTATGGATTTAAATCCAAACCCTCTGACTAGCCGTTCATGCACTGCTGATGAAAATGTAAGACCTGATGAATTACGAGTCTATTGCTTAGCTGGGGCAGATAATTGTATTTGATTGCGAGGCACCTCTTAAGGCTCTCCCATACATCTTATCCTTGTACAGGGATGACTCCAAAAGTTCAATGCTTATGGTAAAAAGTCAATACTAAAAGTAAAAAACTTGCCTTTAATACACTATATAATGGCAGAATTTGATAATTTCTATTTATTTATTTATTCATTCATTGTTTAATATTTGTTGATTAAAGTTTACTGATTGTTTGTTTGTTCTAATGTGAGACAATGTCAGATATAAAATTATTGGCAGAAAGTAAAGGGATGATTTCAGGAAATTTTGGCATGGTGTGCTTATCCAAAGGTCCGTTGAAAATTTCTAACCAACTTGGTGCACTCAAAACCTAATCATAGATCTAAGTACATATGATGCAATTTTATGCGTTAGGATTCTCTATAAATATCCTGTGGTTTCCTTAATTAGTAGGAGATTTTTTAGAGTCATTTTCAATTTCTTCACCATAATAAAATTCCTTTTTACTTCACTTGCCCTGTTTATATTTGCTTCCACAAGACTTTCATTTAGCTTAAGCTTACAGTCTATTTTGCTTGATACTTCTTTTTACCTAGGCCAACATTCTTATTTTTTCTAGGCTAAAGTTTGGCCTCATTGGTGTTTCATTCACTAGACAATTGTTTCACCTGAAGTATGTTCCCCTATTAATCCCTTGAGTTTGTTGGGTTGTTTTCTCCGCCTTTTTGTCGGTTCCTAATTAGCTTTTTTTCCTTTTCTATGCAATACTTTGGTCTCTCCCACAAATAACCCTCACTTACTCCCTACATAAATGCTTAAGGCTTTTAGTAGTATTTCGTAATTTTTAATGTCAAATTTGATTTTCTCTCTTATTAAGATTTATTCACAACCCTATTTGACTTTAAAACAATGGAACTGCTTTTCACTTACCCAAAAATCAATGGGGCATCAACTAGAATGCTGAATAAAAAGGATTAGATTTTTTTTTCTTTTTCTTGTTTTTTTCTATTGGATTTGTCACTCATTAGGTGATAAATTAAAGTATTTTTTCATTTCTCTGTGAAGAAAGGGCACACCGAAGTTACAAGGCAACAAAGAAAAAAAGCAAGTTGACAATTACATCAACCTATTTTAATTTTCCTTTCTAAGGAAGGCTACAACTATATCAAAGAGGATTTTTTAATTTGGATTCAATGAAATGAGAGGAACAATGATTGACTTTAAATTGCATGGAAATGATTGTTTTTTTTTTCATATGCTAATACTAAATACAAGAATGGAAAATCAATAGATGCATACAAGAATGGAAAATTAGTAAAAGCATTCTTTGATTTTGTTAAAGTTACACCTTTAGCATTGATAATGAAAGATTTTGTATAAGTTGACAATTATCTTTCTTTCAAATTTTTACAAATTAAACATTTTGAAAAGGGACAACAAAAAGATGATAAGGGAAATAATATCCTGTTTAAAAAAATCCTTAGAATTATTATCTTTTTTACTTATTATTTGTTATGTTATCTAATATGTGAAAATTTTACGTACATTTGTTAGTATGTTTTATTGTACTTATCTCTAGACATTAATTTTTTGCCTTTTTTAATTGTATAACTTTAAACAAAATCTAATTTTCTTAACACAATAGGATGCTAGAGTAGGGTCTTTATCTTGATGAACTTAGTCAATTTATTCCCTTTAGTATGGATCAAGAGAGGTTGGGAACTCAAATGGGAAACACTATCTTGAAAAAATATCCTATGTATTTGAACAGTGACCTAAAGGCTATTCTTGCCAAGGGCCTACACTATCGATGATGCTTATACACCATTAAATCCATTGGTAGAAACCTTTGTAGAGGATAACAACTCAAACAACAAAATGTTTAATCCTTGTGCTAGTGGATTCCACATTCATATTACTATAATGGGAATTGCTAGTTCTTATGGACCATTTCATTGTGTATGTCTTTGTACAAGTTTAGCATCTATAGGGCAGTGGTTGTGAAGTACCTTGAAAGAGATTATACAAGGTGAAGATTTCAGGGAAGTTCTAAGGAATAAGGTAGAACAAAGCCTCAATTTTAACCTTTATCTTTAAGTCCTTGCCAATGAATACTCTGCAAATAAGTTCACTTTAGGATCTAATGAAATATGTGATATAAGAGCAAGTTTAAACTTCTATTTGTACATATTAGCTAGTGATAATAGTAGTAGTAGTTCTTTTTCCTGAAGATGCCTCATTGAAGCTATTATATACTAAGATTATTCATATGTTTTGTTCAAAGGAAAAATTTGAATTTCAATTTTCAATTCTCATTTCTTATAACACCACAAAAGCCAAAACCATTCCAGTCAACTAGCCAAATGGTGTATTAAATTGGGCAAATTCGATATATAGTATGAAAGTTGGAAGAGTATTAAGGCACATGTACTAGTAGACTTTGAAGTCGAGATGACACTAGTTGAAAGAGACCCCATAATAGGGGAAACATTGGGTGACCTATCATGGGAAATGTATGTTAATGAGGTTTCTAACCACGATCATTAGGGAGTAAAAGTCATCTTAAAAGGTCTTCTAGGTATGGAAGCAACCCTCAAGATTAGGTTCCTATTCCCAATAATCAACAACATAATAGAATACGAGACCATGATAGTAGGACTGAAGATGGCTGGCCGAGTAAGGGTGCAACGTTTAGTGGTCTATAGTGACTAATAGTTAATTATTAACCAAGAAAATGGGACGGCAATGGTGAGAAACACCAAACTCTTTATAAGACCAGGATGGAGGAGCTGCTACAACCCTCGATACACTTTCTAGAACAATAAGCCCCTTAAGATGATGATTGGAGAAAGCTGACACAACTTTTCTTAGAAATAAGGAATTTGTATATAACGCTAAAAGGGCAAAGGAAGACAAAGGTCTGATCTAGGACATTCACCCTTATTGGCAGTCATCTTTATTAGATGATTTTCCACACCTCTACAAAAATGGTTGGCCACCAATAAGGGCCTGAAGGCCCTCAAAGAACTCCACATAGGATATTATGGTGCCGACATTGGGTCTAACTCCTCAGCGCAGAGGTCTTAAAGCAAGGATATTTCTAGCCAACCATTTGAAAAGAAGCCTAATACCTAGTACAATGATGTCATTTTTGTTAGCGTAGCTCTCACATCCAAATACTACCCTCATCTAGGTCAACATAAACTACATATCCCTGTCTTTTTGCTATGTAGGGCATGGACTTAATCAGGGCATTACCTACAGCAACTAGATAGGTAAAATACTATATAGTGGCCATGGACTACTTTACCAAATTAGTGGAACCTAAACCCTTGGCAATCACTGTAGCCCCATAAGTGATAAAATTTTCTTTGGAAGAACATTGTTTGCCACTTTGGATGGCCACAAGCTATCATCACCAATAATGCAAACACTTCAATAATTCCCAGGTGTGAAGGTTTGTAGAAGAAAAGGGAATCTGCCTCTACATTGCCCTTGTACCTTATCTTCAATCCAATAGCTAAGTAGAGGTGACGAATTATACTATTAAAGAAGGCTTAAAAAAAAGGTTGGATAAGGCTAAGGGAAGGTAGAATAAGGAATTGTTGAGCATACTGTAGGACAATTGAACAACACCTAGAAGGCTGATAGAAGAAAATTTCTTCACCCTCGTCTATGGAATAAAGGCATTCATCCCTATAGAGGTCACCCAACCTACAGTTTGTGTCTAAATATTTTAATCCCATGCTAACAAGAATGGATTAAAAGCCAAACTGGGCCTCATTGAGGAGCTTAGAGAGAAAGCTAGGCTCTGAATGAGAGCATTTAGACAAAGAGTGGCCAAAGCTCATAATGCCAAAGTCAAAGTGAAACCTATTAGCCTAAGAGGAATGGTGCTCATAAAATCAAAGCTGATGGGAAAAAAAATATAGGTCACAGTATGCTTAGACCTAATTGGGATAGACCATACATTGCAAAGTACGTGAACAGGCTAAGGGTCTATGAGTTTTTAAATGCCCTTGGTATGATATTACCTAAAACTTATCACTCGGATGATTTATGGCCTTACTTTGCCTAAGATTTAATTATTATATATGAATTATTAAAAAACTCAATGTGTGCCCACTTTTTAAATGGGCCCATCACTCTAGAGTTCTTGCATGGTAGTTGATGTAATCTCCCTTTTACCTACGAATATTGAGGATTTGACAAATTGGGGTATGTATGTTAAGACTCTCTTAGACTAAAGTTAAGAAATGCAAGGTAAGTTTAAGTTTTAAACTTATAAATTTTATTTTTACACTGAGGAATTTGATTAGTAAATTAATATAGCATAGAATTAATGATATGGTCATTTGAGCAAAATTGAGTCATGAAGGGCAAAATGATAACTTTGCTACGAAAACCCCAATTTTAAGTCATGAATGTGTTTGAATCATGGAATTAAATATTTTTAAGAATATTTATAGTTTCTAGTTCAAATTACATTGGTGAAGTGGAAGAAAAGGGCTTTCTGATGTATTAGGATCTAGTTAGCACAATTAGAAAAGTTACAGGGTCAAGGGGTGGTTGGAGATGGATAAATAGCAATACAGGCTTCTTCCTGCCCATTTGACTCATTCATCCATGTTTCTAGTAGACCCTAAGCTCCCAAGTTTCCTGCCAATATATTTCTTGATCAATTGAAGCTTTCATACATGCTTTCTTGGTGGAACAAGTTAGCTTGAGCTCAAGGAGGCAAGTAATCACATTTTAATTATTAGTAAGCTTCAATTGTTGGATATTTAGATGTTTACCAACTGAATTAAGGCTTGGGTGAGTTATATGATTGATCCCTAAGCTCAAATTTGGTTTGTGAAGGTATAATAGCAAGTTACAAGTGTGATTATGCTAAAGTGGTTCAAGTTATCTGGTTTGTGTTTCAAAAATAGGGTAAGGTTATGTGAATGAAGTTTACAAGTATTTTGCTCATAATATGATCAAATTTATATGGTTTATGCTTGGGCAATTTATTTTTCTAGGCTAGAACAATGGCCACATTGATTTGCAAGGAATTGGTACAAGTATGCTTATGTGTGCATAGGAAGTTTGAAGCTTATGATCTTGTATATGGTATAGGATTTTTATGTTGTTAAGTGTTTAACTATTTCATGTGCTTGTGTTCTAGCATGTATGAAAGTATGAGAGTTTGTTATTATATGGATGGTTCAAGTTTGATTGCAAAAGGAAGCAAAACAAGCATTGAAGTGTGACACCAGGGGGTTGCAGAACAAGTGTTGGCAACATGTTGGTGCCAAGCATTTGTTCAAGGACCATACAGTTCTAGTTGTTGGCAACGCGGCCCTGAGCTTTAGCGACATAGTGTTATCATGCCTTCCTCCCCAAGCTAGAGCAATTCTAAAGGTACCCCAATGTATCAGTTTTAAAGTCTGGACCATTCTAAGATGTTTTGAACCTTTGATTGAGTTTTAAAATTACTTCTAAGGCAATAAAAATGCATCTGTTAAGGAGTTAAGAAATGGTTAAATGATAACTTAAGGATCGAGAAAAATTGTTGGTACCTTAAGAAAGCATAAGGTGCTAAGTACCCATAAAAAGTTTTTAAACCACAAGGGCACCTTAACTAAGCTACCTAACTTAGTATGTGTAACCACCAAGTTGGAATAAACTCCTTTGCAATGTGATACGGGAAATAGGGTGGCAAGCTAGGTTTGTTAAGACAAGATTAAATTCCTGTAAGATTAGGATTAGGATAATGATGGGTCCCTACTATAGGACTCAACTATTAGTCGTTAGTTAAGACCCCATGATATTTTCAAGCTTGCATCAAGAAGCATTACATACTGTTATGTATATAATTGCATGTCCAAAATATTTATTTTGCATGTATTAATCCATTACTAAAAATTATTAAATTCTCACCCTTCTAAATGTCATATTGCGCAGATTCTACTAATGTCAATCATGGCAACTAATGAACGGGTTGCTAAAGGAAATTCTTATTTTAGGTATGGAGTAAATTGAACCACATTTGATTCTAAGTTATTTGGTTGGCTAATTTATATACTAACTAAGTATTTAATTATGGCCTTTTAAGTTGTAGACTAAGTACATTAGAAGGTTGAGTTCTCATCTTTGAAGCTACAAGCTTAGATGGGAAATTCATTTTGAGATCTCAAACTAGGTCTATGTCAAAATGTGGTACTTGTGTACTAAATCACCTTTAGTATAGACTATTTTTGCCTAAACTTTGGTGATTGTACACACTAGTTGTTGTTTTTTTGATGTACATGAAAGTAGAGAATGTACATAAAATTGATGCTTAAAGCTTAAGCAAACTTATTTTATAACTTCGGTACCTAGCTTTATGTTTTTTCCTTTTTACCATGCCATGACAATTACTTGAAAGTTTTATTTTATACAAATTGAAATTGCCAAGTTAAACTTGCATGATCCATATGCTAGGATAACGAACTAGTAGCATATGGGCTTTAATCTATACAAGCATTGATTGCAACTAAGAGCGGGGCCACTAAATCTTGATTAAATTATTGATCCTAGGTTAGCCCGCATTGGAGTAAGTCAAGTACCTTTACAATGCAACCCCTATGGACGCTGACAAAGATTAAGAGCCATAATCCTTTAACTAAGCCTAAAATGGCTTAAGGTCCTAACCTAGACCAAAGAAAAAGAAGGAAGATACCTTTGTACGAGCATAAAATAACTTAAGGCCGTAAGTTTGGGCCACCAACACTAAGAGACAAAAGATTAGGGTAAGGGGATAAACATATATAGGGATGACGATGTCAAAATGCACATAAGAGTAATACAAGTAAGTAAGATCAAATACTTTCTTTTATTTAGTAATTTACAAAATTACAAAGGAGCAGCGAGGTAGAAGTACAAAAGAACAAAGGGATGACACCTAAAATTCATCTACCTTATTCTACTATTTAGCCGGGTCTGCAACAATGATATCTTTAACTGAGGAAATAGCACCAAGCTTACCATACATGTTCCAGTCATCAAAGTCCTCACCAGGAGGCTCAATGGCACTCACGAATGAGAGATCCCACCTAGGGTGCTTATGCACAACCTAGTATCGGCGCATAAGAATGCCATCGAAATATGCCTCAACAGATCACCTATCAAAGGCCCATTGAAGATAGGTGTTAGCCATATTGAGCTCCTTAATGCGCCAGTTTGCCCACTTTTGAAAATTTTCATAGCTAAATGGATGGGCTTAGAGCCTCCCCTTCATGGCCTCTTTTATGCATAGAGCCCTATCGAGAAGCAAAGCCGAACTTAGGCAAACACTGGGCCCTACCTCCTTGTTTGGGCTTCTACCTCCAATTAGAGTCTAGCCTTGATATTTGCTGGTTTTTGGCTAAAGGCCTCAGACTGCCTTTTGAGGGACTTGATCTTATCCCTTTATTCCTTCTTTTTTCTCCATGTACTTCTTGGGAACATCTGTTGCCTCATGGAGGTTGACGACCTGGTCATCAATGATCTTTTAGTTCATACAGAGAGGCAACTCTTGGTCCTCCACTTTATTTTCTATCAAATCACTCTCCATCATCACAGAAGACCAAGTCATTTTCTTTAGTGCAAGTTTATGTTTTAGACTAGCCTGATCCTGTTTCAGATTGGTAATTTGTTATGACATCTTTTAGGTGTTCCCTTTATTAATGACCAACTTATCTATAAGAGAATGACTAAAGCATTAGTACAACTACTGCAAAAAAGTTCCAAAGGAAAGAAAAGCGCAAGTTACCTAGAAAATTACTAACATCAAGGTGGTCCTATCACAGGCCTTTACCCATAATCTCATCTAAATCATATGGGAACTCAGGAACCTTATACTAAATTAGTGTTAGGCATGCACAAATAGCTTCTTAGTGGGCCTGCTAATTGATTAAATCTTTAATGCAATACTATTTTATACTACACCTTACTATGGCTATAGGTCAATGATCATAAAAATAAATATACTCAGTGCAGCTGGCCAGCATTTCAAAACATGCATTCATATAAAATATATAGTTATGCATTATAAGTCCATACAAGCTACTAGGGAACACAACCAATAGTTCCGTAGCATTTACCAGAGGCATAAGTTTCACACACATATATACATCATACACAAAAGTGTCATACATATGCTATACACTGAGAATCTTGGGATCCGATCCCACCTGAGTTACATTTCCAAACAAGGGTCACTATAGTGTTCAAGTACCCCTGTTCCTTGCCTCTATATAACAAAGGCCAGCAAGCTAATATTCCAAGTAATTAGGAACCTATAAGAAAGAAACGTAACGACAATGTACAATAGTAATTAACTTCTGCAAACCTGGTATCAAAATACTAATAACCAGTTCTTTTATTGGTTATTAGCCCTAGGTCCACCATTCTTTGCACACAAAATATATAAGAGATGTGAGAACCAAAGGTTCCCAGTAAGGGTTGTAAGCCTACAAGAAAAACATTCATATAGGATCATGCATATTATCTATAAAGATATTAATATATGCCTCATGCACTTGAGCTTAAATCATAGTGCTAGGAACTCATATTATTGGCCAATAATTATAGGACTAGCTAATTCCCACAATTCTTTTACCTATTTGTCCTGCAATTGACAAGTCCAACTTGTCCATACAAATACTGCTTTGAAAGCTTCTTAGTATTTGCTAATATCCCTTATTTTATGTACAAGAGTAAACTATTTGCTTATTTAGTGCATGTGTTAGTGTTAGCTTTGTGAGGTTCCGTGGGTGGTTAAGGACACCTCCCCCTCTTAGGTTCACCTAGGCCTTAGCCTATTATGGTGACCTTAGGTATCTTAGGTTCCTAACCCATCATACTCACTGTAAATTAGACCATATTAAGGTTTTTTTTTCCCATAGATACAAGTTTACTTCATATGCACTTGCACACTTCATATGCACTTCATAGTTTGGCTTCCTACCAAACCCAATCATATAAGCTTCTTAAATAGCCATCAGTACTCAAATCATATGCTTGTTAAATTTATCAATAATTAGGCCACTTGATATATAAGTATCATAGCTAAATTTATTTAACACATAAGCATGCAAATTAAATAACCCTTACCTTAGATAACTTAGTTTGCAAGCTTCAAATACTTAGCCTTTTGTATCGGTTTTAATCTCTTTTAGGGTCTTCCTATAGTAGCTTGAGTAATTACCTATAATTGACCATTTAACAATAAGATAAACCATTCCTTAGGCTAATAATTAACAATTTCCACTGGGATTTAAATGATTAATTTAACCTTTTTTCATGAATTTATTCAACTGGCCCTTAATACCCTTTTTATGCAACAAATCATTTGTTCTTCTTTGCTAGCTAATGGAAATTAGTTTAAACACACTCAATTCAATCCAAAAAAACCAATTAAAAGCTAGAATTACATGAAGAATCAATAGATCAAATTATTCCAAAATCAATCGTACCTAAGGCTCTTTCTTTTACACGCTTAATTTCCAAGCTTCTTTTGCTTGTTTTCTCTTAACAAGCATCAAGGAACCCAATGTAATAACCATTTACAACAACTACAGGATTGAAATGAAGCTTGAAAACAAGGAGATAAAAATTAGAACTTACTTGAACAATAGAGAAGAAATTCTAGCTTTGGGTAGCATAAAATTTGGTTTCTATCCACAAATTTTGCTTCATTTGTAGTTCATTTGGCTTGGCTAAAGCTTCATCCCTTCATCCATGGCGTTTTCCTGGTGGTTTGGTAGAGAGGAGTAGAGTCTCGGGTGGTTAAATGAAGATGAAAATGGCCGGGTAGGGTTAATCTTCACCCACTGCTTCACTTTAAAAAGTCACGTGCTTAATGCTCTCTTTGTACTAACCAATACATTATTTGTAACACACTTAAAACTTTAGGACCAAAGTTGGTATTATGCCATGCCTGGTTTCTTCACAGATATAATTGCACGGCCAGTCCCAACTTTTCAGTTATATCCGGTTTCATCCCTCTTTTCTCGAGGTTACACTTAAACTACTTATGGACAATCTAATTAATCCAAAATTTCACAATAATAGAGCAAAAATTATGAAAAATCATGCTATCTCAAATTTAATATTTTCTCATACTCTATCCAGCTGTGCAATCAAATATGTCACTATGTGAAATGACTAAAATGCCACTCTTGGCCTGGCTTGCTTAAATGATTAATTTTTTTCATTTTTAGCTACTACACCCTACTAAACCAATTTTTTTCATTTATAGCTACTACACCCTACTAAACCAAGACTCTAGCTTACAAATAAATTATCTAAAGTATTAATTTGTTAAATTAATTAATTATCTGGCTGATTAGACTTATAGCTTCGAGGGTCGTTACAGGTACTGCCTTGAAAGGTGATTTTGCAGTGATTTACAGCCTAGAATTTGACTTTAGCTTGTTGCCCCATATGGTTCGGTTCACCTTTAGCTTGAAATAGATATTGCTTGACCAAGAAAACCAGTTGTGAGAAGAAAAAAACTTGAAAAATAAAAAAAACTGAAAAATAAAAATAAATACAAAAATAAGAAATCCTAATTGTTCATGTCATAAAACCACGCTTGGGTTACCTCCTAAAAGCACATTTCTTTAATGTCTTTGGCTAGACAACCTGCTTTCTACATCAGCCTGACACATAGGTAGGAGCAACCAAGTGAATGCTCTCAATGTAAGAGACAACAACTTTTTTCAAGAAAAGGTTTCAACCTGTGACCATTCACTTTAAAAAAATTGTTAGTCTCTATACTCTCAAGTTTCAACAACACCATGAGGAAAATTATTCACTACAACAAATGGACCAATCCATATGGATATCAATTTACCTGGCATGAGGACCTTGAATTAAAAAGCAATACTTTATAACCTTTAAAAAATTACTTACAGTTCAACTGCTTGTCATAAAGGTATTTTGTGCGCTCCTTGTACATGCTAACATTATCATATGCTTCCAACCTGATTTCTTCCAGCTCCTGAAGTTGTAACTTTCTTTCCTTTCCAGCTTTTTTCAAATATAAATCGCACTGCTTAATTGCCCAAAAAGCACGATGTTCAATCTCCACAAGTAAATAACACAACTTACTATACACTAACCGATACGGTGACATTCTAATTAGTGTTTTGTAGGCTATCTGGTATGCCCATAGTCCATCCTCTAAGCACATGCTCCAGTCTTTCCAGTTAGGATTAATTGTTTTCTCCAAGATGCTTTTTATTTCCCGGTTCAAAACTTCAGCTTGCCCGTTGGTTTGTGGGTGGTAGGCAGTGGCTACTCGATAGTGCACTCCATATTTCCTCATTAATGCTTCAACAGTTCGATTACAGAAGTATGTACCTTGATCACTAATGATTGCTCTAGGAATCCCAAACCTACTGAAAATGTTATACTTGAGAAATCTTACAACAACCTTAGAATTATTAATATGGGTAGCCTTTGCTTCTACCCATTTCAAAACATAATCCACAGCAAACAATATATAAACAAATCTAAAAGAGTTAGGAAAGGGTCCCATAAAATCCATTCCCTATACATCAAAAAGCTCACAGTATAACATGGGGGTTCGGGCCATTTCATTTCGGTGGGATAAATTTCCAACTCTTTGAAATTTTTCACAAGTCTTACAGAACTGGCAGGAATCCTTAAACAATGTTTCCCAATAAAACCTACTGTCCAAAATTTTTCTAGCTATCCTTTTAGGGCCAAAATGTCCTCAACAAGCATAACTATGACAATAAGCAAGAATGTAATGAATTTCATTATCAGGCACACACCTACAAATAATCTGATTAGAACTGATTTTCCAAAGATATGGTTCATCCCATATATAATACTTAGAGTTATTTTTAATTCTGTTCCTTTTTGCTTTGCTCAAGTCATTTGGTAAAATTCCAACAGCTAGGAAATTAACAATATCAGCAAACCAAGGTTCCTTACCTTGCACCTGTAGCAGTCACTCATTGGGAAACAACTCTGAAATTGGCAAAGCCTCTTCTTCATGCACTAATCGACTTAAGTGGTCAGCGATAGAATTATTCGCTCATCTCTTATCCTTGATCTCCAAGTTGAACTCTTGCAATAACAGAACCCAGCGTATTAGTCTCAGCTTAGATTCCTTCTTTGCCAGTAAATACTTAAGAGCTGTATGATCAGAAAAAACAATTACTTTAGATCCCAGTAAATATGATCGAAATTTATCTAAAGAAAAAACAATTGCTAAAAGCTTATTTTCTATGGTTGAATAGTTGCATTAGGTAAGATTCAGCGTCCTTGATGTGTAGTAAATGACATGGTTATTCCTCCCAATTCTTTGCCCAAGTACAGCTCCTACAATATTTTTGTTGGCATTGCACATGATCTCAAAAGGAATATCCCAATTAGGAGGTTGAATAATTGGTGCAATGTGAGCAACCCCTTCAGCTTGTCAAAGGCAGCTTTACAGTCCTCTCCAAAATCAAAAGACATATCCTTTTGCAGTAACCAGGTTAAAGGTTCTGCAATCTTTGAGAAGTCCCAAATGAAATGCCTGTAAAAACCTGCATGGCCAAGGAAACTACAAATCTCTCGCTCATTAATAGGATAAGGTAAATTCCCAATTAAATCCACCTTGGCCTTGTCAACTTCAACACCATTTGCAAAAACTACATGACCTAAAAATAGTCCCTGCTAAACCATAAAAAGACATTTTTCATAATTTAGGACCAAGTTTGTGTCAATGTAGCATTTCAAAACAAGAATCAATTTATCCAAACATTGATCAAAAGAATTGCCATAAACAGTAAAGTCATCCATGAAGATCTCAATGCAATTTTCAAGCAATTCAGAAAAAAATATTCATCATGCATCTTTGAAACGTCTCAGGAGCATTACACAATCCAAAGGGCATTCTACGATAAGTAAAAGTTCCATAGGGATAGGTAAAGGTTGTTTTCTCTTGGTTATCAGGAGCTACAGCTATTTGGAAGTAACCAAAAAATTCATCTAAGAAACATAAGAAAAACTTACCTGCCAACCTTTCAAGCATCTAGTTGATGAACGGAAGTGGGAAGTGATATTTCCTTGTGGCTAAATTCAACTTCCTAAAATTGATGCACATTCTCCACCCATTCTAAACTTTCATAGGAATAAGCTAATTCTGCGCATTTGGAATAAGAGTTAGACCAGTTTTCTTAGGAACAATATGTACTGGACTTACCCACTAACTATCGAAGATAGGATAGATGGTCCCTTTGTCCAAAAGTTTCATAATCTTATTTAAAACAACCTCCTTCATTACTAGGTTTAGTTTCTACTGCGGTTCTCTTACTGGTTTAGCATCTTTTTCAAGGAGAATACGATGCATACAAATTGAAGGACTGGTTCCCTTGATGTCAGCCAATGCTCAACTAATTGCTGTTTTGTGTTCTTTCAATATTCATAACAACTTCTCTTCCTGATCTTTGGTCAAATCACTTGTGATAATTATCGGTAAAATTTCAGCCTTTCCCAATTGGCATACATTAGATTCTCTGGCAAAGACTTCAACTCTAACTTTGGAGCCTGTTCAATAGAGGGTAAAACTCTTTCATGAGTACTTGGTAGTTGCAGAAATAAATCAACTAACCTGTTGAGAAACACGACAGCAACTGTAATGACATAATGGCTTGCTTTATGCCATCACTAATTTCCAGCTTTGTATCCCTCTCAGTTTTGCTATTCGTCGACACAAAATCTAACTCATCTCCTACAAAATTCAGTTCAAAACAATCTGGGGCAATTGGGTCAATGATATCCATAAGACAAACAGGTTTAAAATTTTTTTGGTATTTCATAACTTCAAAAATATTGAAAGTTACTATTTCCCTATCAAATTCAAAAGATAAAGTCCCTTCATGCACATCTATTTTAGTCTTGGCCGTTTTCATAAACGATCTACTTAGTAAAATGTGAGCTGAATTCGAAGCAAACTTATCATTCATATCAATAATATAAAATCAGCAGGAAAAATAAGCTCATTTACGCGAACTAGAACATCCTCAACTACCCCTTTAGGATATGAATTAGACCTATCTGCTAGTTGAATGACCAACCCTATATTTTTCAAAGGTCTTAAGTTCAAAGCCTTGTAAACTGACAGAGGCATAACATTAATCGATGCTCCTAGATCAAACATAGCTTTTTCCACTTTAAAATTGCCTATTACATATGGTATAGTAGACATACCATGATCCTTACACTTCTGAGGCAACTTTCTTTGGATTATTGCTGACACATTTTCCCCAACTGATGCGAACCCCGTTGGTATAAAGACCATCAAAACGAACCCAAGATGTTTTTCAAACTCCACAAGACATCAAAGAGACTGGATTTGAAGACTCCCACCCCTAATCAACTTGTGACTAAAAACGAGAAGTATAAGAACACCAAGAACACAAGCACACTTGTGCACCAAGGCAGTCCACAAAGAACCAAAGAGAAATTCTCTCCAAAGTAGCAATATTATTTCATGCCAAGGCTGTTGTCTTACAACCAGAATATGTACTTATTTATAGGCCTAAAGTAGGGTAAAAACTCAGCAAAATTCACAGCCTAAGTTACCTAGGAAACCTAGTTATAAAGGACTCAAGAAAACTTAGTCAAACTAGGATTCCTACACCCTTTTAACACATGTTTAAGGTGTGCAGCGAATTCCATTTATCCTAAATGACTTAAATCACTTCCATGGCCTAAATAACATCCTAAATAATGTAAATAATCAGGAAAATAAAATAAAATATGTTACAACACAAGATTGGCCATAAAAATCCCAAAATAGTCTTCTCGGGTGGTTCTTGCTTGTGTCTTCAACTTCAAGCTGAAATTCAAACTTGATACAGCAATGATTTCTCAAAATTCAAATCATCAAATTTGTAGATCTCTTTCTTAGCTTTGAAATGGCACCTGCATCACACAAAATGGACATCTGAAGCCAAAGATATGCCCAAAATACCGTAACTGCTTCTAAACCAGCCATGACTCGGAAATCGCGACTTTGAAGCTAAATTGGAGCCCCTGAACATGAAAACTGGGTTTCATGGTCTTCATATAATTTGCAGCTCCAGATGTTAGATTTCCAATGAATCAAGAATCACTCAATTATGATCTATTTAACTCAAGATATGAATTTTTCTACCGGAACATCGCCAATCTGTCAAAATCCAAGCTTGGCCATCATCTCCATATGATTCCTTGCATGTTCCAGCAGCTCCTTGCGAAATTCCAAGCCCATTGTCCATGAAAAAGCTTGAGACAAAAGCTTGAAGTGCACTAGTGAGCTCCTTAGCTTTCTTTCTTGTCAATGGTCCACTAGTTATCTTCAATGGATCCTTGCCATCTTTGGTTGTGCCTTCTTTGATCGTATCAGCTCCCTCCTCCTTAGAAAGATTCGTCCTCGAATCAAAACCTACATTAAAAAAGGGAATTGAATCAATAACAATGAAATAATCAACACATAAGCACTTACCTTTCACATAAGCACCAATAGCATGGAATGCTTGTGTATGGAGCTTTAATCTTGAGAAGAACCTGAACCAATATCCAAATGCAATGATACCTCCAGGTTCAAAAACAAAGTTAGAAGCAATTACCACAAAAATTCTAAAAGTTTGCGCAATTTTCGTCTTAACTCTAGGCATCACTTTCATTGCCTTTGCCATCACAAAAACATTATTCCCAAAACTAGAAAAAGTGTTGGAATAATTTACATTAGGGATGCTGTATACACTCAAAACAAATAGACCTAAACTCATGCAAGTGTTATGGTTATTAAAAACACAAGTTATGCATGTCAAGACAATAGTTTGCATAGGTCATTTGACCAAACAAGAATTGAACACAATGTGACCTATAAAAATAACAAAACTAGGATGCACCAATTCCACAAAAATCCTAAGCATTTTAAATGAAACAAGATTAGAGTAGATAGGATTAAGTGAAACCAATTTAGTAGCAAACTTATTTTTACATGTAAATGCACAACAATGCATGAAATTTGTGAATGGGATGTGACGCAAAACAAAGGACTCAACATACCTCCTTAAAAGGCTGAATTTAAAACCAGAATTTTCACTCAAAATAAAAACTTTTAAGTTTGGACATAACGCAAAAAGATCAATGCTCAAAAGTTTGTGTAATGCATGTGTCAAGGTAAATAAATGTTTACTCGAAATTAAAGATTGATGCACAAAAATGGGCTGAACATGAATGAAAATCAAAGAAATATTTAATGCATGTCTATGAACTAATTTATGCATGCAAAATTCCAAAGAAGTAGATTTAACTTGAGGCAAAACAAAATAATTTGATATGGATGCAAAACAAACAAATTCAAAAACAAAAGATAATAAAACAGATTTTTTTTTAGAGAAACTCAAGCAATTCCAAAGAGGATTTGACAAAACCAAATAATTAGAAGCTTTAAAACCATATTTTGTCAAAGTTTCATGCTTACTTCCTTCTCTTAATCTAGTTTCATGAAAACCATTCTTCAAAATAACATTGCAAGCAAACACACATTCTTTGAGATTTTCATGCAAAACCACATCAAATCTAGGTGTTAGGAATAAATACATTACAGTGGTTGGACTTAGTCTCTAAGTATTTTCCTTTGGTGTAGGAACCACAAAATTTTCACCTTTGCATTCAATGACTTTGGTTGGAGTTTCATTAATTTCATCCCCTTGAAACATAGGATAAGAAACAATGTTAGGCAAACTTTTGCATATGAAATCACTTGGACTCACCTCAAATTGTTCCTTCTTAACCTCCTTTGTTGGTTTGATGCATAGGATATGGCTTGGAACATTGGGAACACCAACTTCTTGGATGGGCAATAACTCACTTGATTCTTGTAGCTTATCTCCACTTAAGTCCTGAAAAGAAGACAACACAACATTAGAAGAAGACTCCATTATGTTAGATGAAAGTATGGCTTCTCTATAGGTCTTTCTTTCTTCACTCGGCTTGGGTTCATTGCACTCTTGTCTTCTCTCAACTTTGCACTCAATTTCTTCTCTCGGGAACTCTCCACTCTTCTTCCCCTCATGTTCACTTTTCTCACTTAATCTCTCGGTTGTTCTCTTGGCTTTCCCCTCATCATTCATGCCCTCAACTTTCCCTTCTTTTTCTTTTCTCTCAACCTTACTTTGAAGCTTTCTTTGATCCTCTAAGACTTCTTGTGGTGAAAGTGGTACAAGCATGATTGACTTTTCTTGTTGAGGCCAAGACAAGTCTCCTTTTGTGGCCTCCACGTTTGGCTTGGGTACTTCTCTCACATCCTTGCTCCATGCTCCTTTCCATGTGAAAATTCCTCCTTGAGACATCTTGGATGCCTTTGTTCTCTTGATGCTCCTCTTAGCCTCGGTGGCATGGTGAAGCAAGTCCTCCATATTGAAATAAGGCACCATTTCCACTCTGTTGGCAATCTCAGCATTGAGACCATTAATGAATCTAGCAATGGTGGTCTCCTCATCCTCCATGATGTTGGCTCGGCTCAAGGTCATCTCCAAGTCTTTATGGTAATCCTCCACACTCCTTTGGCCTTGCACTAGCCTTTGAAGCTTGAGGCGTTGATCTCTAGTGTAGTAGCTAGGCACAAATCTCCTCTTCATTAATGCTTTAAGGGCTCTCCATGTGTGTATAGGCTTCTCCTCATTCCTTCTCCTAGAAGTAACATCCTGATTCCACCATACAAAAGCATAATCAGTGAACTTTATGGTAGCAAATTTAACCTTCTTTTCTTCAGAGTAATGATGGCAATCAAACACCATTTCAATCTTTTGCTCCAACTCCCAATATGCATCAGGATCACTCATCCCTTGGAAAGGTGGAATGGTAAGCTTGATGGAATTTAGGTTGTTACCCTCTCTTGGCTTCCCCCTTCTTGGAAGCCCATGGTCATGCCAATGCCCTTTTTCCTCCTCGGGTTCTTCTCTCCTTGGTTTCAAGATGGGATTTGGTCTCCTTGGCAACCTCAAGTCAATGTCCTCAATTCTCCCCACAAGTCTATTGAGAGTTTCTTGAAGTTCTCTCGTGGTAGGCTCCTCATTGTGTCTCACTTCCATCCTCCTATCCTCCTGGCCCTCCATACTCCTGAAAACAAAGATCCTCACAAACACTCACCTCACGTGTTTCACTCAAAAGATGAACACTTAAACACTCAATTTGTCAGTGAGATATTGCTATTCAAAGAGCTTTCAAATGTTCTAGGAAAATTATCCTCAAAGCACACAAGAAAACTTGAATTATTGAAGAACTATTTTGACTCCAAAAGAGGTGGGCTAAATAAGCTTTAAAAGACTCTAGGAAGCTCTTGCAATTGATGATCACAAGAACCACAAGAAAACTTTTTGGCTCAAAAACAATGGGATAAGTTTTGGGGCGCAAAACTTTCAACACTTTGAGAAAAACTTCTTTTTGCAAACTCTTTTCTTTGTTCTTTCTTTTCCTTTTCTTTTTTTTTTCTTTTTGGCTTGCTGTTTTGATGCTAAAACAACTTTCTCCTTGAAGTTCCTTGCTACCAAAGACAAAGAGTTAGATTTCTTTTCGGCCAAGACAAGAAACTTTGAAAACATACACAATTTGAAACAACTTTTTTTATACCAAACTTCCTCAACTTGGATCCTTTTTTTTTTTTAAGTTTTCTTGACTCTAGGATGCTGGAAACAATGAAAACAAGAAAGATTAATATGGCTGGACACAAAACAGAAAGATAAGAAACAAACAAGAACAATTGAATTGAAACCGAGAACACTATACAACACGGATTGACTTCTTTTTGTTGTTTTTGTGATTTTTGGACATGAACAAGGATGGAATAAAAAGGACAGATTTGAAACAAGAAGAAAAAAGATTGAAATAGAGAATTAAAATATGAAATTACTGAACAAAATTGAAAGAAAACCGAAGAGAAATAAGAACACAAAGATATGTCCTTCAATGGAACTTGTGGCTCTGATACCAACTGATGCGAACCCCGATGATATAAAGACCATGAAATGTGCCCAAGATGTTTTCAAGCTCCACAAGACATCAAAGAGACTGGATTTGAAGACCCCCACCCCTAATAAACCAGTGACTAGAAACGAGAAGTATAAGAACACCAATAACACAAGCACACTTGTGCACCAAAGTAGTCCACAAAGAACCAAAGAGAAATTCTCTCAAAAGTAGCAATATTATTTCATATCAAGCCTATTGTTTTACAACTAGAATATGTGCCTATTTATAGGCCTAAAGTAGGGTAAAAACTCAGCAAAATTCACAGCCCAAGTTACCTAGGAAACTTAGTTACAAAGGACTCAAGAAAACCTAGTCAAACTAGGATTCCTACACCCTTTTAACACATGTTTAAGGTGTGCAGTGAATTCCATTTATCCTAAGTGACCTGAATCACTTCCATTGCCTAAATAACATCCTAAATAATGTAAATAATCAGGAAAATAAAATAAAATACGTTACAACACAAGATTGGCCATAAAAACCCCAAAATAGTATTCTCGGGTGATTCTTGCTTGTGTCTTCAACTTCAAGCTGAAATTCGAACTTGATACAGCGATGATTTCTCAAAATTCAAAGTATAAAAGTTGTAGATCTCTTTCTTAGCTTTGAAATGGCACCTGAATCACACAAAACGGACATCTCAAGCCAAAGATATGCCCAAAATACCGTAACTACTTCCAACCCAGCGATGACTCAGAAATCGAGACTTTGAAGCTAAATTGGAGCCCCTTAACGTGAAAACTGGGTTTTATAGTCTTCATATGATTTGCAGCTTCGGATGTTAGCTTTCCAATCAATTAAGAATCACTCAATTATGATCTATTTAACTCAAGATATGAATTTTCTACTGGAACATCGCCAATCTGTCAAAATCCAAGCTTGGCCATCATCTCCATATGATTCCTTGCATGTTCCAGTAGCTCCTTGCAAAATTCCAAGCCCATTGTCCATGAAAAATCTTGAGACAAAAGCTTGAAGTGCACCAGTGAGCTCCTTAGCCTTTTTTCTTGTCAATGGTCCACTAGTTATCTTCAATGAATCCTTGCCATCCTTGGTTGTGCCTTCTTTGATCGTATCACCAACTTTGATTGCCTCATCAGCCTTCAGCTTTTTTTTGTTGGTGCACAGCTCCTTCAAAAACTTGGCATACCAAGGCACCTGCTTGATTGCATCCAGCAAGGGTATGTTGATTTCAACCTTCTTAAAAGTTTCAAGAATTTCCTACCCGATCTCATCTTTTTTTGATTTAGCCAACCTACCAGGAAAAGGAGGTGGGATCAGAATTTTAGATTTTGAAAAAAGTGGCTTGTTACTTACCTCCTCAGTTGGTGCATTAGAAGTTGCTGGTTTCAAACCATCTTGTTCCTTTCCAAGTGATGCCATTTCTGATACGGTGGTTTGCAGTTCTTTGCCACTTCGAAGGGTCACGACATTAGCATGCTCTTTTGGGTTAATTTCAACTTGAGATAGCAGCCTCCCATTTTTCAGCTTCAATTTTGTTCAATGAGGCTGCCAGTTATGAAATTTGGTTTCCCAAGTCTTTAATGCTAGCCCTTGTTTCCTGTTGAAACATTTGAGTGTTAGTTGCTAAAGCTTTCACAATATCCTCTAAAGCCATACCTGAATTTAGTGCTTGGTTCTATAATGGAGGAGCTGGTTTGTTGTAATCGGCAGATGAATATGGTGGCTGGTTGTTTGGCTGCTCATATCTTAGATTCAGGTGATCTCTCCAACCAGGGTTGTATTGATTGGCATAGGGGTCATACATTCTTGGTTGGTTAACAAACCCACTTACCGCATTCACTTGAGGTCTTGTATCCTCTTGCAGTTATGGGCACAAGTTAATAAGGTGTCCTTGAGTAGAGTAAATGCCACAAACTCCAGAATTTTGAACCCATCCCAAGGCAGCTTGTCTAACAAGATAGGTTAGTTCAGAAAGTTGAGATTCAATACTTGAAGTTCTTACCTCATTTACCTTCTTTCGGCACATGGTCTACCCATGTCCCAAACTACTGTGAGTTGGCTGCCATTTTAGAAATCAAGTCCTTTGCTTCTTCGAGCGCCTTTTCTACAAATGCTCATCCACTTACAGCATCTAACATACTTCGATTTATAAACAGTAGCCCTTCATAAAAGTACTGCAGCAGCAGATAGTCAAAAATCTGGTGGTGTGGACAGCTTGTACATAGCTGGTTGAACTTATCCCAGTATTCATAAAGACTTTCTTTGTTGTATTGACAAATCCCATTGATTTTCTTCTGAATTGTTCCAGCCCTTGAAGCTGGAAAAAACTTTTCCAAAATTTTTTTCTTCAGGTCATTCCAGGTTCAGATCGAACCACAAGGAAGGTAGTACAACTAGTCTTTTGCCTTGTCTGCCAATGAGAACAGGAAGGCTCTTAGTTTAATTTGTTCCTCTATAACTCCTTATGGTTTCATGGTCGAGTAGACAACATAAAATTCCTTCAAGTGTTTGTAGGGGTCCTCACCTGCAAGACCACAAAAAGTTGGCAATAAATGAATTAATCCATATTTTAATTTAAATGCTACCTCAATATCAGGAAAATTGATGCACAAAGGTTATTGGACAATGTCGGGAGTTGCCAACTCCCTTAGTGTTCTTTGTGCCATCATCTCTACAATAAAAATTGCTTCTTTTTTGCTTTCAGAGTCGCTATTCGCAGATGTTGAAGTTGTAAAATTGACCACTTGCCTCTTTACTTTCCTTTCGCTTTTGCTTTCTTCTCGATCTTTGGATCAAACACTAGTTCACTTGTATGAGAAAATCTTGGCATAAGTCAGTTTACTGAGAAAGAAAGAAAGGAAAAATAAATAAATAAATAAATAAGAAACTTTAACAGGAAAAGAAATCTCCACGGCAACGGTGCCAAATTTTGGGTTGGTCATTAAAACCGCAAAAAATAATTCTAGTCTCACTAACAACTCAGAATAAATAAATTTGTAGTTTAGCAGTGAAAACTAGGTCGAATCCCAAGAAAATTTTTTTACCGAAAGCTTCCTGTTAGAAATTTGAAATAAAAGATTGAAGGGTTTTCTTGAATTAAAAGCTGAAATAAATTAACTATAGAATTAAAATAAAAATAACTAATATTAAAAACACTCAGTTCAGGATTGGTTATCCATTCCAATTACGCAGTTGATTATCAAAGAATAGTACTTCTTCAATCCAAGCAAATAAACAGGGCTCTTTTAAAGCTAAAAAAAAACCTAAGAGTTAGCAGTAAAATTAACCAGAAAAAAATTCATATTAATTTCTTAATTTTAATTAACTAGATATTGAAAAGCAATTTCTAATTATTTCAAAATCAGTATTAAGAACAATGAACGAAAAATTTTATTCCAGGCAACAATCCAAGTATGAACTAACCAAAAGTAATCTCCAGTTAATTCACTTGCTTCTAAATCGAATTCTTCACCTAAGCAGATCAAAAGAAAATTAAGCAAATTTTACAATTGCAGAACCACTCTAACAAGCGAGAATAGGAAAATTAATTGCAATAAATCCAAACAATGAAGAAGTAAATACTTGAATTTAAAGAGAATTTAAAAAATCAATTTTCACAACTAATGTTGGAGATAGAAATCATCCCTAGAACTGAACCAAAAAAATTACTCATGAATATTTGGAAGAAAACAAAGAAAAATTAAAAAAAATCGAAGGCTGTCGAAAGAGAACTAAAGAGCTTTTGCATTTTTTGTCCCCCTTTTTATTTTTTGAAATTTGCCTAAAACAATGCTAAAAGAAATAGAAATTCAGGCTGTGAGATACCTATTCCAAGTTAACTTGTAACCGAACTCTTCTCTAATTGGCCAAATTAATTCGCATGAGTGAAGAGTTTCAAATCTTCCAACTTCCTTGTTGCCATTTCTCACAGCCCTTTTGTCGAACACCTTGCAGGCATCAACTTCTTGGAGCTTTAATGGACAGCTTTAAGCTCCGCTTTGATCAATAATTAAGCTGCAGTAACTAAGTTACTAGTGGCCTCCAATTGTTGGTTCAATCTTGATTGGAAGTAGTGAATTGAATCAACCTAAGCAAATATAATTAAGACCAAAAATAGCTGTATTGAAAGGGCTCCAGGCAATGCGAAAAAGGCTGGTGCTAAAAAACCAAAATTTGACTTTGCTTCTCCTTTGGTCCAAAACGCACAGTCTCCCAGCTCCCATTTCAAACCTGAGCAAGTTTGCTAAATAACTCCTCCACCCTTAACAAGTTGGTCCCAAGTTGAAAAAAGCCATTTTCTTTCCTTCTAATAAAAAAAATGCCATTGTGCTTTTAATCCCTTCAAAACATAAAATAACATCATTAATAGCCATATCAACTTAATAAATTGGAACAAAAGCTAAGATAATTATTGTAAAAATATATGTAACTTATGGATTTATCAGAACCCCATTTTCTTTTAAGTATGGGTAAGCTCTAGAGGGTTCCAATTGGTTTCTGGTGTTCTACCTTAACCATCTGACAGGTGAGGCATTTTGCCACACGTTGCCTAATGTCTTTCTTTAGGCTAGGCCACCAGAAATGGGTTTTTAAATCATGGTACATCTTTTCAGCACCTGGATGTATACTCAACCTGCTATTATGTGTCTCTTGTAAGATCTGTTCCCTTAGGTCCTCCATGTCTGGCATGTACAGTCTAACACTATAGTGTAACATCCCATTTCTGTATTGAAATTCCTTATTAAGAGTACCATGTTTTTCTTCCCCACTAATCTTTTTAAGAGTAAGGTCATTTTCTTGTGTTTTCTTTACCTTAGCCAACCACCCCAATTCCACGTGCAATTGGTACATTTGAGTCATTTCCCAAGCTAGCCAATGGTCATACAAGGCTAATAAATGCTCTACATATGTATTTGATGCTTGGTCCTTTGAAAGAACCATGCCTGTGTACCTTCTGCTTAGGGCATCGATCACTACATTACCTTTCTCTGCACAATACTCAATGCTATAGTCAAAGTCCTTTATATACTCAACCCACCTTTTTTGCTTGATGTTCAAGTCTATTTGTGTGAAAAAATACTTGAGGTTCTTATGGTCGGTATATATCTTAAAGGATTTTCCCAACAAATAATGTCTCAATGACTTAAGGGCAAAAACTACTGCAGCTAGTTCCAAGTCATGCATTGGATAATTCAGCTCATTGGGACTTGGCTGCATAGACCTATATGCAATGACTTGGTGATCTTACATCAATACACATCCAAGTCCCATTCTAGATGCATCAGTGTAAACTATAAAAGCTTAATCTGGGTCAGGTAAAATAAGAATAGGTGCTTGAATCAGTTTTTGCTTCATCTCTCTAAAGCTATTTTTACATTCTACTGTTCATTCAAATTTTTGGGACTTCTAGGTCAACATAGTCATCAGTAATGCTATTTTGGAAAAGTTCTTAATAAATCTCTTATAGTAACCTGTTAATACAAAGAAACTCTTAATGTTAGTCACCGTAGTTGGTCTACGCCATTCTTTCACTGCCTGGACCTTTTCTGGGTCTAGTTTCAATCCCTGGCTAATGATAACATGTCTAAGGAAAGAAGTTTCATTAGCCCAAAACTGACATTTGGATAGTTTTGCATAATACTAATTTTCCTTCAGCATTTGTAACATTTTAACTAAATGTTCTGCATGTTCCTACTCTATTTTAGAGTATATCAATATGTCATCTATAAATACCTTCATAAAGTGATCCAAGTAAGGCCCGAAAGTTCTATTCATGGCATCCATGAATAATGAAGGAGCATTAGTAACACCAAAAGACATCACTTTGTACTCTTAATGCCCATATCGGGTTCTAAGGTTGTCTTCGGTATGTCTTCTTCATTCATCCTTATCTAGAAATATCCAGATCAAAGGTCTATCTTAGATAACACCTTTGCCCCTTAAAGTCTGTCAAACAAGTCATCTATCCTTGGTAGAGAATATTTGTTCTTGACAGTTATAGCATTAAGTTTCCTGTAATCAATGCAAAGCCTCAAACTACCATCCTTTTTCTTTACAAAGAGGACTGGTGCTCCCCATGGAGACACACTTGGGCGTATAAAGCTATTTTTCAGTAACTCATCTAATTGCTTTTTCAGCTCATCCATCTCAGGAGTTGACATTCTATAAGGGGGAATGGATATTGGTGAAACTCCTGGCTACAAGTGAATGGAGAATTCTATCACATTGGGGAGGTAATCCTGGAAGGTTTGTAGGAAATACCTTTGGGAACTGATTTGCTACTGGTATGTCCTTTAATTTTTCTTCTACTGATACCTCATTTAAGACAAAGAGCATCAATTCATCCTCATCTGCTATGGGGATAGACTCTAATGCCTTGAGGTGTAAATAGACTCTAATGCTTTGAGGTGCAAACTTTTCACCCCATCCCCAGGCCCACCAGTACAAGTCACAAGTTCCTTTCTATAGTCTATGAAAGTTATTTTTCAATCTACACAGGCTATATGGGCCCAGTGCCTCCTTAACCAGTTCATTCCCAACACAATATCAAACACCTACATATCCATTACCCATAAATCTGAGTCAATTTTACAATTACCAATTTCTAATGGACAGTCATTCACCATAGTGTTCGTAAAGACTATCTATTTTACTAGAGTTCTAGTCAATTTCATAGTGTTCATTTCTGTGCGTACCATACCTATCTTATCTGCCACATTAGATGCAATAACAGATATGGATGCGCCGATATAAAAAAAAACTTTAACACTATGTCCTAAAACTGTAAAGGTACCTGGTACAGCGGGCTACCAAGCTACTTGACTGGCAAGAGTAAACACTCTAGGCGATGCTTGCTGTCAAGGCTGTGGTGTTGGTCCAAGGGATATTGCTATAAGGGGTACAGGTATTTGGCCCCTCTGAGGACAATCCTTGGCCCAATGTCCCAACTGGTTGCATATCAGACATGCATTACTCGCAAACTTGCAAGGCTTATTACCATGGAACTTTTTACAAATATTGTAAGGTCTCTTGCCTACCTTCTTAAACTTTTTGGTACCAATAGTGCCTTTCTCCAACTGTGTTAAGATGTGGCCTCTTTTGCATGACTAACTTCCTGGATGATCCATCTTCATCAGCCATATTGCTTCTAGTCCCATTGGCCATTATGTCTGCCTCTAATGCTAGGGCTCTCTGGACCACATCATGGTAGGCCCTGACTCCAGCTGCTATAATAGGATGCTTGAACTCCTACCTGAGTCCCTGTAGGAACTTCTTCACTCTAGTCTCCTCATGGCCTTCCATGTAGGGAACATATCGTATGAGTATGCCAAACTTGAATTCATATTCAGCAATACTTATCTGTCCCTGAGTTAGCTGTTCGAACTCTCTTCTCTTTTGGTTCTGTACAGCCTCACTAATAAACTCATCCCTGAAGAGCCTCTCAAACTCAGTCCAAGTCAGAACCCATTGTCTGTACTCTGATCTTTCTTCATTCTCTTCTTCGAGCTCACTCTGAACTCTTCTCTACCATAACTTTGCTCTCCCAACTAACTAAAAGGATGCCAGAAAAACATTATCATGAGAATCCATCTCCAATGTCTTAAATAATGTATTCATCCTGTTTAGAAAATTATCTACGATATCGGCATCTTTAGATCCATCAAACATGGGTGGAGTAAAGGATTGCAATTACTGAAAAATCTTCATCCGACTTGGTATGTTTCTCCTCCCATCCCATTCAACCTCCTGATGCTGTCCATGCCTAGGCTGGTCATGTACCACGAGCTGTCTACCATGGACTGGATGATTATTAACATGCACCCCAGCATGGCTACCTGAGTCACCCTAGCCCCTAGCAGGATTTGGCTGTGGCTGTGGCTGTAGTGGTGCTTAGCCTGCAGGTGGAGGTTGCCCTGCTACTGCCTGTCTTTGTAGTAAAGTACTTATACCTTCATTCATTTGCATCAAGGCTTGGCTGATGCCTTGAAGCAACTGCAACATCAGGGCCTCCCCTGACACGGTCATCCTTGGCCCCTGCCTAGGAGACTTGTGAGAGCTGGTCTCACGATGGATTGCAATTGGCTAGTTGTATATGCATGCGAATTAAAACTCTGTGATGCTAGTTGATTAACTAGAGTATTCTTTTGGCTGCAGAGCCTAGTAGCACTTGGACAAGGACTTTTGTGACTAGCTACTGGGACTTGCATCCAAGGTGGGAGTTAGTTTAAAAAGATCTCATTGAGGCTTGTATATATAGTACTTTTAGCTGCCTCTATTGTCTATGTTTTAAGGAGTCCTAGACTCTAGGGTTGCTCTTAGGTGATGGCATTAGTCTACTTTATGTATAAATGCCCCTACATAATTGTTATGTGTAGTAAACTCACATAAAGTTGATTTTGTATGCTTTGGCTATTTGAACTTATTTTCTATAGAAATCTCTTGGCCAAATCAATGTTTTATGGTTTTTGTTAATCTAAGCCAAAGCATGAAGAGCATGCATCCAACATATTCTAAGTTAATCAACTAGCATCACAGAGTTTTAATTCGCATGCGTATACAACTAGCCAATTGCAATCCACTGTGAGACCAGCTCTCACAGGTCTCCTGGGCAGGGGCCAAGGACGGCCGTGTCATCCCCCTAGGTTAACCCTGAACCCTGCCCTAGGTCCTGGTCTTCATTGCTCCTAGTATTCACTATTTTACACCTGACAAATCTAGAACATATCCATAGATAAAATTCTCAAAAAATATAATAACATATTACTTACTATCATCATACAAAGATTATATAGATTCTCAATGCCTATGCCTCTAATAGCCTGCTCTGATACCACTGTCACGGGCCTTTACCCATAATCCCATTTAAATCATATGAGACCCTAGGAACCTTATAATAAATTAGTGTTAGGCCTGTGCAAATAGCTCCTTAGTGGGCCTACTAATTGATTAAATCTTTAATGTAATACTATTTTATACTACACCTTACTATGGCTATAGGTCAATGATTATAAAAATAAAATATACTCAGTGTAGCTGGCCAGCATTTCAAAACATGCATTCAATTAAAACATACAGTTATGCATTAAAAGTCCATATAAGCTACTAGGGAACACAACCTACAGTTCCATAGCATTTACCAAAAGCATAAGTTTTACACACATATATACATCATACACAAAAGTGTCATACATATGCTATACACTGAGAATCTTGGAATCCGATCCCACCTGAGTTACACTTTCAAAAAGGGGTAAGTACAGTGTTCAGGTACCCTTGTTCCTGGCCCCTGTATAACAAAGGCCAGTAAGCTAGTATTCCAAGTAATTAGGAACTTATAAAAAAGAAACTTAACGACAATGTACAATAGTGATTAACTTCTACACTCTTGGTATCAAAATACTAATAAGGTCCACCAATATCTGCACACAAAATATGTAAGGGATGTGAGAACCAAAAGTTCCTAGTAAGGGTTGTAAGCTTGCAAGAAAAACATTCATATAGGACCATGCATATTATCTATAAAGATATTAACATATGCCTCATGCACTTGAGCTCAAATCATAGTGCTAGGAACTCATATTATTGGCCAATAATTATAGGACTAGCTAATTCCCACAATTCTTTTACCCATTTGTCCTGCAATTGACAAGTCTAACTTGTCCATACCAATACTACTTTGAAAACTTCTTAGTATTTGCTAATATCCTTTATTTTATGTACAAGAGTAAACTATTTGCTTATTTAGTGCATGTGTTAGTGTTAGCTTTGTGAGGTTCCGTGGGTGGTTGGTGCTTAAGGACACCTCCCCCTCTTAGGTTCACCCAGGCCTTAGCCCATCATGGTGACCTTAGATATCTTAGGTTCCTAACCCATCATACTCATTGTAAATTAGACCATATTAAGGTTTTTTTTCCCATAGATACAAGTTTACAAATATGCACTTACACACTTCATATGCACTTCATAGTTTGGCTTCCTACCAAACCCAATCATATAAGCTTTTTAAATAGCCATCAGTACTCAAATCATATGCTTGTTAAATTTATCAATAATTAGGCCACTTGATATACAAGTATCATAGCTAAATTTATTTAACACATAAGCATGCAAATTAAATAATCCTTACCTTAGATAACTTAGTGTGCAAGCTTCAAATACTTAGCCTTTTGTATCGGTTCTAATCTCTTTTAAGGTCTTCCCATAGTAGCTTGAGTAATTACCTATAATTGACCATTTAAAAATAAGACGAACCATTCCTTAGGCCAATAATTAACAATTTCCACTGAGATTTAAATGATTAATTTAACTATTTTTCATGAATTTATTCAACTGGCCCTTAATACCCTTTTTATGCAACAAATCATTTGTCCTTCTTTGCTAGCTAATGGAAATCAGTTTAAACACACTCAATTCAATCGAAAAAAACCAATTAAAAGTTAAAATTAAATGAAGAACCAATAGATCCTATTATTCCAAAATCAACCGTACCTAAGGCTCTTTCTTTTACAAGCTTGATTTCCAAGCTTCTTTTGCTTGTTTTCTCTTAACAAGCATTAAGGAACCCAACATAATAACCATTTCCAGCAACTACAGCAACTACAGGATTGAAATGAAGCTTGAAAATAGGGAGATAAAAATTACAACTTACTTGAACAATAGAGAAGAAATTCTAGTTTTTGGGTAGCATAAAACTTGGTTTCTATCCACAAATTTTGCTTCATTTGTGGTTAATTTGGCTTGGCGAAAGCTTCATCCCTTCATCCATGGCATTTTCCTGATGGTTTGGCAAAGTGGGGCAGAGTCTTGGCTGGTTAAATGAAGAAGAAAGTAGCCGGGTGGGGGTAATTATCACGCACCACCTCACTTTAAAAAGTCACGTGCTCAGTGCTCTCTTTGTACTAACCAATAAATTTGGGTTTATTTGTAACACACTTAAAAATTCAGGACCAAAGTTGGTATTACTCCGTGCCTTGTTTCTTCACAGATATAATTACATGGCCCGTCCCAGCCTTTCAATTATATCCGATTTCATCCTTCTTTTCTCAAGGTTACACTTAAACTACTTATGGACAATCTAGTCAATCCAAAATTTCACGATAATAGAGTGAAAATTACAAAAAATCATGAAACCTCAAATTTAATATTTTCTTATGCTCTATCCAACTGTGCAATCAAATATGTCACTATGTGAAATGACTAAAATGCCCCTCTTGGCCTAACTTGCTTAAATGATCAATTTTATTCATTTTTAGCTACTACACCTACTAAACCGAGACTCTAGCTTGCAAATAAACTATCTAAAGTATTAATTTGTTAAATTAATTAATTACTTGATTGATTAGACTTATAGCTTCGATGGCAGTCACAGGTCCCATCTTCCCTAAACGAGTGAGCTAGGTGTTTGCAGTCCCAGGGGAAATATGGCTTTTAGAACTTGCTGCAAGAGGTCCATCTTGTCCTTTTAAAATCTATTCCCCTGACCAACTACTCATTAGGTCAAATAATTGATCAAGGGAGGTCCTCTTCTCCTCCATCACCTTCTTCTGGCTTTGTGCCCACTCCAACATGAATACCTTAAGTTGGAAACAAGGGTCCAACTTGCTTACAAGTATAAAGGCATGGCAAGTAGGGGGCATAGGCTTCTTCCTTTGCCCAATCATGGCAGGGCTTGTAATGGTGATCGTTACCCTCAAAGGGGTCACCTCCATTAAGGTAGGGACCAATAGAGCAAAAGGGGGACCTGGGGGTTCGTCCCTTGAGAGGTCGGGGTAGGAAGGAGATCCTTCTCCTTGGACTTCTTCATGGGAGCTACTAAAAAGAATCCTTAACAAAGGTAAAATAATGTCAGGTTAACCTTGTGAAGCTTGTAGGCAAATTCCTGGTCTCTTTTCTTTAATTGTTGGTGGCTAGCTTCAGGGTACCCCTTAACCTCAACAATCTCCATGGTCATAGATAGAGGTCGAGGTATCACCAGATGAGACCCCACAATAGAAGGAACGTGTGCAGTTGCTGCAGGTGCGCATTGAAGCCTTTGGGCATTGATGATCTTATCATCAAGGCTTTTCCTTTGCCTTAGTACATCCTAAGCATAACTCGTGCCTGTGAAAAAAAAAAAAGCAAAGTTATTTAATAACTCAAAAAATGATTAGAGGGTCATTAAACAACAGAACTCTATTAATCTCAGTTAGCCCTTAAGGTCTTATGGAAGGCATCAATCAAGCACCCTCGCTAAGCCAACACCCAATTGGCAGGTTGTTGAACCCCATTGTACGACAGTTGGTGTTTGCTAATCCCACACACAAAAGGGTCATCTCACTGGTGTCGATGTAGTAGAGGGGGAAGAGCTTGAAGTATTGCTGATTGGTGGTCATAAGCTTTAACCATGTCATGAGTTCATTGTTGGTCTTGTGCCCCTCAGAGTCCTCGAACAATGGAGGGTGTTTGTACATGTCATGGACAAGATTCTTCATAAACTCGCAAGAAAATGCCCACTTTAGATCATCAAAAATGAAAAAGAACTAATCCTTCCACGACCCTTAGGAATCTTTGCAGGAAATGAAAGTGAAAGACTTGTTGCCCCCATCAGAACAGAGGCAATGTAAAAGAATGTTGACCCCTCCTCCAGGGCTAGTTTGTATACTTGTAGAAAGTTGTTAATCAAAGGCTTGACTTCTACCAATCTATAGCAGATGATGAACGCCTTAATATACATGAAGGAGTTGGGAGCGAGCTACACCATCGAGATAGGTAGCACTCATATATTTTAGTCGCCAGAGAATAAAGAGGGAATCAAAGCCTCACTTGAAGTTGAGCCACAAAAATGATAAATAGTTCTTTACTCTTATCAGGGGTATTGTTCCTTTGAAGGCAATCTAGACATCAGTTGGCCAGTACCACCTTTTATGGTTTACTTGTAAGGGTGGTATAAAGAGATATGTGTGTATATTCATAATCTCCTCCAAGTTAAAGCAAATAGGCTCTTTGGCAGCCACAGCGAGGGCATCCATGGCGGCGGTAAAACGCTTGGCAGTAAGAGCTGCCCTTCCCAGCATTACTTTATAGGGCACCATCTAATGCAAATTAAAAAAAATTATAAAAGGAAAATCACTAGGAATGGGAACTAGCCACGTAGAGGCAAATCAATAAATAAAGAAATAGAATGAAAGTAAACACAAAGCACAAAGAGGTGTAATGTCAGTTCACTTGATGTTAAGAAAGAAGATGTTAGAGACAATAGAATTGATGGTTGTGAAAACTCCAAAGAAGTAGTCAAAAACAAAGAAAACAAAGAAGTAAGGGCATGGTAAGAAAGCAAAAGACTTTAGTAGAAAAAGTAACAAATGGTGAAGAGGGATTTATGAAAAACCCTAACCCTTCATAAGGCTCAAAAGACCTTTTCACCTCACTGTCTTGGAAACTTCCAACCATCATGTCTCTTTGGGCAAACCAATAATTGAATGACACATGGCTTTGGAAAGTAGCAAACACCACTCATCCAGTCATACCTTTTAATGTGCATTAATTAGACATCATTTCACCTCCCAGTCAATTGTTTGGAAATGTCCACTAAAGGATACAGTTGGCTTCAACATTCTCCTAAGAGTTGTCTTCTTATCTTCTAGAAAGCATCCCAATGACTCTATTTTTTAATAAAGGTCTTGTTTGGCCAAAATAAGCATTATTCCAGAAGGCATCAACCTCCTCCTGACTTAGAAGCATCAGCACATCTCTATGAATGGTGCCGTATTCGCAATAGAGAGAACCAATTTATGAACAACATGCCCAACAAAATATGGGACCTTCAACCAACATTTTTAAGAAGTGGATATATTGGTACCATGTCTGCCTTGCATGCCTATACCGAGGCACAGACCACTTGAACTGGCTAAAAGGGGGACTCTCACTATTATTCCTAAGTATGCCATGCTTTTTACAACACTAGTACTCTTACTTCCTCATACTACTACAAGAAACTGACTTGACCATTGGAGGGTTCTACTCAAGCATACACCCCAAGGCTCTATGGTGTCTTTGAATGTAGCTAATTAGATTCATGCTATCTAAGCTTCATAACCTGTCCCTTCAATTTGGTTGGTAGGCCTCTACCTTTATCACCATTAATTCAAATGGGTCAAATTTATTTGCTTGGTCAATCAAGGGTGATTGGCGGGACATATAAATGGAGCTAGTGATGGGCCAATTTATGAGATAATGCCACTGAATGGATTTTTGTCCATATCAACGTTTGTCTCTCCTTAGTTTCAAACAAACATGTGACCATCTCTTGTAGCTTGCTCCACTCCCATCCTCCATGGTGGTGCAGCCTAGTGCCTATGGCCATTCGCCGGTCACCATCTAGGTTGGATCTGATTCCCCACAGTTGGAATCATCCATTGGTGATTTCTACGCAACCACATGCACTTAATCAAGCTGTCCGCCCGATTTATTTTGACCTTCATCGTTCGACATCACTGTTGTGTGTTGAGTTAACACCACCTAACCTCTCTATTCAAGTATGTTTTTTTTTCTTTTGTCTGTATGTTAAGGTAACATCACACAATGGTTCTGGATAATTTTATTTTTCCCTTAACTATTGTTAAATAGTATTTGAGAATATTCAAGTCTAAATTATTGTTAATCAATAATACAAATTTATGCCTGTAACTTAATTAGAAGCCTGCAAAAGATGGTCTTGTGTGTTTGTATGAGATTGAGGAAATAAAAACACTGATTTGGACAAAAATCCACTTAATGGTATAGTCATGCAAATTGGGCCATCACTAACCCCATTTACATATCCCATCCAATCACCCCCAATTGACTAAGCAAATAAATTTAACCTGTTAGTTAAATTAATGATAATGGAATTGCCCCTAAAAGTTTCTGGGAGACTGCAAAAATTAAAAATAAAACCCTTCCATATATAAACGAAACCTCAACATTGTTTTAGCAGTTTGTGGCAATATGTGCAATTCACTTATTGGTAAAAGTAGCACAAATTTATAGATAAGAAAACATAGATTCATTATGTTAAGTTGTTAACACTTCCTATCTCCAACCCATTGGCCTAATACTAGTTTGCGTGCCTTCTAAACTCATAAAAAGATGGTGTTCCCCTTTATCGTTACATATGAGTACTTCCTAATTTTTATATATTGTACAGATGCTTCTGATTACTAAAAAGAAATTATGTTAACACTTCCCAAGTTAAATAGAGAAGATGAGGTTATGTTAGCCTGAAAAACTTTTGGGCTAAAAAATGGTCAATTTTCACTGAGAAAAGTCTAAGAACAAAAAAAATCATAGTATATCAAATGGACTTATCTTGTTCATACCATTTTTCTTCTCTTTTGGGCATGCTTTTAGAAAAATGATAATGACCATCTATAATATAAAATATATTTTTTACTTTTTTTAAATTTTTTATGGATAGGATAAAAAATAACTATCAAAATCATAAAAATTAAATTAACTAAATATTTCAAAAAAAAATGTAGGTTAAAAATAGTTCAGTGATTGTTGGTTCTTATGAAAATTTTTCACAAATATATAGTTTCATATTTTTAATCAGTCTACTATATTTTTTTTTCTCATTATGAACAATGCATTTTTCAAATTTTACCTTTCTTTTTTTGGAACCAATGTTATTTTAAGGTTAATAAAATATTGTCTAATATTCACTTGTATAATATTTTCCGTGAGTTAATTAATTTTACGCTTTTTTCTTTACCTAGTCTGAAAACAATTAATAAAAAATATTTATTTTTGAAAAAATATTTTAGAATTGGTTTTAAGATTTTCAAATTGCAAAAAGGGTACTCTTGTCCCACATAGTCTCCATTCAATTATTTATATTGGATATTTACCAATCTTTTTTTATTGCAAAGTTTAAGGGCTGCTGTTGTTTGAGGATATTTTCAGGTGGTTACCAAATTGTTAGGGCTCCTAGTGTATTTAAAAAGAAAGTTACATTAGAAAGTTGGACTAAAATGCAATGAGTTAGAAAGTTGGAAGGCTTCTACCATATGAATTTTAATTCAAGGACCAACTTGTGTGAATTAGTAAATTTCAGGGTCTAGTGTACTTTGGCCAAGATTTTAATCCGCACAAAATTAATTTGTTACTCCATCCATATGGGAAACAAATTTATTTGTCCTTTAAATTAGTATAGGTGACAAATTAATAGCTTCTACATATTTTAAGCAACAAAAAAAAAAGCTTAAGTGGAATAAGAAACACAATGATTTTTGCTAGAGAAGGTGTTATTTCTACCAAAAACATTTGTTATCGTTTGGAGGGTTTATTCTCAATCTACTGGCCTCATGATTAATTATGATAAGAGACATGTTTTCTTTGGTGGGGTTGCTGCTAAAGTTAAGCAAGAGATCTTGATGACCTTAGAAAGGGCTAAAGGTTCTTTACCTATCAAATACATGGGTGTCTCTTTGGTGGACCAGAGGCTTAATATTAAGCATTATAAACCTCCAAAAGAAAAGATCCTGAAAATTTTGAATGGCCGGTCTATTAAATATCTCTCTTATGCTGGTTGGCTACAATTTGTTAATTTTATGATTTTTAACATTCAAGTTTATTAGGCTGCTATCTTCTCTATTCCTAAAGGTGTTCTAAATCATTTGGAGCAATGTTATAGAGTTTTATTTGGACTGGCTCCATTTTAGGCAAGAAATATATTGTTACTTGGAAGAGAGTATGTGTGCCTCAGTCTCTGGAGGGCTTGGGTATTTTCAATCTGCATGCGTGGAATACTACTCTAAATAATAAGAAATTGTAAAGGTTACTGGTTGATAAGGAAGACTTTGAGTTAAATAGGACCATGCTTATTATTTGCGTGATTCAAACATTTAGGAAATCCCTTGCTCTGGTAATGTTTTTGTGTATATTGGAGGCATATTCTTAAGGTCAGGTCTACCTTTGCTAATTATGTTCATGGGAGACTTAAGATTGTGTGAGGAATGACCATTTTTTTCATATAGCTTGCTTATTGTCATGTGGTGGAAAACTTTAATGCGGTTCCCTAGTATAGAATGGTGTGGAACTTAGTTCCCAAATTTTCTTTCATATGCCAGTTTGCCATGTTGGATAGGTTATATACCCTTGACAGATTGAAGCAATAATTTCCTTTAAATTCTTATTTTTGCCCCTTATGTTTGGTGATGGAGGAATCCAGAAATCATATATTCTTTGAATGTTCTTATTCTTTGTTGGTTTGGCGTGAGCTCATGTGCAAAATTAAATTAAGGGATGCTTTTAATGAACTCGGTTTTGTTGGTGGTTTAGTAGAATGGTGAAGGGGAAGACTATAAAAGCTAAAATCAGGATAGCTTCTTTTACATGTTTAGTTTATTTTTTCTTGCAGGAGCAGAATAGGAGACTTTATCATAGTGGCTGCAGGGATACAGGGATATTCTTGTTTTGATTGAAAATTCTATTATGACTAGAAACTAGATTTGGTATTTCTATTAATAAGATTTTTTAGATCTTTGTATTGCTCTTGATTTTGCTGTTTAGTACAGGGGTTAGGCTTGTTTTCTTTTCTTTTTGGTTAGGTTTTGTTGTTTCTTGATATAGACTATGGGTGAAAATGAGTCGAGCCGAGCCCGAACACTCTTAGGCTCGAAGCTCGGCTCATTAAAATTAGCTCAGCTCGAAGCTCGGCCCGAGCTCGATAAGCTCGAAAAAATAGAGCTCAAAGCTCGGCTTGAACATGTTTGGATTCAGCTCGATAGCTCGATAAGCTCGAAGCTCGAAGCTCGAAGCTCGAATCAAGCTCGATAAATTCGAATCTCGAATCAAGCTCGATAAATTCGAATCTCGAATCAAGTGACGAACAAAGCTCGAACGATGGCAGGTGGCAGGTGCCTGAATCGCAAAACCAAATCACCGTTTCCAGCAGGTGGCACCGTGGCAGGTGCCTGAACGAAGCTCAAATGATGGGAGCGCCAAGGCTCGTGTGACAATGCTGGCTGGTGGGAGCAACGGTGTCGGGCTTAGCGGGTGCGCGTGTGATAATGCTAGCCAGCGGGAGCAACGATGTCGGCCCTGGCGGGTGAGCGTGCCACAATAGGCTGGTGCCGCTAGCCGGTGGGATAAGGGATCCGGCGATTTAGAGTCTTGGACTCCGACACGAAGAGGCAGGGGCAGGGCGCAGACTGGAAGCGAAGGGCAACTGGGCAACAGAACTGACAATTCCTGATGTAGCCCGTGTGGGAGTTTTAGGGAACTACGTAATAGGGGTAGGTAAATTATATTATATTAATTTTTTACTATGCTCATTAAGTCCGGTAAGGATTACTCGGCTCGAAGCTCGGCTTGTTAATGATTCGAACTTATCTAACAACTTGAAGCTCGGCTTGAGGCTCATTAAACTCAGCTTGAAAACAAAAAAGTTGAGCTCGAACCCGAACTGTTTGATAAGCGGCTCGACTCATTTACACCCTTAATGTAGACCCTTGACCTTATTTTATAAGTGTTGCTGGGCTTTTTGTTGGAATGAAATTTGCACCAACCGAAGTGTTTCCTAAAAAAAAACCACATATATTTTGCTTCTAATTTATTTTTTGAAGGACATAATTAATTGTCTTTTATTTGTCTCTAAGCAGTATTGGCAACACCTATTATAGGGGACAATAATTTATTTATCCCTAAAACTTTTGGAGGCAAATATATGACCCTTAAAAGCAATTATTTGTAACTTTAATGCAGCTTTTATGTTGTAGTGCACACAATTAAGGATGTATTCATATGAATTTTTCAAATAGATGATGCACAATCCCCGATAACAAATCTTGGTAACAATAAATTGAGATGTCTGGCGTGAGCATTGAAAAGAGATGTTATGAATAATATAAAAAGATATTCCAATATTTAAGAAAGTAACGATTTCATGGTATCTATACAAATCAAAAGATGTAATCTCCTGCTTTATACATAAACAACAATGGCCTTTATATAAGGCCTAAATACCTATTGCTCCCCTGAACTATGGTGACTCAGACAGTTTGCCCCTTGAACTATAAAATGGATCAATTCGAATCCTAAACTTTGATGAGTGGGGCAATTCGAACCCTGAACTATGGTGACTCGGACAGTTTGCCCCCTGAACTATAAAGTGGATCAATTCGAACCCTGAACTTTGATGAGTGGGGCAATTCAAACCTTGAACTTTGATGAATCGATCATTTTAGTCCCTTGACTTAGCCTAATTCTCACGTCATCCATCTTTAACAGAGTAGCTGCTGCCGCTGCCCTCTCATCCGCCCGATCTTTGCTTTCCACAACCTTTCTGGCTTCTTCTTCACTTTCCTCTTCTCCTATCTCCGACACTGAAGCAACATCCTCCACAACCGAAGTAGCCTACTCCCTTCTCTCATTCATTCCTGACGCCGCCTCTATATTCCTTCTGTCTACCTGAGTTTCGATTGGATTTCCTGACTTCGTAAAAACCCAATAGCATATTGACATCAGAGTTCCAATTGGAGACCCAATAGTGGATTGACATCAGCAGAATTGGATATGCCACGATTCTATACTGCCACTAACAAACAAAGCACGTGAAGAAAAGAATAGGGCCTGGAAGTCGAGCATGTTTTTCGTTTCAATGATTCATCTGATTCGTTCAAATACTCTCCATCCGAAAAGTGGCACGATTCATCCATCTCAAAGTGATACGACACACTGTCAAAAGAGCAGTAGGGGAGTAGGCTACTTCGGTTGTGGAAGAGGCTGCTTCGGTGTCAGAGATAGGAGAAGAGGAAAGTGAAGAAGAAACCAGAAATGTTGTGAAAGGCAGAGATCCGACGAAGGAGTGGGCGGTGGCAGTAGCTGCTCTATTAAAGATGGATGGCGTGAGAATTAGGCTGAGTTAAGGGACTAAAATGACCGATTCATCAAAGTTCAGGGTTCGAATTGATCCACTTTATAGTTCAAGGGGAAAACTGTCCGAGTCATCATAGTTCAGGGTTCGAATTGCCCCACTCATCAAAGTTTAGGGTTTGAATTGATCCATTTTATAGTTCAGGGGGCAAACTGTCCGAGTCACCATAGTTCAGGGGAGCAATAGGTATTTAGGCCTTTATATAAGCCTTCAAGCTGGTAATCCTTTATGGGCCATTGGATCAATCAGTAATTATCCATAGCTAGGTGATTATTTGATTAAATGATACCTATAACTTAGCATTTTATACTTATTTTCTTATCAATGTATGCTAGGTCTTTTACTGGGCTATGAGGTTAGGCCATATAGGGTTTTGATGGACTTGAATTCTTCAATATAAATATAAAATGTTAATATGAATTTCAAAAGCTCTTTGGAGTAGTACCATAACTAGGATTTTTGCCTTGGGGCAATGGCAAGACAAATTTTCAAATTGTACAATCACCCACAGTTGGATTATATAAAAATGGATAAACAGATATAAATTTGCGCCAATATATGTATCGGCACAAAAACATATATAATGCAACACTACAAAAGCAAAAGACTATAAGTATATAGATAGTATAACATATTATGAATAAAATTTACAATAAGAAAAAAAAACAAAGATAAAAGAAAAACACAATTACAAAACACAAATAAATTAAATGGAAGAGGAGGAATAGAGATGAAAGATCAATGCAAGTGAACTATTGGAGAGTGGATGGAGGAGAGTGGACGGAGAGATGCGATGAACGGTGATGGGATGAGACGAGATGAGAACAACTGAGGAGAGCAGACGATGAGATGGTGATGAGGCCAAGCGATACAAATTATTGGATGAGATGGACGTACTGCATATATATGTTTGCTAACTGCAATTTTGGGTTTGTAGGGTTCTGCCTGCAAGATATTGAGAGAATCAGAGATGAACATATGATACTATTTAGATGGAAGATACAGATTTCAAAAAAGTAACATTCTACTTTGAGCACTTTGGAGTTTTCCATTAAGAAAATGAGGAGATAGAATGTACAAACATTGTGTAGGTACTTGTCTTGATTTATGCAAACCATACAAAAAAGCCTTGTGTCAAATCTATGGCACATTCTTTTGATTTGGGTCAGGTCACGTACAGGTTTAGAAAAGATTTAGATGGCCCTAAAATATGTTAATCCAAAAACTTATAACATTTAAAAGATTTAATTCTTATTTAAAATTGAGTCACATGTGTGAACTGTAAGTGCAACCTTGCCCACATTGAAAGAACATGTTAATGAGTAAGAGTTAATGCGTTTTGAATTGGTCATGATACTTCCCTTGACTTGTAAAACTTGGTTTTTTTTAAATAAAGTTTTATTTGAATATTTTCAAATTAATTCATATTACAAAAAAATTTTAAAAATTATATTTATAAACTATAATATTTAATGTACGATTTTTATATAAGAAGTTTATATTTTTTTATAAGAAACTTAGTAAAAAATAAAATCATAAATTAATTGTTGTCAATAATAAAAGATAAATTTTACGAGATGGAATAAGTATATTCTATATCACAATATCTTTACATGCTCATTCTAAATCATTTGAAAGTAGCGGAAAGCCAAAATCCACCTTCAAAAGAACAAAAGAAAGTTCTTCACACCGGAAACAAGGAGGTGAGATCCCAAAAGTTGAATTGACTTGTAATTGATAATCCCACAAGGAGGTTTGACAGCAACAAGGCAACTAATTTTCATGATTCAGAAGTAACGCTTAAGCTAAGCTTGTCAAAAATTATGAAAAAAAAAAAACAAAACAAAACAAAGAAGAGGGAGACCCATAGCTGTAGGAAGATTTTGATGATTACGGATGCCAACCACCTTGAACTTTCCTCAAGTGGAAAGTGCTCGTACATGCCAAAACAATGTACAGAAGAAAAGCAACTTTTGCTTATTTGTTTATTTCGTTTTTGTTTATAGTTTACGTATTTTGTGAGTTTTTGTCATAGTCCATTTGTTAATGGGCATGAATTAAAAAGTTTTTTTTAAATTTTCCAATCAATATGGTACTCTCTCTATTTAAAAACTATTATAACATATTCTATAATTTTGGGTAGTTCCAAATCTTTGTAATGCATTCATATTTACTACTGCCTCCGTTTCAAATTCTTTACTCTATTTCAAATTTTAACTTAATTTTGACTTAAATTTAAAGAAAAATTAAAAAAATATATATTAGAAACTACAAGATTTATAGATTTAAATATAATTTTTAAAGAAAAATTATTAAATAATAAAATAAATGAATTCAAGTCAAATGTAAGTCAAAAAACTGAAATGGAGCAAAGAATTTGGGACAGAAAAATAACTTATTTTTCATACTATCATTTAAACTATCATTTTAATATCCATATTTTCCAGTTTTTTTTATTTATGTGCAAAAGGCTTAATGTAAAAGTGGAACAAAACACATAATTTTTTCCTCTTTCTTAAATTTTGGATCAAATCAAATGAAGTAGTATTGTTGTGACCAATGCGTTAAATACCGTTACCGCTACGTATATTGTATCCCAAATTTTTAAAGTATACCGCGCCGCATACTGTTACCATTTTCGTAAAAAAATAAATATTAGAATATTATTTTAAGATGACATAATTTGTTTAATAATTTATTTTTATACATTTTTTATGTAGTCTAATTCTTCTCATCAGAATTTGTCACATATAAATAAAATATATGTGCTAGAAGATATTCAATTAGGGTAATATGCACTAAAAATTCAACTGGGAGATATTATTCAACACGACAAGAACTTTCAAGTTGCTACCATCCATTAAATTGTTATATTAATTAAGAAAAGTAACAAAAAAATAAAAGTAAATGTTTATTTTATGATATGTGTATTATTTATATTTTAATGTTTTATATATTTATGATATTTTTTTATGTAAAATGACAAAAATAGCCGGCGAAAAATAAAATACTGTTGTACGTACCACATAGTATTTTATGGTATACAATGATTTTTTTGACAAAATGCATAGAAAAAGCGAGCGGTATGCGACATATCACGGTATACCGTTTACCGCTCACATTTTGTCATTTGTACTGCATGCGGGTATGCGGTACAAATGACAAAATGTGAAAACATTTGTACCGTGCGATATACCGCTCGCGTTTTGTCATTTGTACCGCATACGGGTACACGGTATAAATGACAAAATGTGAAAACATTTGTACCAAGTACTGCATACCCACGGTACAGTGGTGGACCCAGGTTTTGAGACTCGGGGGGTCTAAGGGCTAGACGGATGCGAGACAAGCGACAACCAAAACCTAACAGAAAAAAATTATTTATAGAAATTAAATTTTACAAAATATTATTTAAATAATTATTAGGTGCATATAGTATTAAAGTAAAATCTATTTTAAATAAAAATTATTAAAAAATTACTTTGTTTTGATTAATCATCACTTAAGCAGACTAGAGGAGACAGAGAGACGTTGAGAGAGAATGGTTTGGGATGGATATGCAATGTTTCAGAGCTTAAGGGCAAATCCACAATGACAGGTAAAGATTTATCACTCTTGGTGCTATTTACCTTTGTATTCAACCTTTGGGGGGCAAATTTTTTATCTGGTCCTTAATTTATCAAAAAATAGCTAAGTTAGTACCTTATAATTACAAATTTCAAAAATTTTCAAGGGGCAACAACACCCTGCTGCCCCATGGTGGTTCCGCCACTGCCACGGTAAACGGTATACCACGGTAGTTAACACTATGGTTGGGACAGAGAGTATAGTTATGTTCTGAGAAGAAAGGAAATATTGCACTCCGTGAGGAGATGCTAGACAAAAATGCCTTAGACACTTTTTTGACTCCGCTTATTTGTACATCTTCAAGATGGGAGAAAGAGAGAGAGAGAGAGAGAGAAGAAAATAGAAAGGCAAAAATATCAAATGTGTCACTAATATTTTGAATAGGGAGCATATATGCTATTATAGTTTTTTTTCTCAATCTCCCACTGATGTTTTAAAATGGTCCGAATATACCATTACCAGTTAGAAAAATAAAAAAATGATAAAAATAGCAAGTTTTGAAATCTTTGGGTTATTATGCATATTTCAAAAAAATATTATGAACTTCGAGATTTTTGCCAAAAAATGGTCTAATCTCTACCATCAGCACTTCAGCCCTGTTGCTGCCTCCGTCACCAGCGCCCCAACTCCATTGCCGCCCTCGCTCTCTCTTTACTATCTAATCTCCTTGCTAACATTCTTGAGAGAGAAAGAGTTTAATTACAAAAAGTCTTTGAGGTTTGTTAAACTTGTATTATCACCATAAAATTTCAAAACTTGTTATTTTTAACATTTTTTGTTTGCTTTTTAACATTTTTTTTTAGATTTTAACGGCCAATGATATATCTATTCTTAATTTAAAACTTCAGTGACATATCCGGCCCATTTTAAAATTTTAGTGGGAGATTGGAAAAAAAAACTATAATGACATATTCACTCTCTACCCAAAATTTTAGTGGCAAATTTGATATTTTTGCCAAAAAGAAAAATTAAAATTTTAGTATTTTAGTTAAACCTCTAATGTCATTCCTTTCCCTCTTCTTTTAGCTTTGCTGGCCACTTGATAGAAGTAAACTTGGCAGAAAGTAGCAGACTCCGGTGACCCTGCAAGGTGTAAATCACAAGTTGCGACAGATAAGATACTAAAGATAATTACTAGTAAAATATTCGCTCTAATTGATCTGATCTAATGCCGTCTTTATTAGTGGAAGATAATGAGTAAATTTCATGAATGGTCCATAACCTTTAGTTATTGTTTGCTCTTAGTTCCTAATTTATTAAATGTTCTGTTTACTCACGTGAGACCCATGGCAATGAACGGCCCATATCTGTTTGTCGTGACTGTGATCTGTGGCAATATAATTTTCCTAAAAATATTTCATTTTGGTCTCATTTTAATGAAATTTGTTAACTCAAAGTATTTGTTTGATAACAACTTTTTAGCTCATAATTTAAACTATCCGATAGCTATATTACAATAAATTTAATATGTATAATAATTTTTTTACAGTTAATGAAAAATTCAAATCACTTTTTCTTCTTTCTATAAATTGAACTTATTTCACTTAAAAAGAAAAAACTACTAATTTAAATTGCCTATTTACTATCAAAAAATATTAAATTGTTTAAATTTACTGAAAGACAATTATCAAATATTTAAATTAAAATTTTAAAAATTTATGTTAGACGATTATTTTGAGTTAATGAATTTCTTTTAGGTGAGGGACCAAAATGAAATAATTTTAATATGTTTAGGACCAAAACAAAACATTCAATAGGTTAGGCACTAAAAGTAAACAATCACTAAAAGTTAAGGACTATTTACACAATTTATTCTAAAGACAATGGAACAATCTTTCTGTGTGTGTGTGTGTGTGTGTTTTTTTTTTTCTTTAGAAGTATCTTAATAAGATATAAAGGTTGGAAAGTAATGATAATTAAAAGAAGATGGTTCCACACAATTAGCCTAACTGATAAAATGCAAGAAACACCATAGGAATGACTAGGGTTTGAACAGCGGTAGCGTTGCATTCTCGTGCAACTTTGGCTTCCTCTTGTGGCAAAATGCGGCAAAGGTCCTCCAACATGCAGTAGCTAATTTCCCCCTAACTTCCTTAATGTACTTTCTAGATCCATATACTTGCAATGCTTTTAAATACAAAAAAAAATAAAGATGAGAATGCTCATTTTTCAGAACCTAAAATACACCCAAATCAGCATTATATGGAGGAAATGGGGATATTGGGATTCAAACCTCAAACCTCTCTGAAATTTAGATGTTTCCTTAACCACTCAGTGTTGCTAGACCGAGAACATCTCTTTGGTGTGTGTTTTTTGTGTAGGGCATAGGATAAATCTTTGCATATATGCCCCTGATACTATAATTAAAAATCAATGTTATTTTCGGCCCTTCAGCTAGATCATATACATTTTGCCCCTTTAAGCCAAAAAGCAGCATGTTGCTCTTTTAAACTTGGCTAAAGCGATATTTTATTTTATTGACTCAATAAAGACTCGTGAATAATGACACTTCTAGCCCTTTGTTAATTTCAAAATGGTAATTCAAAACATTGAGTTGTTGTTTTGGTGCGGATTAGGCTTTGTGATAGATTATTTTATTCTATCAGTTGTCATTGCCTAATAATCTGCAAACTTGTTTTGTCTTCATTTTTCCATCCCCATTAATCTATATTATCTTCCACGTGCTGTAAATCTCTTCAAAGAAGAATCAAGGGCAGATAATTTCATATTCAATTGTCCTTATAAGTAGACTAGTATATATTCTACTTCCATTAATCTCCTGCCACATTCTAAGCTCCTCCATCATAGAAGCAAAGTACAAGCTTAATAGCAAATTCGTTTTAACTAAAATCAACTTAATTTAAAATGATTTATTTTTATTTTTACATCATTTTTACCTGAAATCAATTTCATTTGAAAGCTAAAATTTTGTAGATATAATAATATATTCAAAATAAAAACTTTTATCATGTTATTAGATTTGTATGAATTTTTTATTTTTAATACATAAAAAAATTCATAAAAATTTATTAATACCATAAAATTTTTACAATAAATAGATTATTGAACCTAAATAATATTACATTTCAAATGAAATTGGTACCATGTTAAAAGGATGTAAAAATAAAAATAAATCATTTTGGGATTAAGCTAAAACGAAGCCTTTCTAGACACTCTCAATATGATTGAAAGAAATACCCCATTCAATATGTATCTTAAAAGGTCTTTAACCCAAGATGAAAAAAAAAAAATTGCATCTAGAAGTGCTTATAATATATTTTCATATAAATGCATGAAAATGCATATAGTATTAATATTAAATTAGTAAAATAAATTAAAATTATAAAGTATGGACAATATGATAGTTGAATAATTTCTCTGAAGCCGTTGCTTATAAAGAAAAAAGTGATATTATTACCCCCTTCATCCCTGAACATAAAAAATTTTCTTAATTTTTTGTCTTTCAATTGCTACTCGCTTTTATTTTAAGAATTGTGAAGAATTGACTCCAAGCACTTTTTAGGTCAATCAACCTTAATATAAATTTTAGCTAAATTATATTCTCTCCACTCCAATTTGGTTGACACATTTGAGTTTCACATGGTGATTAAGAGAGATTAAAAAAAATTATGTACTGTTTTACTTTTATCTTTCACCTTTTACAAATAAATTTGCATGATAAAAATGGGAAAAAAAATATAAATATTAAAAAAATATTTTGAAGCATAATATAATAAAATAATTTACTAAATATGAAAATATTACAAAAATTCAGAATAACCCAAAATAATATATATTACAAATAATTTGAGATAGTAGCAGCAACTACTTATGAATACGAAACTTAATCCAATTAATCATAAGAGATAGTACTAATTAAATTAAAAAAATAAAAATCCGTTAGTTACCCGCAAAATAAACCTAACCCGCGTAAAGAAGGAACAAAATTGCGACTATTATCTTGAAATAAATAAAAGGACCAAAGTTATTATTATTCACGAATCTTATAATTTGTTCCGACCAACCAAGTTTGGGATAAAAATGTGTAACATTTTTCAGTTCAACCAGTAAAATATGATAACGCAATGTGTAAGCTAAAATTCTCAGGAAACAAAAGAGGGAGAGAGAAAAAAAAAAAAAAAGGAAAAAGATCTTCATAACTGGATGTTTCCCTGTGCACCAAAACAGAAGTAAAAAAAAACCAGAGAAAAATTTTAAATTTTTTTTTAGAAACTTACAAAAACCCCCTAGGGTTTAGCCTAACCTACATTTATCCCTATCTATTTTTAAAAACCTACACTTTGCCCCCTAATAGTAACCTCCATATTTTATGCTAGTAGGGTCAAAGGATTTAATTGCCCAAAAGACTTTCAAATCATTCGGATCAACCATAAGGTTCATCCCATGCCAACTCCAATCCAATTTTCCCTACATATATATATAAATTTTCTACCTCCAGCTAATATCTATATTTTTAGATTTACTAATAATTTTTAATCAATAATTTATTTCTATTTTTATAAATCAAGTTTATATTTTTTATTAATATCAATATTTACTTCATATTCATTCATTCTAGTTAGTGAATAAAAATCCATGTTCATTTTAGCCAAATTAATAAAACTCGAATAACGTATTATTCGATTCAATCATAAACATCTAGTTTGGTGTTCGGTTTAGGTTGATTTATGTTTTTTTTTCATGTTTATATCATTTTATACTTGTGATTAGTTCATTCAATAATTAATTACGAGCAAAAATTCATTTATACTTACCTCCTTCTATTTTAAAAAACATACATTTTACCCTACTAATAGTAACTTTATAGGGTAAATTCTACCGATCGTCCTTAAACTATATCTAATATTGCTTATTCGTCCCTAAACTATTAAATGTTACTTAATCATCTCTAAATTATATACAGTGTTACTTAATCATCCTACAGTATATCATACTGTTAAAGATTAATGGAAACGTAATGTCATATCAGCACTACATTATTTTTCCATATCATATCAGCTACCACGTTATTTTTCTGTCTATCCTTAATGGCTGTGATAGACAGCAAAATGATTAAGTAATACTATATATAGTTTATAGATGATTAAGTAACATTTGATAGTTTAAAGATGAATAAGTAATATTGGATATAGTTTAGAGACGATCAGTGAAGTTTACCCTAACTCTATATGTCATGTTAGTGAGTTCAAATGCTTTGATTGCCTAATGAGATTTGCAAACCTTGCAAATCAACTATAAGATTCATCTCATGCCACCTCAATCCAATTTTTCCTAAATATATAATATATTCCAAATAATTTTTTTTTTGCTTTTGAATAATTTATATATTTATAAATTTACTAATAATTTCTAAATCTATAATATATTTTCATTTTTATAGATCAAGTTTATGTTTGTGATTAATATTAATATTTATTTTTTAACATCTTATTCACTTTTCAATTAGTTCAAATATTGAAGTATCATTTTTTAAGGACAAAAACTAATATATATCATCTTTCAAGGACAAATATATTTTGGCTAATCTCATTTTATTTTCTAATTCTCACCCATATGAAAAAAATCTACCCATTCTATAATTTTTTTTAGCAACACATAATATAAATTATATAGTAATATTTTTGTATCATTATACCATTAATTAAGCACATTTTTAGCTAAATGGCAATTAATGTTCTATAAATTTTTAGCCTACTTAATGAAAAATATTAGTAAATTATACTTACTTTTAGCCTACGAAATGATTAATATATATTAATACTGAATTTATAGAACATACTTTACAAACAATCTAGTTATTAAAATGATTATATATAAGTTACTTAAAAAATTATTATAAGATAGTGTAAGAGTAAGTGTAAATGATTTTTTGCTTCTAACTAACTATTGAATGAACTAATTGCAAGTACAAAATTGATATAAACATGAAAAATATAAACCAACCTTAATCAAACACCAAATCAGAAGTTTATAAATTTATAAGATAATACGTTATTCAAGTTTTATTAAATTGGTTAAAATGAACATGAATTTTTATTCACTAACCAAGATGAACGAATATGAAATAAATATTAATATTAATAAAAAATTTAAACTTAATTTATAAAAATGGAAATATATTATAGATTAAAAATTATTAGTGAATTTATAAATATAGATTTTATTTGGAAGTAGAAATTTTATTAGAAGTATATTATATATTTAGGAAAAATTGGATTGGAGGTGGCATGGGATAAACCTTGTGGTTGATTTGAATGATTTGGAAACCTTTTGACTCCACTAGCATAAAATATGGAGGTTACTATTAGCGGGCAAAGTGTAGGTTTTTAAAAATATTGGAGGTAAGTATAGGTTAGATAAAACTATTGGGGGGAAGGGGTAAGTTTCCCAAGTTTAAATGCCAGCCTGTGTCTCTGTTAAGGTTGCAGAGACGGACAGGACACAGAACAGTGAACGGGAGAGAGAGAGAGAGAGAGAGGAAATGAGCCAACCTCTGTAACCGTCAAACCAAACCTTAAGGTTCTGTTCTCTGTTCCCTATCCTACTCTAAACTTGTTTCTCCATAATCGAACCATCACTTTTTCTCTTCTATTATTCTTACTATAGTTATGTTTTTATCTTCCATAACTATTTCTCTGGGATTTTAATTCCATATTTTCTGAGATTCGTATCTAGGATTTTGATTCGGCATTTCTTCGTATGTTTGAGCTGTGTATTGTTGCTGCTGGATAGTTTTGCTGCATGGTCGCGGAGGAATGAGGATGTTGAGGGACTTGGAAGGGAAATTTGAGCTTCTTTTGCTCTTATTTTATAGTTAGCTTCTTGTCACTATAGAATTGCGATTGGTCACAGATGGGCAGCGATTGAAGAACGTGATTGAAGCCATAAAAGAATTGGTTAAATTGATAAGTTGGGACAGCTTTCTACTTGATTTGATATGAGCAGCTTTGTTCCAGGAGTTCATGTTGTCTTTTGAAGATTGGTTTCTGGTTATGTTCATCTTGGGTCTATAGATGACTTGAAGGGGGTGGACTAATCTTTTGTGTTCTTTTTTATTGGGGTGGGTCCTTATATAATTTTGGCCCCTCTGTCTGCTCCTTGGTCTTTATCTTCGCCAGTTTGGTTGTTGGGCTATTTTCTCTAGGATAAGCTCTCAATAATGCCAGCAAGGCCAGAGACCGAAGATCTGCCTACTGAAGCTCAAAGCACCTTGCAACCAAATATCTTTGCTGACCCTTGGTGGCGTGGATTTGGATCAAGGGTACCCTTAGCCTTAGGTGAGGCCATTTCAAAGTCATCTTCAGTTGATAAACTCAACCGCTTGGTGGCCAATGAAGCTGAGGACAGTACTGGAGATGGAGGTAATTGACAAACGAACTTGCATCGTATAGCTTCATGAGTTGCTTTCATTCTTTTAGCTAAGCAGATGGAAGTGTCAGTTTAGTCTTAAGCAGATGGAAGTGTCAGTTTAGTCTTTTCATACACCATAATCAGTGAGCTGAATCTGTTTTTGTTTTTGATGGTGGGAAATCTCTAAGCCAGAGAGAAGATTGGTTGCGGACTATGAATCTGATGCTTATTTCCGTTTGTATGTTCTGTGTTCTGATTTTCTGAGCCTGTTTCTTCTGAAACGTTATGATTCCTCTACAGCCATAGGACACAAATTGCTGCTGCAAGTGCAGCCCTGTTTACCCTGCCTTGAATCTATCTGTTTATAACATTTTATATAATCCATTCCCGTGCCCTGGCACTTCTTTGGTCATGTAACCATGCAACAATAGAACTAAACATTTTAGCTGTAATGGGGCAAGCAATGTACACTTTAACAGCTTCTCAGTACAGAAACTGGCATCTTGCTTCACTAGCCACTGTATCATTTTGTGCTTTGATTTGGAAAGAAGCTGCCAGGCAGGTTTCCATCAACTTCATTCTTCATTTTCTATTGGTCTTATATTCTCCTGTTTTATATGGTCCAGGCATGTTTTGATTAGGAAGACATGTTTATCTGGGAATATATCATTTTGTGCATGCTGTTAGAGAATAATCAGCTAAAAATCTGATTGAGCCAGGCCTAAAAAATTGTACTCTTGAAATGGAATGTCTGATCAATTTGAATGGCATCAGACTCCTTTTTAATTATTTTTCCTCTTTGAAAAATGTCATGGATTATGCTCTTCACTTTACTGCCGCTTGCCAATTTATGCTTGTGTTGGAACAATTATGAGTCCTACTGTATGTTTTAAAAGTCAGATGCATTGCTTTCAGATCCACTAAATTATAAGAGAACCAGAAACCATAGGTACAAATTATCAGGGTTGGTAAGTAGTTATCCTATTTCTTACTCAGAAACCCAGTTGAATGCTTTATTTATTGCCTTTGGATCACCATGAAAGCAAGTAGTTCTCTATCAACAGGGAAATGAGACAGATATGCATGGTATAGCTTCTATAAGAATGATGTGATTTTAATGTTATTGAAGGTCCTAGGAATGGTGAAAGTGAACAACAACTCAAGCACCCTGATCGAAATTCTCAAATGGAACTAGTTGGTCACTCGATTGTGAGACATCTCTTTCAGATACTTGAAGTTGCATAGAGTGCATTATGTATCCAGCGTTTATAGCAGCCCACTGATCATATTCATTCTGAATTTTTACCCGATCACTTCTCTTAGGCTAAGAATTCTTTTTTGGTTTCTCCATATTCTTCAGGTTTTAAGATCGTATCTCTATTCAGATTTTCAATATGGTGCAACAATGAGCTCCTTTGGACCACAAACAATGGTATGGTTCTCTGCTTTTTGTTTTAAATTTAGTTTATAATCCTGCTATGATGATTCAGAGAACAGCCTATGTAGGGGGAAGGTGCCTTTTGATGCAGGACAAGATCTTTGTTGGGGAAAGGTGCCTTTTGATGTGGGACAAGATCATTACTTTTAATAATAGTGAGGCCTTAAGAACAATATCAGGATTAGGTAGTATGTCTTATCTTGCCTTGTGGAAGTGTCAACCTGTCAAGCAGTTCACTTGGTTGAATTTGCCCTGAAATTTTTGTTCACCACATAGCATCGTTTGTGTTAAAAGGGTAAATTACATTGAATTTCAATTCCACCCCCACTCAATCAAGTAAACATGCCTTTTAGCTTCCTACAATAGGAAATTCTGCAACCACGATTTTCTGCTTTTTCCCTTCTGAAAAACAACTCTAATATTCCTACATTCCTACTTATATTATCTCAGGTGGCTCCCCAATTATATGGTATACAACATGCTAGAATGCCTTTGCCTCTTCAAATGGAAGAGGAGCCTGTTTTTGTAAATGCAAAGCAGTACCATGGGATTTTGCGAAGAAGGCAGATCCGTGCGAAGGCTGAGCTTGAAAACAAAATGATAAAAGTTAGGAAGGTGGACTTAATCACCTTCTAGTTTTTTGGAGTGGTAATTTTCATAGGGAATGTTCAGAAGGTCTTAAAATTGGAATTTATTGATAAATTTTGCAGCCATATCTTCATGAGTCTCGACACTTGCATGCTATGAGAAGAGCAAGGGGTTGTGGAGGCCGCTTTATCAATACGAAAAAGCTTGATAGTGATGTCACCAATTCCACTTCCGGAAGGATTATGCATTCTGGTGCAAATCATTCAGCGAAACCACCATCTTCAAATGCTTCCCAATTTTCAAACTCCATTAGCACTGGAAATTTGAATCCCGCTGGTGATTGGCAAGAAGGGAACATGTTGCTTATTCAGGACTTGCTTGAACCACACACTCCAACCACCGGTAGCTCTAAGTCCCATGGGTTTTTATCCATGTACCATTGTTCACCAGGTGATCACTATGATCAGCACAGAGAAAATAGACAAGGGCATGTGGCAGCACAGATAGCCCCTTCCCCTTAAATGGCATCTCTAGGTGGGCAAGTGTTCCAGTTCACAGTTTCTTTTGCAGGTTTTCCATTTCTTGATTGTGATTTGCATCTTATAGGTGTGGTCACCATTTCAATTTTTTTGGACATCTCACTAACCTTAAGTTTACTAAAATGAAGGTTGAAGCTGCGGCTATATTCCTCAGGCAACTCATTCTTGGCTTGGTTACTCATGTTCGTGTGTCCGAGGACAAGAAATGGTATTGGGAACAACATCTTAGCTGCCAATAGTTCCATGTCTTGTCCAAGGGGCCCTCCTGTAAAAAGATATGGTTAGCATCTTTATATACCAAATCAGGACACTGTTGTGAAAAGTTGGTGTGTTAAACAATGTAGGTCAAAGTCTCATGAAGTGTTGATATGCTCTGCACTTTCTAAACTAGAGCGTGTTTTTGTTTGGTGATATGTATGGAGTTGGTTCTCCCCTCTATAACATGAACTGAGATCTTACATGACGAAAGATCCGACTCTTCGATGATACTGTTTTCCTGTTGCTTGAATAGGAAGTAACAATGGAGCAGTTAAATTAAATCGTGACTCGTAAAGATCGTCAGCAACGTGATAAAACAGTACGACCAACTACGAATAAGAATAAGAATGAATTTATTTTTATTGTTTATAAAATTATCTTGTATTTAAGTCTAAGTAATTGATGTTTGTCTGTATAATTTTATGTATCAAATATTTATAATATATGAAACAGAACTATTACAATCGGATGGTACTCATCAGTTAATTTGTGATTTGATCATCCCATCTTAGATATAGCTCCATCGTTCAAAGCCAAACTCATTTTTTATTTTTCAGTATAGCAGATTTCTTCATCTTAGATATAGCTCCATCGATCAAAGCCAAACTCAATTTTTATTTTTCAGTATAGCAGATTTCTGCACAGATATAGCTCTAGTATCCACCGGGCCACACACACACACACACACACACACACACACATCAGCCCTGTTCAAGCAAAATGCATCAAGAAAACCACAATTTCATACCAGCAACGGATTCTGAACCGACCGTCCGCCATCCCAGACGAGAGAACCGCATGCACTCAAAGGCACCATTCCAACTCTCAATTTGTTGAAGAGCAAGTGGCAAATAATGATGATAGATATGAAATTGGAACAAAGAAACAGAATCACATGGTTGCATTCAACATAATTTAGCTATAGGCTGCAAATTGTAGCGTCGTTATCATTACATGTTGAAGTTCATTCTGTTGTATGTGTGAAGTAGGCGTTCTTCAAAGCAACTAAGTGACAGTTGGGCTGCTTCTCAAACGGATCCTATTGACAAGGTTTCTGCCACCACATGCCGGCAATTCACAATGTTGCTTGTTCCTGAAGTTGATCCTGTTCAACAAGTAAAACGGGATAAGGGACAAAATACAAAATACCCCAGATTTAAACTTTGAGGCTTCGTTTGGGAATAGAGTTTAAAATTTGCGTTAGATGTTGGAATATATTATCAATGGTTGTGATAACTTTTCCAAACCTCTAACGCTAAAAGCTACTGTCAGATAGATTCTCTAACCTCTAATGCTAAATGCTAACACCATTCCCCAATGAAGTCGGAATATAATTTGTGTTCGTGTGTCAGTTGTCGATACTATATAACCTAGCCAATCAGGTCAATCGGGTTATGAGAATTCCTTCTCACGCAAGGATTATATAATTTTCCACCACTATCTAGACCTTTATCATACTATAGAGAGACCACTAGCGTATTTGCAAGTTCAGTAGCAACGAACGGGAAATTCTTGCAATGAAATGGAGCGAAAACAGTTAAAGCTATTCTAACCTCTGTCACAAAGAAGGCATGAAAACCATATGGAACCCTGTGGGGCAATTCAACAACTGCAACAGGATCATCTGACATAGTTTTTGCATCGATTACATTTACTGATGATTTCCTGCAACCAATAAAAAAATCAAAATGTATTCTTGTTCCAAGCTATCAATCATGAAATGCTGACAAAAACTGGTCTGGGAATCATATGCATGGAGCTTCAAAAGGAAACATGTAAACACTTGAAGAAACTAAACTTATGCACAAATTCATGTTACTCTGGATAGCATGAGATAGGAGGAAATATTTACCCGGTGTTCTCGTCATGTACAAAGAATATCAAATAGCCATCATCTTCTTCAGAAGAACCACCAGGTTCACGCGGCACGAAAACAGCCTCCGAACCAAATCTGCCAGGACCCAGGTCAAAGAGACCTTTGACATTTCCTCCAACTTCAATCTTGGTTTTCCCTGCCTCTGGTTCCTCATGCAGATCAAATTTGACAATTCCAGTGACCTTAGCTATGCTAGCCATAATGGTTCCATAGACATATCTTTGTTTCCTAAATTCAAGCAAAAAAACTGATAAGGTTAAGTGCATTAAAATGTCAAATTAGAAAAACTGAAAAGAATAGTGCTGTCCGAGCAAAAGAAGTCCAGTTTTTAGTAAACAAACATAAGATAAATAAGTATATCGTGCACCTTAACATATCCTTACTATTTGTAAGGCATCAGAAACTTACCTGCCAGTGTAGGTCTCATTCACCCTAGGGAAATCAACTGCAGGAGCAGAGAGTCTCCTTTGAGAAGCTACACCAGTTTTCATGTTGAATCTCATCTCATATCTGGCACAGTAAATTGGAGTGAGAAATACAAACAGTTTTGGGCATATTTCAGAAATTCAGGGAAATGATCACATCATACAGTTGATTCATGAAATTTTCAAGCCTATCTTTGCCAGCTCCATTCACCATATCCAAATCAGGATTCTCAACCCGGCAAGTAATGAGAATGACTTCCTCCTCCTCCTCCCAAGCATTGGCTGGTGAGAAAAGGTAATAAGGGAACCAAATAATCAAGATGGAGCAAAGATTAGGTTACAGAAGTGTGTTTGCTCAGGGTTCTGAAAGGCATATATTCGTGATACCAAAATCAGGACAACTCTCTTTAATGAAACACCATGATTTTACACCACTTTATTTTTTAAAGCTACCTCATTGGCATGTACTTCAGTTAGATTTCTCACAGTTGATACATTACTGATCCTAATGATAAGCTTTGCTTAAATAAGATACAATAACATGTCTTTGCTCAGGGCTCTGAAAGGCAGATATTCTTGATGCCAAAATCAGGACAACTCTCTTTTACTGAAACACCATGATTTTGCACAACTTTATTTTTTAAAGCGATACCTCATTAGCATGTTCTTCAGTTAGATTTCTCATAGTTCATACATTACAGGTCCTAATGATAATCTGTATTTTGAGCTGATGATAAAAGAACTTGAGACAATATCAATAGTTATTCAAGATAGAGGCTCACCATTGTGGAATATAAAGCAGTTTGGAAGCTCAAACCACTTGATTAGAAGGTCATCCTTCGCATAACGTGGAAGTACACCGAAACGTGCCCTTTTTGTAGCATCAAACATGAAGACCATTTTGTTTTCTTTAACCATTTCCTGAAAATAAAAAAAAAACTTTCTGATTGTACTAGTTGAAAAATGTGTAATCAGGACAGATTATCAGTGTAATACCAAACACTCACATAAAGCTAACAGGCTAAGTTTCCCGCACACAAAACTGAAAATAGTTTGCAGGTTAATTCTAGGAAAAAGTGATCGGCATCTCATGCTCAATTCCACAACATGTAAAGCAATTGATTTCATAAAAATATGTATAAACTTCCATATTCCCATAATTGTCATAATTCTTCAGTTGAATCAGTTACAAGAACTCTATATGAAATATTAGACAACTAAATTGCAGCACACCTTTGGTCTGAAGTACAATGGAAGATCCATGATTATTGCATAATTCTCAGTGATGGCAAAGTCATGCATCATGATAGGGGCTGATATTGTTATTGGCACAGGATCGTGCATGAAACCATCCTTTGATATTACTCGGTAGGTGATGTATGGTGGTTCATGAGAATAGCCAAATGTAAACATTTCACCTGCATCAATAATCTCATGAAACAAATTTTGGCCTCATACAAAGCAATAACATACAACACTTCATCTGACATGCCTTACCTGAGACTGGATCAACCTTTGGATGAGCAGTGAAAGAATGTACCAATCTTTTGTCATAATCGAGCATGCCCAGAGTTTGTAGATCTCCGTCTTCTAAAATTTTCAAGACATCTGGGGAAACGAAAAATTAGAAAAGGATTAATTTGTACTCCAAGCACAACCTAGTTCCTCGATGAGCATAAATGTTCATGAAAAATTTCAGCTTTCAGGGCATTCAAACTCACACTCAAACAGAGAGAGGTAAACTTACAAGGCTTGTCTGCTTCTTGAAGAGCAAGAAGCTTCCCGTCGTGATATACAAGATTTGTGTTACCTGTAAGGAAGAATACATACTTAATTCAACTTATCTGTCAATGTAGAATGCCAGATATCAGGAATAATTAACAATAAGATATCAAAGTGAAGAGTGCCGAGTAACTTTCAGACCAACTTAAAATGTTGAGTTAGAATATATCCCATCTAACCCACAGACAATAAAAGCTCATTTTTTTCATGACTCCAAAGAAAAACTGAGACCTAAATCCATCAGCCATGCTCATTTTCCAGTAAATCTGCATAGCAGAAATATACAGTTACGCCAAAACCCAACACTGATCAATGCTTTTGCGTTATGGATATTAAGCATTGGACTATCCAATAGTGTGCTTCTCAAACTGCTCCAAAACTAGAGTATAACAAACTAGTGGAAGTAACGTCTTGTATTCACCTGATCCTGTTCCATAGGAAACATCTAAGACTTTAGTTTTTGCTCTCAGCATTTGTATGTTAACCATGAGCAATCCAAAAAATCCTTTGAGATCTCCAACCTACACAACAGAAAAATATGAAACGAATGCATTTTCTGTGTCCTGTTTGACACTTTAATCAGTAAATCATTCATTTGAACTTCGCATCTAAATTAATAAGCACAAAAGGCAAATCATTTCACGACCCAATTGACCTAGTTGGCCTCCTTGGTGCAAGCGGGATTTAAAGCGAGGACCTATGTTTCAACAACAATGGTCTTTCGCAGCTCACTTACAAACACCTCCGTAAAGTCTTTCACAGCTTACTTACAAACACCTTCCATCAAATTGCGACTAACCTTCATAAATTTCGCACCACCATAAAACTCTTCTTGCTTAAGCCGAGATGTCCTGACAAAACGGGATACATATGTTGCCTTTCCATCTTTGATTCTCAAGCCATGGATCATCCTGGAAATTTAGTCATTCAATACTACACTCAACCGTAAGGCCCTATTCAAACCATGCAACTGAGCTAAATTACGTTGGAGGTAAAGATAAGTAATCAGTAATCTCAATCCTTGTATTCCAAGAGAAAAAACAGCAAACTACACTAGAATAAGAAGCTCAACAGCAGTCAGACAGGGTCTGGGCAAGTGCTACATCAATGGTCACTGCTAGATGCTTTTGGTCCCAAATCTTTGGGTTGCTTTTCCAGTAAATGTAGTGAAACAACGAGTAGCTAAATGATAAAATTGGTCTTCTTTCCCTCTTCTTTAAAGCAATAAATTTGAAACACTCAAAAGCCAAATTTACATACCCATCGCCATCAAACCTGCAAAACAAAGGAGTTGGGAATTAGCAACACCATTGAATATTTCAAAAATGAAAAGAAACAATCAAGTTACGAATAAAATATGAAAATTGTGGAAATAAATTATACCAGTGGTATCCAGCCACGGGGGAGAACTTCGGGTTTGGACCAACCCGAACAAATTCACCATTCAAGCAATCCTGAAACACATTGAACACTTGCTGTAAAAAACTCAATCTAAAATTCACAGGGAACGGGAAAGAAAAGGCAAACAACCAGGGCATACGATGTTTCTGATGTTTCATTCAAATTTTATTCTTTAGAATATTACATGTTTGCTGTTTGCACTATCAGCTTGATTAATTTGAAGACTTCATTCTCTAAACTACAGAAAATTCTTTGAAACTGGCAATTAAGTCAGTTGGTAGAGAGGCTGTTGAGAAAAGGTTTCTGTATGGGAACTAAACTCCACCAAATAAAGAGGGCCAAAAAGAGGAAACAAAAAACACATGCAGGAAGAAATTCACTCATACAAACTCCTCCGATTCACATTCCATCGTTTCCTTTCTCGAAAATTAATATCCCTTTCATCAGTCAGAACTCAGAAGTCACTATGACAATCAAAACTAAATTTCATGAAAACGAAAATGAATAAGGGAAAAAAGAACAGGCGATTAGTAGCTCACCGGGAGAAAGCCTTTCACAGGAAGCTCCTCGGTCGGAGGAGTCTCGTCAGGAACCGGGGTAAAGTTACCGGAAAGATAATGCAGCGGCTGAGAGGAATCGTGCATAAGCTTAACGAAGAGCTTCTCTAGCCAGTCGATGAGCTTGGAAGCGATGAGACCTTTCTGCGGCTTAGGATTCACCGCCACAATCCCCCGCCGCGCTCCGCCAACACCGTCGAGCAGTTTCTTCTTCTCATCGTCCTCCTCCATTTTCTACCAATCGATCAGCTCCTCTCAAGTCTGAACTCAGCTCAGCTCAGCTCTTCCTCGGACGGGTCTTTTATTTGGCCGTTTCAATCAATCCTTCTGGAGAGAAACCGGGAAAGACGTGGCTCGGAGTCTTTGGTGAAAGTAGAGCCACGTCATCCACTATTTTTATGTGATAATTTGTGGAATATTCTGAGTTATGTAATTTTGACAAAAGACAAATGTTAAATACAATAAAGTCCTCATTTATTTTGTTGCAAACACAGTTCGCCTCCCTTATTTGGAAACCGTACACCTTACCCCCTTACATGTGAACACTTTTTTTAGCGCGTGTTTAATTGTTAATATCAACTTTTCAATTTATAATTAAAACTAAACAGAGCACCTATCTTTCCATAAATTTAAACTTGTTAAAAATGGTTCGACAATTGTTTGATAGTTTAACTTGTTAATTTTTTTTCCCTATTTAATGTAAAATAAGTTTTTTTTCCCTTATTGGTGTCGCTGATGGCACTAATCAATGGGGTAAGGTGCAAGTTTTCGAAGTAAGAGAGGTGACCTATATTTTCACCAAAATCTAAAGTTTTTTTTATGTGAATTACTCTAAGACAAATTGATGAGTGTAGGAATTACTAAAAATTTTATAAAAAATTTTCAAGTATTAAATATAATTATCCGATATAAAATTAGATGCAATATCCATTTAAATTTAAACAATCAATTAATCAACATGAATGTTTTAAATCTTATGCTGGATAATGTACTGTTTTTCTAATAATATAATATAGTATAGGTATCATATCGTATACTAGTTTAAATATTTTAGATTTATAAACATATATGAAAATTATATATATATATATATATATATATATATATATATATATATATATATAGGGTGAATTACATTTTACATCCTGACATTTATCCTAAATTACACTTTACCCCCTCATGTTTTAGAAAGCTCTTAAAAACCCCCTGAGGTTTTAAGAAACCTACATTTATCTTCCTCCTATCCCTTTTCAAATTTAGAATCAATGGATTAATTACACTTTGACACACAACTTTTAGTTCTCATTTAAGTTTTTTTGCTAACATATAAATCGCTTCATTACTTGTTTTTTTTTTTCAAATGACATAATATATTTATATGTATTGTTCCTTTTTTACTTACCCTATTATTTTTTTCTTATGATTCAGTTTTTATATACTTTTTATTGTTTGCACATACTTTTTTATATTTTTAATTTTCTAATCACCTCTAATTAATAATGTCATTTTAGGTTTTTTAAAATTGGCTGTTACTTTCTATCCCCCTCACTTTTTTCAAAACTTATATGGTAACTATTAAATAAAAAATCAAAGAAATGATAAGACTCATTTTATAATAATATGGAAACTTTAAAATTCTCTTTGTTCAACTTAATGGAATATTTGTTCATTTTAATGTAAATTTATTTTTATGTACTTATTAATTGATTAATTATTTGTTAATAAATTTTCATTTAGAAAAATGTTTCTTGATATAAGCCTTATCATTTCTTTGATTTTGAATAAGTATATAACACTAAAATTACAACAAAATGACTGATTTTGTATTAATTGAATTGAAAGATATTTTGAAGTTTTCATACTATTGTAGATATAAGCTTGATCATTTCCTCAAATTTAGATTTAATAGTTATCATAATAAGTTTTGAAAAAAATGAGGACACTTGTAAAGCTTCTAATATAAATAAAAAATATAATATAATATAATATAATTTGAAAATAAAAATGATATCCTTAATTATAGATATTTTAAAAATTGAAAATATAAAATAAAGTACATACAAACAATGAAAAGTAAACAAAAACTGAATCATAACAAAAAAAATAATAGGATAAGTAAAATGAAGCTATACATATAAGTATATTATTTTATTTGAAAAAAAAAACAAGTAATGAAGCAATTTATATGTTAAGGAGAAAACGTCAAAATCACTTTCATTTCAATTAATACATAATTGGTCATTTTGTTGTAGTTTTAATGTTATATACTTAATCAAAATAGAAGAAATGATAAGACTTATATTAAGAAACATTTTTCTAAATGAGAGTTTCTTAAAAAATAATTAATCAATTAATAAATACATAGTTACATACAACTAAATTTACATTAAAATGATAAAATGTTCCATTATCTTGAACAAAGTGAATTTTAAAATTTTTTCATATTATTATAAAATGAGTCTTATCTTTTCTTTGATTTTTGATTTAATAGTTGCCATTACAAGTTTTGAAAAAAGTGGCAGGGATAGAAAGTAACAACTAATTTTAAAAACCAAGATAATATTATTAATCAGAGGTGATTAAAAAATTAAAAATATAAAAAAGAACATGCAAACAGTGAAAAGTAAATAAAATTGAATCATAAAAAAAAAATAATAAGGTAAGTAAAAATAAATAATACATATAAATATATTATGTCATTTAAAAAATACAAGTAATGAAGAAATTTATATGTTAAGGAGAAAACTTAAATAAGAACTAAAAGTTGGGGTGCCAACAGTGGCGGAACTAGGATTTTCGGTTCGGGAGGGCGAGCCCGGAGGAGAGTCGACTAAACCCGGAGGAGAGGGACGGCATCGTGGCGAGGTAAAGCTGGAGATTGGGAGTAATTCGTACTAATTCAAATATTAGAGTGTAACTCGTACAGGTTGAAAAATTTGAAGGACTAATATTGCATTTGGGCCATGTTAGAATATCTGTTTAAGACTAGAGGGAATAATTACTAATTTGGTCCCTGTTTTATTTAGCGCCTACCTTACTGCCCCCCATCTTCATATTCTTTCAATATTTCCGGGGGGCAAAATACATTTCTAGTCCCTAATTTCTCTTGAATTAACCAATTAAGTACCTATATTTAAATTTTTTCAAAATTTTCGGGGGGCAGCGGCCCCCTTGCCCCTACGTAGGTCTGCCCCTGGGTGCCAAAGTGTAATTAATCCATTAATTTTAAATTTTAAAAGGGATTGATTTTAATTTTAAAAAAGATGGAAGAGGAATAAGTGTAGGTTTCTTAAAACCTTAGGAGATTTTTAAGAGATTTCTAGAACAGGAGAAGGAAAAATGTAATTTAGGGTAAACGTCAATGGGTCAAATGTAATTTACCCATAAATATAACATATCAACACATAGAATATACCAAAATTTGAGATTTTAACACATAGAATATACTAAAATTTGAGATTTTAAGAGTGAAGTGTTGGTTATATGTATGTGGATTAATTAGGAGTTTTATTATATAAATATTCCACTATATATATTAAAATAGTAATTTTTAAGGTATGAAAAATAAAAAACCAAATTTTCTTTCAAATAATAATAAATTTTTGTTATAAAACTAATCAATAACACATATTTATAATATATTTTGCCTAAAAATATAAAACAACTAAAAAGATAGAAAACATATATATATTTGGTCGGTACAAAGACGATACGTAGTGAGACGACATGTACACCTGGTACAGGCCAGTATAGTCTAATACAGAGAATAGTTTTTTTTTGTTCCATATTATTTTCTGGCCCAATACGTGTATGGTACAAATTTAAAAACCATAAGATTCTACATATAGACAAACATTTAAGGAGTATTCTCATATGAAGAGAGAGAGAAAAAAATGCTAGAGTCACAGCATGTGGTACAAATATGATATGTCTAGAGTGTGAACTTGTCATGGGAGTTTAAGTTAATCCTATAGGGCTAAATTATACTATATTCTAAAAGGGGGAGATGAATAGTTTCACAAGTTTTTTTTTTTCAGATGCGATTTACTCTTTTTTTAGTTTATCTCTCTTTTCACAAGGTGCTTGCCTTTTTAAAGGCTTATGTTACAATTTTCTCGGTTTTACTCTGTTTCATGTTTGTTTTGGTTAAAACGTAGTTTCAGTCTTTAACTTTCTAATTTTTTCCATTTTAGCCTTTAGGCTCTTAGTTATGTCTGTGTTATGTTTTGGTTACAGAATTTTATAACTATTTAATTAGATATTCTATTTTGTTTTTTGGTCATCAAGTTTTTTTTATTGTTTTATGTACTATCTTCTAAAGTAAGATATTGGCAACCATAATTTGTTTATTTTTTAGTTAAACTACCTTTTATCTTTATTAAGTCAATTATTAAACCCTTAATACCTAAAATTTTTCTATTTTTTTTACTTGATTCTAACTTTTTATTGATTTTTTTATTGTTGTTTTCTAAAATGAAACTTTAACATTATAATTTATCTACTTTTGGCCTAGTTTTAGTCAATTTTTTTTACTTTCTTTTCTTTTTATCTTTATTAAGTTAATGGTTAGACTATTAATTGATTAACATATATTAAACATAGTTTTGTATTTCAGTCATTTTTTATCATTATTAATGAATTACATTTTTGTAGCATCAATTATTTACTTCAAGCTCTATAGTTTAATAAAGTAATTTAACCTATAATTATTAAAATTAAATTAAAATTTTCTAGATAAGTTTTTCATCAATATTAAAAATTAGAGTTTGAGTTAATAAAATATGCAAATTTTTAATGAATTTTTTTTAATTAAAAAAAATATGCATTGCTTCAAAGCATATACCATGTTTTGTTTCAGAGTGTTATGTTTCAATAATAATTACCCATTTTAATGATTTAAATATAAAATGAATAGAGTCAAACTCAAATTTGAAATAAGTAGAAATTTTAATTGATTGGAATGAATTTATTGATAAGAAATTTTTATTTAATTATTAAATTTTATTATAAAAAAATATCCACTATGATGTGTGAGTCACCAAACTTCTCCATTTGTTCTCTTGGTTTGTATTTTTTATTTATTGTCTTCTAAAGAAAAATCTTAGTAACCATGATTTATTTCTTTTATCTTTTTAATCAACCATAATGATTTTGTTTAACCTTTTTTGTTGGTTTTTTTATTTTTATTTTTTAAAATAAAGATTTAGTCAATATGAGTTGTATTTTTTTTGTATGGTTTGTGCTGATTTGTTTTAGCTAATGTTTTCATTTATTTTCTTTTCTTCCTTTTTAAGTTAATGGCTAAGCCTTTAATTCCTAAAATTTTTACATTTGTTCTCTTAGCATGAAGATCAATTTTTTGTTTTTTTATTTATTAATCATTAAACTCCACTTTTTCTCACCGAAATTATATTTTTTTGTCTTATATTATTAACAATTTTATATTATTTCTCTATTCTAAAACAAAATTCTAGCTGACACGGTTTATCTTTTTATACTTAGAATCTTTTTTTTTTGTTCACTTTCCTAGTCATAAAATTTTACCTTGACTTTTTTTTATCTCGATTCTTGTTTTTCTTTTCTCATTTTATGAAACCTTTTTCCTTTGTCAATAATCACAACTATTTATATTCATATTTAATGTTGACAATGATTAAACGGATGCAACGCATAGGCACCATAAACTCCATTTTTTTCTAATTAAAATCTATCACATATTTAATGAAAAAAGGCTAAAATCATTTTTTGTCTCTTGAACTTAGTTGGCTCAGGCATTTTTATCCTTTAATTTTAGTACAATGCCACTTGGTCATCCAACTATACACAATAGGGCATTTTACACCTTCTAACTTGTTAATATGGTCAACTATCATTAACTTTGTCAGAATTCTGCAAGATGTATAAGCTATGTCTTTTTTGTGGTTGATCAACAGGTGGAAAAAAGCTGAAATTTAGTTGGGTAAAGTGAGTTATGAATCCAGCTCTTGATGTGAAAAACTGATTGTATTGCGAAGCAAAGGGTAAGTATATGTCTAGCTTTTGTTCAGAGGGTTCTATTATGTATTCTAGTAACTTCCTAGATGATGATATAGTATCTTAGTCTATAGAATCAAAATTTCTTTGTTGGCTGTTCAAAACAAAACGTGCAAATGAGCCACTACTAGTGCACTTAGCCAAATTAAAAAGAAAATATAACTCCTATGTCACTAAAAAAGATGAACCATTTTCCTTCTTTGCCTATTAAAAAAAAATGAATGATTTCTCAATTTTATAAACCTTATACCCTCATTTATATTTTCATTACACAAAACACAAATATATATATATTTTAATTCTCATTTAAACTCTCACCCCATATAGTTCAAAGAACAATTTTTTTGAATTTTAGATTCAAGGGCAAAAATGAAAAAAAATAACATAAATTACACAACCTAGGGAAATGCTTCATCTATTATGGGAATAAAGGAGTATTATTATTATTATTATTATTATTATTATTATTATTATTATTATTATTATTATTATTATTATTATTATTTGTGATTTTTTTACTATTTCAAACTACTACTCTATTAATTGATATTTTTTAAGAAATAGTTAATTTCTATAAAACTTTCAGGTTTTTTCAAGTGCCAAAAAGCAAAAGATTTTGAAAACAATTTTCTTGAAAAAAGTAATTAAAAGTGCTTTATAATCATCTTAAAGTGTTGATTGCAATTTTAGAAAAATAGATATATATGAACACTTTTAATTATTTAAAGTGATTTTGGGCAAAACCATACTAAAATTTTTTCAATAATAATTTATCAGATGAGTATGTAGATTTCAGATTTCACTTTTTAAAAGGCTTTTGATGCGTTTTTGCAATCTCTATTTATCTCTCATAACTTTGCCTATGTAATACTTACTCCGTCCCGTAATAAATGAAACGTTTTTCTAGGTACGGAGATTAAGGTGTATGTAATTTGTGTTATTTTTTTATGTAATGATAATTTAAATAATAACTAAAAAAAATATTTTTTTTTGGGTTTTGTACGGTGAGAGATTGAGAGATTGAGAGATTGAGTGAAGATTAAAAAAATATTCTTTATTGGGTTTGTGTAATAAGAGTTTAAATGTGGGTAAAAAGACAAATTGATTGTTTAAAATTTTCCATATGAGGAAACGTTTCATCTTTTTTGGGATATCTAAAAAAGGAACACGTTTCATCTAAATTGGGATGAAGGAAGCACTATTATACATTTATATGCCCAAAATGCGCATATGATCCATTAACTTTATTAACTCTAACGAGCTAGTCCTTTATCTTTGACTTAGTACGAGTTTTGACTTAGTACGAGTTAGTCCCTCAACTTTGAAAAAGTTAGCAAGTTAGTCCAAAATGGTTGGCAAGCCAGACAGTTTTAGAATTTTTGCTGATGTGGCATGGGCATCTCTGTTTTCTTTTCCTCTCTTTCTCTCAACACCATTTCTGCCTTTCTTCCCGTTGCCACCACTTACCATCTCTCGGACCTCACCGCTTGGCCCTCGTTGATTTGTCGATTTTATAGTGTGGAATAAGTGCTACAATCCCATCTCACTTCTCGCTGCTCGTCTCTCGCCACTCGAACAGCCATCTCGCCGAAAGTTGGAGCCGATTCGCCAATTTGCTTGCCAAAGTGGGATGTGATGCCAGAAGTGGGAGCTGATTGGAGCGTTGAAAGTGGGAGCATCAAGCCCGATTTCATGAACGGAGGAGAGAATGTTGGTTGCAGATTTGAGAATTTGTCGTCATCGGAGGGAGACAAAACTAGATTCATCAGAGGAGATGAGGAGAAACCGTGGGTCGCATCTCCGCCAAATCTGCCGCATCTCTGTTGAATTGGTCAATTCGCTAGCCTGGGGTGGGAGCGTCGAGGTAAATTTTGTCGATTTACCGAGAGTTGGAGTCGATTCGTATCTCCATCAAATAGCCAAGCCACCGCCCGGCCCAGACCTCTATTTTTAAGCTGCTCGAACAAACGGCGTTAAGTTACAAGGTTCCAAGATGGATGCTTTCCATCAGACAATTGACTAAAACATTTAGTTTAGTAGATTTTAGGGACTAACATGCTTAATCTGGAAAGTTTAGAGGACTAACTCACACTAAGTCAAACAAAAAGGACTAACTCGCTCGAGTTTGCCACGTTGGAGGACCATATGCGCATTTTGACCTATTTATATTGTTCTCGCTCTATCCGTTTCTTTCTTTCTTTTTTCCTATACTTTTAAGAGAAAATTACCAAAAACCTACACTTGTGTCCCCCATTTTTTGAAAACCTACACTTACCCCCTTAACATTTAACTTTGTCATTCAGTGTTACAAAAAGAAAAGGGAAAACGTCTAACTTTGCCATTTTAGCCTTGTTCCTGAGAAATTGTACCCCCAACTTATACACCACCAGATCTGAAAAACCTCGGGTCTTCAATTTCTCAGACCCTTATATTGTCCGTCCTCTGTCCTTCGATTTTTTTAATTTCTCAAACCATGCTCGCACCACCAGATCTGAAATCGGGTTTTCAATTTCTCAGACCCTTCTCCGTTCCTCTGTCCTTCCCAATCGCTCTCGCATCAGGTCCTCTCTTATTGAATCAGCCACCGCTTTCGGCCGTCTCACATCCTCGTCGAATCTCTGCCGCCGTTTTGAGGAGACAGCGATTTCGTGAATCAGACGAATCATAGGTGATTCCGATGAAGAGAGCGAAGATCGAGAAGATGGCGGCGGGGAGGAGATGAGGGGGAAGGAGGGCATCTCAATTGGACCTTCAGGACGAAGCTGCATCTTAATCAGACGGAGACGAATCTGCTTCTCAATCGGACGGCAACGAAGCCGCTGCACCTCGCCTCGCCTCGCCGAACCTTCAAGACGTCAGATATGGACACGGAGACGGAGGAAACAGAGGACGAAGGTGAAGGGTCGTCGGAGGCGAGTTCGCGGGAGAGGAAGAAGAAGGGATGGAGAGCCGGAGGGGAGGGACGAGAGGAAGAAGAGCTGAGGGGAAGAAGAAGGGCGGCAGGAAGATGAATCTGGAAGATTAGGGGTTGCACTTAAAATCATTAGAAAGTGGGGGGAGGGGCAAAGTTTTAAAGAAGGAAAGCAGGGAGGGCAAAGTTGAACATTTTTTCTTTTCTTTAATAACGGCCATTAACGGAGTTAAATATTGAAGGGGGCAAGTGTAGGCTTACGAAATATGGGGGACACAAATGTAGGTTACCCCAAACTTCAGTGGGGTTTTGGTAATTGCCCCTTTTTTGTTTAAGTACTACCTTGTTAAAGTCGGGTTTCTATCTAGATTCGTTTTGGTTTTTCTCCAGTCATAAAGTCATAAAAAATTGTAGAGTCATAAAATTTTATCAAAAAACTTTTAGGAAAAGATAAAAAATATAGTCATCTAAATTATTTCAGGAAGTTTATATTATATAATTTTTTCACTTACTAATATTTTAATACAAAAAGATGCCATGGCATAAACATATAATACAAAAAAAAAAAATTCAAATTCACAATTCATAAATGAAAAGTTGAAAACATTTCAATTATCTAATGAAACACAAGAAATATTATGACCAATGATAGTATCAATATTATTATCTTCTAAATTCATATCTTCTTCTTCTTCTTCTTTTTTAGTTTTATCATTTAATAGGTTAAACTCATTTATGCAAATATTTGTATCATCATTGGCATTTTCTTTAGCTATAACCACGTTTACATAAACTTGACAACCAGGATTATTAAAATCATAGTGAAGAAGAGTAATCAAGCGACACTAGGAACCTGAGGGAAAAAAACAATAAATGATTTCTATTTTTTTTCGGTTATCTTTATTTATTTTCTTATTTTAATTTAAATTAATCTAGTTTGATTGTATAAAGATTGAATTGGGTAAAAAATTAATATATTTTTTGCTTGCTTTCATTTTTTAGCCTAATTTCAGAAAATTTGATATAATAACATAGAAATGTAAAGTCGTAAAATTTCTAAGTTTTTAAGGCTAAAGTCAAGATTTCATCCATTTCTACTTATATATAAATTTCTACTAAAACTTGAAACATCTTTTTATTCTAGAATTATAAAAACATAAATTTCGAAGAGTTAAAGTTGAGATTTTAATAACCATACTACCGTCTGCTAAAAACATGGCGATGTGCGGCGGGGACCAAAACGAGTGCGGAATTTAAACCACTAAGGCGGCAGTGGCAGTCCTCGAAGGAAGAAAATTAGCTGCTAGAAGCTTCAGTAAAATGGTTTCCGGTCAGCCGCATTGATGCCGGATTGAGCTTCATAAACAAACATTCGCTTTCGATAGCCATCGAGCGAGACGCTAGTTAGGGTTCCAGTTGCGGCAAATGGAGGCCGTCGTCATCGATGCTGGCTCCAAGCTCCTCAAGGCGGGACTGGCCGTGCCGGATCAAGCTCCTGCTATGGTATGTTAGCTCAACACCCACCTTTCATTCTTTCCTCCACCCTGTTTGCTCGTCTGAGTAAAAGAGGGGAAAGCAGTGGAAGAGGCAAAAGAGGCAAAAATTTGAGAAGATAAGGCGCTTCTTTTCCCATTTTTTTTTTAATTTTTTCAATTTCAGCTGGATGTGGGGCATAATTAGTCTCCGCCAAGCCAATGTAATTTAAGTGTACATTTTTTTTATTTTGTGCTTGTATCACTATGGGCGACAGCAATCTGAATTCTGTGAATTGTGGGCAGATAATCCCTACCCAAATGAAGCGGATGTTGGAAGATGGGTCCTCAGCTGATGGGTCTGTGGTTGAAGATATAACTGTTGACCCAGTTGAACGAGGTTTTATAAGAGACTGGGAGGCCATGGAAGACTTGTTGCACCATGTTTTATATACTGGTCTCGGGTGGGAAGAAGGCAATGAAGGACAAATCTTGTTTACAGATCCGCTTTCGACTCCCAAGGTGTGGCTAGCCTTTCTTATCTACTTGATTGTGATATCTGGATTTAGTTTTCTACCAAACTGAAGGGTCTACTTGATCCTGTTAGAAGTCAAAATTTTCTGTGATACAGGGATTGGATCAGATAGTTTCCTTGTGAGTCAAATCCTGGTATTTCTGCAGCATGGTTGTAACGAATCAAAATGGTTTCAGTTCAATTAGACTTTAAGAACTGCATTTTAGGACTTTGGCTCTTCAACTCTTGAGTTACAGCTACTGTTGGATCTCAATTAAAATGATTATTTCCATGTAGTGAGTGAAAAATTTGAGATTACTGCATGTATGAATTACCAATTTCCATTTTGCTTTGCTAAGTAAGTTTTGCTTTCCAGTCTCTCAGGGAGCAGCTTGTGCAATTGCTATTTGAAACATTTAACATATCAGGATTTTATGCATCAGAGCAAGCAGTATTATCGCTATATGCTGTTGGACGTATCTCTGGATGCTCTGTTGATATAGGTCATGGGAAAATAGGTATGTAAACTAGTTGCTTGAGATTAATGGTGGGTCTTGAGAGCACTTGGGAAATGTTTACTTCACTGTGTTGCATTGAATTGCAATACCTTGGTAGTTCATTGTAAAACAGAAATGAACTATGATGGAATTGTGATGCGGATGCCTTGCAATGCAGTCTAGTAAACATGTCTTTGCAATTCATACGTTCAACTCAAACCATTTTACACTAGTAAAAGTAAGAGACAGTCAAGTTATTTAATTATGTCTCATCGAGGATTTGAATGAGGCTTAACCAAATATGCTGTTAATCACTTATATTCCAATCCTGATGTGATTCAAGCATGTTGAACCTTGAGTTAGTAAAGCTTGAAGTGTTATATACTTCTCTACTTTGTTATGTTGTGAGATTTAGCTTTTGTTATTGTTGTCATAGTTCTGATTTGTGTTTGTCTCTGATCAATGAAGAAAGTTGCTGCTTTACGACCTGCCTTCTAATTTTCTATTTTTCATGAATAACAGATATAGCTCCAGTACTTGAAGGAGCAGTTCAGCACATCGCTTCAAGAAGATTTGAAATCGGAGGTATTGATTTGACAAATTTGCTAGCCCAGGAACTGCGAAAATCAAATCCTACAGTGAATCTCAGCATCTTTAATGTTGAGAAATTGAAAGAGCAATACTCATGTTGTGCTGAAGATGAAGCTGCTTATGCAAAAGTCCTAGAATCATTTCAAACTGAGGAGCATATGCTGCCGGATGGACAGGTTTGCAGTATCCATGGCCTCCCTGAATTGCCAATTTCTTTTTGCATTACTTTTTCTTTGAAAAAGATTCTGATTGCGATCTTCTGTAGTTGTTTCTGTATCACTGTGGCCCAACTGTTTCAGATGTTCCAAGATATCAGAACTCAGATACCTTTAAATTTAATTGATGTGTTCCCAGTTAAGTCATTAAGGTAATCTTGTTAGAGGCTTTAGAATTTGCAGCATCTTCTATGCCAATTTTCAGCGTCCACACCTAGTGGGCGTTTATGCTTTAGTTCATAGAATACAAAGTCCAGTGTACCTCTTGTTCGTTTTCCCCGTTTTAGATTTACTGCAAGAATCCGGTAGACCAATTTGCATGTGTGCTGCATGCATTAAGAGATATCACGTATGAGTTTCACTAAGTTAAGATATAATCCTTAATAAAAGGTAAGATAAACTTCCCAACTGCCTGAAGGCAAGCCCCAAGAGATCCATGCAATACTTCTGCATCATTTCCGTCTTTTCCCTTCTAATTAGCATTATTGTTTATATGGGATTCAGGTAATAAGGATTGGAAGAGAAAAGTATACTGTTGGTGAAGCATTGTTTCAACCATCTATATTAGGTTTAGAAGCACATGGTATTGTTGAGCAGCTTGTTCGTTGTATTTCAACCGTATCATCTGATAACCATAAGCAGCTGCTAGAAAATACTGTCCTATGTGGAGGCATCACTTCTATGCCTGGTGAGAACTACCCTATGATCTGTGACATTGTATATAAAACCCTGTATTTTTTGAAGTTAATTTGCATATGGTGGGAGTGTTAGACATGCTCACATACATGCATGTATAAATGTATAGGTACACCCATGCAGTCACACTTCGTTCTGAAGTTGTTTCTTTGCAAGAAGCTTTCTCATAAATTCTAGTCACGATTACTGGTCTGCTAGTGAAATCTCTACTGCTGTCTCATTCAGAAACCTGTTGTTCTCATTTGATGCATTTCCCTTCCCTGATTTAGAGTTATTAAATTTGAGGTACTGACATGCTGTTCCGCTGACACAGGTTTTGAAGACAGGTTCCAGAAAGAGGCAGGCCTCTGTACGTCAGCTATTCGTCCTGCATTGGTAAAGGTAATCTATTTCACCAAGGGTGTACCTTCCCAAGTAGTCTAGAAGAATGGATGCAAGCTTTCATGCTGTATTGGCTAACTAAATTAAGTAAATTATTTGTTATCAAGACATCCATACAGATTGTTGGAGACCTTGCTGTTTAACATATGAAATTATTTGATTTCAGTGTTCTGTACCTTTTTTGGTAGAACGAATCCTTATGATACTCTCTTCCACACAGGCTCCAGAGTATATGCCAGAGAATCTGGGCATGTATTCAGCATGGGTGGGAGGTGCTATACTTGCTAAAGTTGTGTTCCCCCAAAATCAGCATGTAACCAAGGCAGACTATGATGAAACTGGACCTTCTGTTGTTCATCGAAAGTGCTTCTGATTACACTCTTCCAAGTGAGGTGTTTTCGTTATTGCAAGATCCTGTTTGCTGTATAATAGGATTGGGGCAGTGGTAGAGAGGTTATTACATGTTTACCTGTTGACATGGACAGAATATTGGATGCTAACTTTGTAGCTTCAGTGACTTCAATTCCCTTCTGACTTGGTCTGGAGGAATGAGCATTTTGTATTTCCGTCAGAATATTAACAGGTTTACTGAAGTCCTTATGCTGCATCATATACATGATAAAGTTGGTTAATTTTCATGCTTTATTACAAGATCTCTTCTGTTGTCCTACACTAGGTGATATAAACCTTCTATTTTGGGTCTATGCTTCTGCTTTGGCTCTCATTTTCATAACACTTTTGTTTACTTGAGTTTGAAGAAGAAACGTTTGTCCTCTTTCGCTCTCGCTTTTTGGTCCTGCTCTGGGGAGGCTTTACATCACTAACACTCAGAGTTGACATGTTCCCGTCTTTTCGGCCATAAAAAAAAATAAATAAAGTTCTAGGCGTTTTAGTCGGTTCTTGTGACGGTGGAACAAGCAATAGTATCTCATTTCAGTTGGAGTCGTCGACTCATTGATTGCTTTCTCAGCAGGCTGAAATAATTTGGTAGCTCCCATTTCGATATGATAGGTTGACAGGCATTGGAATCATCCAATGAAGCAAGTCTAAAGTTGTCTGCGAATAGATTCTCCTTTCATCCCCTTTACTAGAATTGGCAGCATTACCCAGACTGGATGTGCCCTATTGTCCCCTAACTTCTGTCGCACAAAATTTGTTCAATTGCAATTTTCTTTATTTTTTGGCCTAAAACCATAAATAGCCCATGAACTTTGGTAACTCAGAGAGATAACCCCTCTAACTTTCACTCGGGTCAACTCACCCCTCCAACTTTGTTAAGTGGGCACTTAAGTCCCTTAAATGACAAAAATGAGGCACATGCTCATGTGTAATTAAATTTTGTTATAGAATTGATGGAATTGGTTGTACAGTGACTGAAATAAAAATTAGCAAAAACTCAAAGGACCTAAGTTTGGTTTTCCTTTCAAAGAATGCAAAAAAATGTGTAGCTCGGTAGCAAAGGTTTGCCAGAATGCTTCTGATTTAACATGTGCATTGGGCAACATAAACAAGCCACTGAGAAAAGTCCGATGAAATCATTCAACCTTCTCAGTCATCATCTTCATCTTCTTCTTCGTTATTCGCGGGATAAGTTGAACTCATTATGTTATACATACAATTCCTTATTCTCTTCATCTTTAACTCTGCAAATTTCAGATCTTGGTTTCTCCACTCTTGCCTGCAAGACTAAAGCATGCTTCGCAAGGGCCTAAAGCAGGCAGGCCCATGTAGGTGTCACTTTTCTAAATGCAGTGCCTCCAACTCAAGCTGAGAACTTTTCTACTTCTGAATATCAAATCCCTTCACCGCACAATATCATATCAGTAAGATACTTACATTCAAGTGGATCAAATAGAGGAATTCATAGTCCCAAAGAACATTAGATGAGATCTAGCCTAGAATTACTCAAATAGAATCATTAAAATCTCTCTTTTTCACAGTCATAAGAGAAATTAAGTTTTTAGCCCTAGCATACAATCATTGGACTTCGCATTCTCTCACTTGCTCCAGTCACTCACATACGCAGAAGCCCTCCATTGCAACTTATTCTTGAACTTAGCTTATGCCTAATACTTGTAATGGTTCAGGATAGCCACCTAACCTCCGTCCATGTCAATCCCCCATTCACCCTGAAATGATGCACCACATTCACTAGCGATGACTTCATCGCCTCTAGCTACACAATTGACTTGTGCCTCTGCTCTTTCCACCTCCGCCACCTGTACCCTTAGTTGGGTGCTCTCTTTACTTTGAAGGCCTGAATTCGTAACACTTGATTGATACCTTCCCCACCGAATTCCCACTTGCTAGCAGTATTAAGGATTTCAACATCCCCTTGATGGCTCTAGGGTGCAGACCCAACAAGAGGAGAATACAAATTCGTCCACATCAAGATGTCGGCCACCTCGACATCCAGCTACTTGAGCGCTTTACCGATGTATCAAAGAGCAACAACAAGGTCAACTTTATTAGTGCCAACCTCAAGAAGGTCGATGAGGTCTTCTCCGACCCAGCAGTACTCGATTTCTTCATTAACCCAATGATCGGGTCCAAGAAGAATGAGGTGCTCGACGAGATCTTCAAGTTGTCGGAGCTGTTGCCACACATGGCCAACTTCTTGAACATCCTGGTGGATGCCAGTTGGATAGATTGTTTTGGCCTAATTTCTATTTATGTCTTCATTAGTTTGGAAATGTTTAATATTGACTAGTTTTATCAATTCGTTTCAACTAGGTCACTCACCATGATAAAAGTTGGTGATTCCATTAGATGGAGGGGTCATGTGTACTATTTTGCAAAGTTTAAGGGGTGAGTTTAATCAAGTTAAAGTTAAAGGGGTTATGTGTCTGAGTTGTCAAAGTTTAGGGGCTAAAGAATGGATTTAGGCCTTATTTTATTGTAGGGTAAATTTGTTATAGGAAGTTTTACTATACTGTGGATATAGTAACTTGTAGCTATGTTATATCGTAGGATATGTACACTGGTGATGTGACACATTCTGCATTATGACCCTAATTACTTCACTGTTTATTACTATAACAAATAAGTCTGAGCCCTTTTTTTATTCACGTGGATCCTAAAAGTTACCATATAGTGACAAAGATATTAGTTGGAATGACTCATGAGCCTTGTGCATTGGAAAATGCTAGAGAAATACATATTACAAAATAGAGGTCACAAGCTTACATAATAGGAAATGGTAAAAGTTAGGTTACAAGAAATGTTTATGCTAGCAAATTTAGCATAGTGGTTAAGATGGTCACTCTAACTTTTATATAGTATAATCAGGGTAAAAATATCTCATTTTATAGATGTTTAAGAGTCAATTCATTTTAACTTAAATTAATTGACATATTTTTATTTTTACATTTTTTTTGCTTGAAACTAATTTTATTTGAAAGTTAATATTATATAGATGCAATAATCCATTTGAAAATAAATTTTTATGATGATGTTAAATTTTTATGAATTTTTCTTTTTAAATGCTTAAAACTAAAAAAAATCATAAAAATTTATTAAGATAACAAAAATTGTATTTTCAATAGATTATTGCACCCACATAATATTGAATTTTAATTAAAATTAGTTTCAGATAAAAAAGATGTAAGAATAAAAATAAACCATTTGGAATTCCTCTGACATAAGTTACAACGAACTGGGTGTTACAAATCTCATCTCCTGATTGCTAAGTAAAGATGGTTTTAACTCTCTCCTCCCTGGAATATCTATTTGGTAAAATATTAAGGATTGATGTTAACTTTCAAGAGTATCTAGTAACTTTTAGCTTTAGTGGTTGGAAATAATATCCGCCCTTAACAAAGTATCCTGATTATTGAAATTAATCTAACTATTGTGATAAAAAGTATTTCACAATCTTCCTCTAACTTAAGTTTTTATTACATTTAAATTCCTGAGGTTGTTGGAAAATATATACTTTCCCTGTTTGACAGTAATTTTTGAAATTTGAAGAGTATTAGTAATTAATTATGTTCTAATTATTTCAAGTTGGTTTTTTTTTGGATATTTTGATTTGAATTTGAAGTGCATTAGTTGTAGGGGTGAAAAAATGAACAAACAGCTCGAGTTCGGCTCGATTTAAAGCTCGTTCGTGACTCGTTCGAATAATTATCAAATCAAGCCTGAACAAAATTTAAAGCTCGATATACAACTCAAACAAAGCTCGAATTGCTTACTACTCGACTCGACTCAAATTAATTGTAAATTTTTTTATTTAATTGAAGCGAACAGCTTGAGCTCGACTCGAGCTCGTTCAGATAAAAGCTCGTTCAAAGCTCGTTCGTATTGTTTTCAATCCAAACACGAACAAAATATCAAGCTCGATAATTAATTCAAGCCGAACATGAACAACTTATTACTCGGCTCGGCTCGGCTCGTTTTCAGCCCTAATTAGTTGTCTACTTGGGGATCAAGGTTTTGTGTAATAATTGCAGTGTGATTATGTTTTCAGTTATTAGATATTATTTTATTTTAATTTTTCTATTTGTTTTAGGTTTATGTGTACTTTATGAAAAGTAATGTTATGATAGGGTTTTCAATATGAGAGAAAAGCCAATGAGGTGAAAAGATAAGATATGAGAATTTTCAAAATGGTGAGATGTCCAAAAGCGAGGTAGAGCGGAATGAGAAACCTTTTATGCTTTTTATATTTTGTAATTTTGTAAAGACAAGATATTAGAGTTGTTAGTAGTGTGTAGGGAATTCACATACCAATATGAACACTAAATGTATACTTCTACTATAGTCTCTATATTTGTTCTTAGTGAAGATCTTTTTATATATAAATATAGGCCAATTAAGTGACGAACCATGTTAAATTTATGTGTGCTTGTTTGATTCTGTTTGTTGTTTCATACGCATGATGGGTGCATAGCTAATGGTTTGGTCTTAGCATGGTAGAACGTTTGGATTGGTGAGGGCATATAGTTGACATTGATTTAAAGTTTGAAGAATATTCGTGGTGTGGTGAAACTTAAGGAATTGTGCTAAGTGGATTAGTTTGTTCTTTTGTGTTGTAATGAAGTGTTGTGTGTTTGCGGTGTAGTGGACCTTGTGCAATCATTCTATAGATGTTTGGTATTGGTTGTGTTGTGATTTCGATGCCTTGATGTGTGATGTGGTAGTGGCGTGGCATTTATGACTCAATACAACTTTGAAAATTGAAGATTTTGTTCATATGTGATGATGTTCGTGATGTTGGTGTTTGGAGTCATGTTCATGTTGTTGTAGTCATTTGTGTCTGTTGCTTCGTTCATGTGTTAGCGATCTTTATGGCATTCATATCTTTGACTGTGTTTGCTTGTTCATAGTGCTCATGTTTGAGTTGCTATTCATCGTGTTCATATTCATGGTGAAAGATTTGAACGAAAATGGAGGCTGTTGGACGTTTTGACTCAAATTTCAAGAGCATTAGTTATATACTTGGGGCTGGGGAGCAAGGTTTTTGGTATTAATTGAAGCATGATTATGTTTCCTAGTTAGATATTATTTAGATTTAGTTTTCCTATTTATTCATGGTTTTTGAGTAGTTTATATAAAATGGCATGTCATGATAGGATTTTGAGTTTGAAAGAAATACCAACATGGTAAAGAGACAAGATGTAAGAATTTTTAAAAGGAAGAGAAGTCCAAAAGCGGGAGGAGTAGAATGAAAAACTTTTTATGATTCTCATATTTGTGATTATGTGAGGATGAAATATTGAAGCTTTTAATAGTGTGTAGGGAATTCATAAGCCATCGTGAGCATTAAGGGCATACTTCTAATGTGTAGGGGATTCATAAGCCATGGTGAGCATTAAGGGCATACTTCTATTATAATCTCTAAATTTTTCCAAGCAGATTTTTCTTATCCATGGATATGGGCTAGTTATGAGTTAACATTTGTGCTTGTTTGATCCAGTTTGTATTACGTGTAATGAGTATTGCTTCCAGACATTTTTTAAAGTTAATTGACATCTAAAAGATATTATTTTGCATTAAATGAGAGAAAAATTAATAATTTAAAATATTCATTAGCTGTAAAAAAAATATTGACAAATTAAAATTACTAGTAGATAGTTACCTACAGTTTAAATTAGGATTAAAATTTTTTTCATACAATGTAAAAAAAAAAAGTTAAAATTTTCAAACATTATATGTAGAGATGTTAATTTGAACCCTACCCTGTGGATACCCGACTCCAATTAAATGGATTTGGGGCGGATCCGGATTTTTTTTGTAATAGATCCCGTTGGGTGCCGGTAGGATGCGGGTTTAGCTTACAACCTGCCCCGAACCCGCCCCACTAAATGGTGTATATTATGTATGTCAGTATGTGTGTGTGTGTGTGTGTGTGTGTATTATATTCATTAAAACCGCAGACACACACCATAAATAAATGTGAAATGGCTTGACAGACGCAGTTCACATTTTATTTATATTTGCCTAGTTGGTATTAATGAGGAATGTATTACTAGAATTAATTGTTGTTTGGACATGGTTATTTGTTGTTTTTTATTTTGTTTGAATATATTTATTGTTGTTGTATGAGAAATTTATGGTAGTTTACATGTTAGATTTCTTTTAATCTCATATGTATTTTTCTTAATCTCATGTGTAATAATTTGGCGGGTTTGCAGGTCAAGAACCCGCTAGTGCAAGGGTAGGTTACGGGTTTAAAAAACCCTACCCGATGCAAGTTGTGGGTAGGATTCAAGTTGTATGGATTGTATCACAAGACGGGTTCTAGAATTTCACAACCCTACCCGAACATGCCCCGTTGACATCTCTAATTATAAGTATAAGTTTAATATTAATTTGTCTATAGATAACTGTAAATCACCCTAACCGGCAAAGTTACAGGCAGGCAGAAAAAAGATGGAGCTTGTGCATGGAATAAAATTGACAGAGTAGGGTCCTTGCCTTGAATTTCAATTTAGAAAAGTTGACTTAGCCATCATTTCAGAATCACGTGTGAGTGAGTAAAATCTTAAAGCAAAGAATCCAGCTTTTCAGCTTTCAAAACTTTGAGGAAGGTTAGTAATCAAGATGAGCAAATTAAAGGGTTGGATAAGGAAAGCAGCAAACAATTCAATTATGCTGGAGGACACACTGTTAAAAGAAATCCAAAAGCTCCCATCCACGCATTAGTCTCTGCCAATCTACTCCACGGACCACACACAAAACCCTTTTTTTCTTCAATAAATAAATAAATAAAGCAAGTGGGCTCTTTCCATGCCAGCCCTACAAAATTATCTTCTCCAATCCCAAAGCAAACTTCCATCCACGCCCAGTGCCCTACTACTGACCCTAATGCATTTTTAATTTAGTCAATGAGCAAGAGAGAGAGAGAGAGAGAGTGTGAGAGAGGGAGAGGGAGAGAGCAATTAAAAAATTAATCACATAATTGATTGAGATGCATTTGCAGCTTACATGTGATCATGATGAATATACAAATGGATGATTAGGATTTTTGATAATCATAAAATGTGCCACTAGCGAGAGAGAGAGAGAGAGAGAGGAGTTAGGTGGGAATAGGATGGCTCTTTGCTTGATTTAAAATGAAAATAATTAAACCATGCATTAATTTTTGTTTAGACTATAATTAATCATATATATAAAACTATATTTTAAATAGATATATGAATATGACTTGTATATATTGTTGGGATCATAGCTAGGCTGACTAAGATCTATGATTTTAGGGCTTCCCCATTGGCTGTAGCTTGTAGGCTCTCATAATTGGTCCACTTCCCAACTTTGTCGGGGTGCAACCTTGCTATGAACTGGTGCATATTCCTGCAAAACAATATTCCAACAGACAAAAACTCATAAGTCTTGACTCCCACTCCCACTCCCCTCTCCTTTCTCTCTCACATTATTCACCGGAATTGGGATCCTTTCTGGTTCCAGTCTTATAACAATCTGCTTTCAAATCATTAATATATATTAATTAGTGTTATATATAAAGCAAATTGTACGTAAAACTGATGAGCAAATTAACTCTCCAATGGACTGGAGAGAAGTCAGGTTGGCTGACCTCCATCTTGTTGATGAGTTCTTCTGCTGTTTCTGCAACCACCACAATGTGTCTGGCCGAGCTGTCTATGAAACCTTCTTCTACTCCTTTGTCAAATAAGGCGATCAAGAAGTTGTAGTACCCATCCACATTCAGCAATCCTACCTGCCAGCAATTGATCAAACTAATAATTAACTCTACATTAATTATACACATTAAACTGAAAAACTAACAGACTATATATTTTTAAAGATAAAAGTGGACAAGGAACGGATTTAGTTCAGATTTAGAGATACACATATATAGTAAGAAGTAAGAACCATAGCTATAGATATTATTGGTGAAACCAAGGATGGGGGGCTGCTGCCAAGAAAAGAGACTTGGTGCGTGGTGGCACGAGAAAAAAAAATATAGCTAGATGGGAATTAGGACAGGAAAGGGCATGCCACAAAAACCTTCCAAAGTGCCACAGTGAGGAGACATTTGAAAGGCAAATAGTAGCAAGAAGGGACGTTTGAAAAAGAGATGAGTGAAGCCCGCTCAAATGTGGCCTTATGCGTACCATAAACTAGATAGAAAAGAAGAGAGAGAGAGATCTATAGGATGACAAAGCTATAAGAAAGCGGAACACAAGAGACTTAAACCAAGTAAGGTGCATTAATTATTTAATAATGAGATTAAAGCAAAGATGGAGAATCTACTTTGATAAAGTCATGAATTGAAGCCAACTAAGAAATCTCAACACGAATAAGAGAGAGGATAGAAATGTGAAGTACATTAGCTAGAGAAATTCGAGTGTCAAAAGTTAGGAATACTACTCTCAGAAAATTAATTTAACTAGCTAGGAGAAGTAATAAAACCAAATGGAATTTTGGTCCACGTACATCCTTGGATGGCATACGGATACTTTGGTAATTAACTTTAACCAAGTTATTTATGACCAATATCTTAAAGATCAAAATGGCTCGCATAGATTAATGAGTGGAGAAAAAGTGATATCATTGAGAGCAAAGTAGAGTATAAGGACCTTCTCCAATAATTGGGTATCGAACTATTGAATCGTATCATGAAATTATGGGAGAAGGTGATTGTGCGTAGACTGGGACATGCCATAAGGATTATAGAAAAATAATTTGGCATGATGCTAGGGAGATCAATCTAGTAAGGGGCCGGGGATAATTTAGCATGACAAAGAAAAATGGATTAGTCAAGGCTTTCTATAGTAATAACGTATCGATCCCCACTCATCGTCAATTGGTTTTGGATTATTTGCTTTAACACGCCATTAGAACATAATAACCTACGTGGTAGAGGCGAGGCTGCCTATACGCAAGGTGGGGTAGGGCGTATTAAGTAAAAAATATCTCACATTGCCAAACCAATTAATCTTGTGTTGGATATATATAATGAAGATCTTCTACTGACTACAGAGATATATAGTTGGAAAGGTTTAGGTAAAATATACAAGGATTACGTATGATTTTCATAGACCTAGAAAAAGTATATGATAAAGTATTTAGGGAATAGCACTACAGTGGGTGTCAAACAAGTTCTTGTTAGATGTATTTATTTTACTAGGTGATGGTTTCTAGTGTTACTGCTACGTACATGTGCCTATAGAACAAAGAAAAGGTTTGCACCAAGGCTTTGCTTTTAGCCCTTATTTTTTCACCTTGGTGATAGATTGATCAATACATGTTAAACTGAAAGTACACAAAATTGCCAGCTAATTAATCTAACTACTAAAGACCTTAATCAAGATTGTGGGGTTGAATCTCGACTTCAACAAGGAATGAATGGTCAAGGCTAGAAGAGGGCTGCTAGCTACCCGCTATAATGTAACTCAACAAAATCCATTTAATCTAATTAATGAACCAGAAAGAGAAACAAAAAAAAATTAGCCCTCATAAATTAAAAATTTTCGAAAGGGCTAATCTAGGCTAGGCTATGCTAGAAGGGTCCATGCATCTTACTGGTTTTTCATGGATGCCCAACTGAGACCAGGCTATCATCTCTAGCAGCTCCTCCATTGTTCCATACCCACCTGCATGCAGAGTTTCACTTTTCCTTGTGTGTGACATACATACACACATACGTACGTACATACATACACAGACACATGTACAGGTATGCGCTTGCGCGTGCACACACACACACACGAAAGAACATTATGCCAATAAGTATTGTTGCTTCATATTAATGTACCTGGAAGTGCGATAAAGGCATCTGAGTTCTTTTCCATTTCTGACTTCCTCTGGTGCATGTCTGCAACTATTTTCAACTCCCCTACGGTCTGTCCTGATATCTGCTGTGCATGTAGTTTTATTAGTGTTATTTGAATTCCTCTTCAGAACGATCAACCTAATTATATATTATGAGCAAATTTGCTGAAATAATTTGTCAATATTTAAGACCAAAGGAGATTTGAGAACCTTGCGGGGCAAAAGAGCTCTAGGAATCACTCTACAAACACCCAAAAGGAGAAGATTAGAGAGGATATATATATGTACCATGCAAAGAATCAGGCACATAAAATACCAGCCATGCATCAGTAATATTAGCAAAAGCAAAGGAACAATTTTTAAGATCATCATAAATAAAAAACCATAGGAATTAGTAAAGATCAAATTACCCAAGAACATGGCAGCCACCATTAAAGACAGTCTGAGAGATCAAACCCATCAGGCCTACACTTCCTCCACCATAAACCAATCCAATCTTTCTCTCAACCTAACATGTTTATATATAATACCATTAAAACTCACTGCTTAATTTCCATGTTTAGAGGACATATATGTGTGTTTTGTGAGTCAGTGGATTATAATTGTATATATGAAACACGTGTTTTGATGTATAAGGAGTGGCAGTTTATATATATATACCAGTTGTTTGCCAAGCTCGAAAGCTGCATCACTGAAAGATGGCTTGGATCCAGCTCTACTGCCACAGAAGACACAAATCTTTTTGAACCTTGTTTTCTTCTCAGCAGAAGTGGCTCCAGCTCCTTTTTCTTCCTCCATAACACTTATCCTCAGAACATTATGCAGAGAGAATAGTTGAAAGGGTGGATGGTGATTGTTTTTATTGATCAGAAAGGGAGAGGGGAGCTAGAGCCAGGGAGACAGAAACGGACAGGGCTGCCTTTAAACTCTCTCATTTATATAACACATCTCCTTTTGTCTGGTTGCACAACTACTCCCCTTGTTGGGCAAGAGCCAAACAATATTCTTTTTTTCTCTGTCCAAATTTCCAACATTATGCATGATCTTTTCTCACATGGTATGGATCGGGTAATTTTCACAAATCTCTTATACCTTATTGTTGAAAGTATTGACTATGACATTTAGGGATAAGAAAAATAATGAAATAGTAACTTTTAGGGCCAACAATTTAAGAATATTATATACATCTTTATGTTTATATAATAACATTTGTAATAATAATGAGAAAAAGGAAAAACACACACAATTGCCAGATAGGCTAAAAGGGTGTCACCAACAAACCCATCAACTGGATAGGACTTGTTGTATCAGCAAATGATTTTAAAAAATGATCAGGATCATGACATATTTGTTAATTATCTCCCGTTCAGATCATGGCGTATATATAATTTTGAAAAGTATAAAATATATAGATTTATGAAATAGGGAAGAGCTAGAGAATATTGAAGGCACAAACTGTGTCAAAATTAATCATGCTAATTTCTTAATGGATACTGTTCTGATTTTGTACGTTTCTTTTAATTACCTGGGTGTTAAATTATATGATTTCAACCACGCCTCTACCCACTCTCTAATATTTATTAATCGTTTAAGCTTATTAATTTTGAAAAGTATAAAATATATAGATTTATGAAATAGGGAAGAGCTAGAGAATATTGAAGGCACAAACTGTGTCAAAATTAATCATGCTAATTTCTTAATGGATACTGTTCTGATTTTGTACGTTTCTTTTAATTACCTGGGTGTTAAATTATATGATTTCAGCCACGCCTCTACCCACTCTCTAATATTTGCAGAAACGCCCCTGTAGTTTGGATAAATTTACAGTTTATTATAATTTGTTTCAGGAACCTGAAGCTTGTCTCCTGAATATTGTGAGATATCTGAGCATTTTTTTTTTTATAATTTCTTATATTAGCTTTCGAATTTTCATTTAAAATGTATAGTAAATGTCTCCCAATAAATTTAAAATTTTCTTATTAGTCTAAAATTTTAAATTACCAACTTTCTTCTGTTTAAATGTAAGATAGTTTTTTCCTCTCTTATTTATGGCGTCAAAGTGTTGGTTTATGAAATAAAAACAAACAAAATTATATATTTTTGTAATCTGCCCTTATTAATTTATAGCAACCATCCAAGTCACATGCATGATAGGATATTCAATTTGATTCAACCACAATTTTTCTTCAGAACAAATATTTTCTCAACCAAAAAAAAGAAAAGAAAAGAAAAGGATTTGACAGGCCATGCCGCGTTTTTGTTAATACTTGCTCCAATAATAAGTAGAATCTGCTTAGATTATGTTTGGAAAAAAGTACATTTTTAGTCCTAAACTTTATCTTACTTTTTATTTGATTATTTTTTATTTTAGTCCTAAGACTTTTAGAATAAGGATCTTTTACACAAGTTTAACCGCTAGCTTATACCACCTTTAATAGTTTTATATAGAACCAAAATTATAATAACCAACAGTTGGATTTAAAAATTATCCATATCTAGATCATACCTGTTAATTTATAAACTAATTAAAATTTTCTAATATCTTTTTCGAGTAGAAACTTTTTTTTATTCATCTACACCTAAAAACACTAATACTAGTTATAGTTGAACGATTAAATAAGTAATATTTTGTAGCAACTAACATAGGATGAGCGTGGATTGAATAAACTCAAAATTCAATATGAATTACCCATACAAGGTTGCGTTGGGGTGGAAAAAATAAATGATGGGTTACAAGTTGATTTCACAGTTGAAAAAATCATTGGGTTTTAAGTTGATTCTGGTTCCACATGGATCCAACCCAAGTTAGAAGATATGTATAAATATTATATGATAATATTGAACTACCCGTGTATTTACGTATTGACAATTATATTGTGAGCGTTTTAATGATTTTTGGATGGAAATTTAATACTAACTTTCTTGAGTCCACATATAGGTAACCCCAGTTTGGCTTCAACGGCCATGTTCCCCATCAGAGCTGATAAACCGGTTGGGAATGACGGGGCAAGTGTTGGAGCCGAAGGAGGTGGAGGCGGCGATGGAGGTGCTGGACTTGGACGAGAAGGGGCTACTCTTCAAATTATGGCTTGGGAGGGGGATTGAGACTAAAACCGATGGCATTGCAATAAATAATTGCATGGTAAGGAGGATGGGTCATTGGACATTAGCGTGATGAGCTACTATCTCAGAAAATAGTGAGGATGGGTGTGCATGAGAGAGTGAAATAGACTGTGAACCTAATGAGTGGTGGAACCAGTGAATTACTACTAGACCAGAGGACGGGGATAGAAATTCATCGGGCAACAAACTGGCCAATGAGATTTTTTTTTTCTTTTTTGATCGGTAAGCGAATAGAAAATTCATTCAGAAAACCAGGAAAAACAGGTTATAGATTGCCCAAAAAAAAAAAAAAAAAAAAGGGAAGCCCAAAGAAGCAAACGTCATTAAGCCCCAAAGCAGCAGTTTAGAAACAAAGCCTAGGATTGTGATCAAAAGAGAAGTTACCTTGCGGTCACAAAACGAGCTGTGGAAAGTTAGGCGTGGATGCAATTTCATCTGTGGTGGCTCTGATTGGAGTTGGTAAGAAACATTATGTATATTTTCCATTCAATGGAATTGCATTTGCATAGGCTACTTGAGCCAATGCCTCTAAAATCATTTGATACAATGATGAAATCTCTTGATCTACTAGCTGATATAGTTAGGCTTTAATTGGCTGTGGCTTGTTTTATCTTCTCTCTTGTTATTTTCTTTTACTCTTAAAACCATTCAAATCAGGCTGACCGTCTCACTTGAATATTAGATGTTACCTGGCCCTTGCTTGCAACTAGCCTAAGGAATTTTCCTGATTCCTGACATCCTACAACTTCCCCTTTATGCTTGTCTTTTCTGATCTTGAGGTGTTATGGCTAGTACAAGGGCAGATGAAAGTGGACCTACAATTTATTTCTAACTTAATCTCTTAAAGGTTCTGTATCATACCTTTGTATCATTAAATGATTGTTGACTGTTGACTGTGATTCCTGTGGTCAGATCCTCTTGCTGGAGTTGTTGTCTCTGGAATGATCTTAAAGGCTAGCCTGGAAACTGGGTAATCTTCCTTCTCATGCAATCTATTGATTTCATTCTGTTGGTAGTGATTCAGATGACTGTTTAGGCTATTGAGCTTCCCAACTATTAACTCAATATTGCAAATTCGAAGAACTGAAGAATAAAAACTTGAACCCTGCAAGGTATAGAGCTGAAAAGTCATGAATGATGCGAGTATAATTTAAGTGCATACAAATGCTTTGGTTTTGCTACTGAATCTGCATCAGTGCTTCTGTAGGAAGATCTTCTCCAATGAATGGAATGGAGTCACAAAGTTAATTCACCTTCCCTAACAAGTTAGGGGCAAAGGTTTTGTTAATTATTGTGGAAATTAGGCTCAGCATAGAACATGGGCTGTTTTAAACAATTTGCAAATTCTTCAGAAACTTTTTTTCAAACAATTGAAGTAGGTTCACAAGAACTATTAATAACAATGATCCACGCAATGTAGGTACCCTGATGCAGGGCCTTCTCTACTCTTGAAATTATGGATTTTTAAGCTGTTTTGTGATTTGTTTTGCTACTGGCATTACGTTTTAGGATTTCATTTCTGAGGAGGGTTTTTAGGATTTCATTTCTGAGGAGGGTGCAAACAAAAAGCATCCTTGCTTTTAATTTATTATGGTAGTGAGATTCTTTACATGAAACTCAATTTTGTTTTTTTTTTTATATACATAGAAGTAACTATACAAGTCTAATTAGGGTAAGGGATATCCTGTAATATAAGCAGAGATGGAAATAATGCATGTTTGCTTTTTTAGGATCCAGAAGGTACCCAAATCCGCACCAAACGACATTATATGGGGAAGTGAGGAAGACAAGAGTTGAACTCTTGATCTCCCACTTCACTTGGTGTCCCTTTACTATTTTGCTAAAGTGACTGGGACACGAAATGCAAAATTGAATTTGAGCGAACATTTGATTTCTTTCATTACTCTTTTTTAATTTGTATCGCTACCTTTTCATTCGTCTTTTCTTGAATCATTTCTGCTATTCATCACGCTCAGACATTCAAGAAATTAGATGGTGTTAAAAATAAAATCATCATCAATTGCTAGAAATGGACTCCATGATAACCTTACTTCTTGCCACTGAATAATTTTTCTTGCTGCTTTTTCATGTACTTCTATTCTCTGGTATCAAACTTAAAATTCACAATGTACATTGGTTTATAGGGGATTGTTGGAGATGCAGTCAGTTATCCGTAAACATCTTTAGTTGTATTTTTTTTCCCTTTGTTAGTTGATTGAGTCAGAATAGGAAAAATAAATTGGAGAGATTTGTAGGTTTGACATTTATTTTAAGAATAGTTTCCTGTTTTTAAGTGTTAGATTTATGGGCTCTCAAGTGTAATTTAGTCTATGATGTCTCGGTGAGAAAATTATCCGAGAATTATTCACAAAAATTATTGTTTCAGGGATGTCATCGCTTGAGAGGAAGACGAGCTTGTTCATCTTTATACCTTGATGTACACATTGTGGTAAGTTATTGTCTGCATGGCTAATATTTAATGCTGCCACGAGGTTTTATCTTGGCAAGATTAAGCTCAGAAATAGTCACTCTTGAAGAATTGAAATGCATCTTCATTAGGTATTTTATGCCACTAGATGAAGAAGCAAGAAAGTATGGAAAGGACAGAAGATGATGGAAATGTTTCCGTTGAGAATAAAAACATTCAACCCATTGTTTTAGAGATATTCGCTTCAAGGTTTCAAGAGGTCTCTTATGTTTTTACTTTCGAAGTTTTTTTATGTAGACGTCAGACCAGAGACTGCTTGAATAACTGTAAGATGATGTACTTCGACTGATACAAATGGCAGTTTAAATTAAGCTTATTATTAAAGTAGCCAAACTGCTCTGAAGCTTAATAGGATTGAGTCACCTGTTACAAACTAGTGGTTCTGATTAAAGTACCACATTCTTGTTTGTTTGGTTCTCGCTTGGTTCTTGCCGTCATCTGTAGAAGCTGCATCATGTAGAGGTTTCTTACATAAATACGTTGACACCGTGGAAATACCGCAATACCTCTGTGATTGCGGTACCGAAGAAGCATGTTGTGTTCTTTCGTTGTTGTTTTTTCTTTTTTTAAAAAAATAAAATAAAATTTGTATTTCAAGCCTTTTGATGGGCTGAAGCAAAAGTTACTAATGAAATGAATGATCAGAAAAATGTCAGTTGATCGTGCAAGGACAGAAGTTTCTTCAAGTTAAAGGTTAGCATGCCGGCCGATCATGATGATAGGGTAAGTTGATGTTACAATTTCAATCATCGCAGAGGAAGGCCATGGTTAAAACTTCATTGTTCTCAAGTTCGATCCAGGGAGGCCATGAGAATAGCAAGAAAGGCAGAAAAGGAGACCTTTGGGGCAGTCCATAAAGTTGTGCAAGTTAGTACTCAGATAAGACTTTGGGGAACCCATTGCCTCGGTCGGAACAAGTGAAGGCAGAGCAGCCATAGGGAAGTAGGAAATCGGCTTGTTTCTTTATACAATTTGAGGTTCATTCTTCCGCGGGAGGGAGAAAATAGTGTCAGGTCATTTTTGCAATAGGCAGCCAGCTAACCATCTAAGAAAGGGGATGCAGATGGTAACAGGCAGCAGGAGATGGTCAGTGTAATCCTCTGAACTGTCTCCTGCTTGATTTGCTGAATAATAACGGCAGTCACAAAAGTATCACAGAAGTTGGTAAGCACTTGATTTAGAGTTCTGTAAGGTACCATCATCCTGTGCAAATTAGATAACACGCACTATAATGTAAAATAAGATGCAGAGAATACCATGAAATTGGTATGATAATTAGAACAATAATGATTACCAAGGTTGAATTGGTAGATGCTCAGCAGTGATTGATTAGACCAAATAAGAATTCTGCAGTATATGTAGCCTTTTCTTTGAGCAAAGGATATTTAGCTTCAAAATCTGTGCATCAGGTTGTTCTGTTTTGGTTTTGCGCAGCTGGTACTCCTGTTATTGAGCTTCATGACTCTTCCTCCTCATCCACTGCTTGAGCACCATCCCACCATGAAACAGGCCCCAAGCCTTCCATGTTTAGAGCACCCTGAAAATAGGATAAACGCATGCTAACTAGAATAACTCATCTGATGAGAATCATACTCCCAGACCATGCATTTGTTTTTTCCCACATTCATTTCTAGAAAGATAATTATAAGAAATTTGCACAACAAACTTACTGTAATCACCATAGGAGCAAATGGCTTGGCATTTTCGGGTTGGTCAAGTGGAACTGATGGATAGGTAACATTTTGAACTCGAAATCTAATCTGCCATATACATGTATGTGTTTGTGCGCAGTTTTAGAACACGTGTGCATGACAAAAATAGGGATGACTAGTGCACAAATGACAAAAGAAACCTGGTCTTCACCATCAATAGGAAATTGGCTCTCCTCATAAGTCCATATCCATGTGCCTTTGTTACTGTCCAAGTGCAAAAATCAAGGTATATTTATAAGCTCCACATGGATCTGGAAAAAAAAATGTAAGATGAAACAGGTACTCATAAAAGTGGTCGTCACCATGAGGTTTTGCCTCCTCTTTACCTGTTGTTAGCATCAGCCTCAAAGTGTGTGTTTTCTAGGAAAAGATGGTCAGGTATATTGATGTCATCAAAGAATCCAAGAGATACTGCAGATTGTAATCCAAAGATTCGTTTTGATAAATTACATGCAACTAGTTCTTCAGGTATCAAATGGCAACAAAAGAAAAAGACTAAATCTAATAGAGTAACAGTCCATTCAAATAAACGAAAAAGCTTAAGCTGAGAACAATATCTGTTATCTTTCAGAAAAGACCGAAATGACGAGGTCTACTTGGTTGTCAACCAGGGAAAGGATGTAACTGAAACAAAAATACACACCATCTACAATGATTATAAAAAGATTTAGCCCAATGGTTCCCGAATATGGTTTGCCACTTCCTCCCTCACCCTCCCCCCCAAAAAAAATTCCTGCATAACAGGTGTATCCAAGGAAATTGGAAATACGTGTTCTACAAAAACACATGAAATCAGAAGTGTTTCTAAACCTTCTTAACATCTAGTTTTAAAGCACTACTGAAAAAGAAAGAAAGAAAGAAAGAATGTTACTGAAAAAAAAAAAAGAACGAAAGAATGTTCAGGTTTTAGCCAGGCCTTAAGCATCCAGATCTCAAGAGAATTTCACAAAGTGCAAACAAGTACCAAGTGATAACTCAGGCCTTAAATCATGTAAATCCACAATATGTAATTAATGGATATATGAGGAATAGCTACAGTCCTCATTCCGATTGGCAAAAATTCCTTATAAAATGAAATGCTACTCTGAGTCCTAATTGACCCTGTTTTCCTTGCCAAGGTCGGCAGCATGTTTTGAAAGACACAAGAGATCAAAACTACCTTGCAAAATAAGCTCCTATAATTTGGTTAATCAGCTGGCTAGAGAAAGAATTTTGCCCTCAACCAAAGGAAATACAGGCTATATATACATATAGAGTATGATTTGTGCCATAACATACAGAAACTGAACCACTAGAAGCAGCTCTAAGACATACAGCGCAAACCATTACGGTCAGATTCTTTAAGTTTTGCAGTAATGCATTCACCTACAAATGGACGAAACATAACCATCCTGAACTCAACCTGTAACAATAACAAAAAGAAAATGTCATTCACTTCTACATGTTAAAAATTTGAAGGATGTGACCACGAGCAAAGGCATGTAAGCATCATCGCACAATCACATAACATCTCATGGAAATTACTAACATCACAAGAACAAGAGGCAAAACAAAACCAGTTGCTTATGCACATTCAGTAACAACAGCAGTCCAGCCAATTTAATTCATTAATAAGCCATGAATAACAGAAAAACTAAAACAACAGGTAATACCTTGATGGCAAACATTAATGAAGAATCATTAAACAACTAAATCAGAATGGCGTGATGACCAAAAACAAGACTGACTAACTAATTAACTGCAATATAAAAACAAAGAGCCTAGTTCATCTGTTTTAAAAGTCCCATCACAGATTTTTTTTCTTTTTTTTTTTTTCCTCAACTGGAATTGCTCAAGACAAGAGACATAAGAATATCTGAAATGCCAAAACAACTAGCGCAAGAAACTGAGCAAATGTTGTTTACTGTTTACATCAGAAGGAGAAAGCTAATACCAAGTGTCTTAAGACATGCTCTCATAGGAAGAATCAATCACACTTGGGCAAAAGGAACTGCAGAAAGCAGAAGAATACATAATTCTCCTACCAGTCAAGGAAAAGTAACCAAAAGAACTAACTACAAATCATGCTAATCATAGAAAGAAAATCAAAGATAAAAGCAACCGCTTAAGAGTGTTGAGGAGATCAATTAAAACTCAATTAATTCTTTTGAATGTGTTATATAATGAATGCTAATCAACCAATTGATAAATCAAATGATACCCTGAAAATACTACTTGCCTATGTACTATATACCATGTGAGACCATAAATATAAATCTGATGCTTAGAAAATATGGGCAGGTATACCGTGTAGGTCGAGGCACCATCTCCAGGCATAACAAAACCACCATTTATGGACCTGATGTCATATATTGAAATACAAAGTCCCAAGTTCGCAACAACTTTATCCAGGAAAAGCCCCTCAAGCTCCATCTTAATTGCTTCATCAAGAGGGAGACCAAGAAGATGAGGAGGTAAACCGAATGTATGCTCTATCAGGCTAAGATAGAACATTTGGACCATACCAAAGTATGAACTTCAGTATCTGAAAAATCTGATAAACAATAGTGTCACTATATAGAAATTAAGTAAAAATGAAATTAGATAGCACTCGAACAAAATTAAACTTGTGATTTAATTTAACAAGTTCCTTTTCAAAGTAATATCTATTCTTGTTTCTTTTGCTCCTACAAAGTAAATAAACTCTATGACTAACACATTCTTTGCTCAAACATGTGCCTGAGATTGTTAGACAATTTCCATTATTAACGTTACTGAGTGCTGCTGTAATTGCTTTCCTATACTTCTTTGTTCTTCATTTCATAAATGATTCTAAAGGAAATATCAGATCTATTGCAAAAGTAATTTTCTGGGTTCTTCACTCAGAGATTTCATCTTTCCCTAAGCTATCCCCTGTTTCTCCATTGAAAGATTCCCTAAATGTATTGTAGATACAAAAATGTTTAAATAGATATTCCTATTTAAAGTATCCATGATGATCATTTCATGAATTAAGAAATGATCAAATCAGAAACTATTAAAAATTACAAAAAGTACAGGAATTTTTTTTTTTAAAAAAGGGACAATTTACAACAGCTCAAATGTCACGATCCTAGAAAACTCTTCAAAGCAAGATTACTAGAATCTATAATCTACCTTGAATAGGTTTCTGCATTCTGTTAACAGTATCATAGTATGGATCCTTAATTATTAGTTCTTAAAAAAATTTAGAAACCTTATTACCATTATCCAAATATTAGAATCCATGATCAAACTATAAAACTCAACAACTTTAAGTAACTTCTTCTTAATAATCATATGAAAACATAATCAAATAACACACCACCAAAAAGACAACCATGTTGTCAAATGGTAAGTGAAAAACGGGGAAGAAAACTGAAAAGTTCCAACTTCTGTTTTCATGTTCACAGTATGATATCCTTAATTGATCATATAAAGGTTCATCAATCCTTGTGATTTTAACTAAATTTACAAGATGAGCTAGATACCGTCCACAGTATGTTATGCCACAGTAACAGATACATGACACACACACACAATTCATCTCATAAATTCAATGAAATTCATTAGATAGCACGCGTCACATTAAAAAATCCTCCCCATTGGGCAAATGAAAAAAGGGGCATGAAGCTTGCTTCTCGACCTTATTTAGGTCTCAGACACACATCTAGACCAAAACAAAGACACCCAGCCCCCTCTAATTCTGCACAACCCAGAACTATTTTGTAGTTTTTCTTTGCCACAGAGATGAAGATATCGTAGCAGTTTCCCTTCTCAGTTTTAGCACTAAACTCGCAAAAGCAACCTGGATATAGCTGACAGATTAAGCCCTCAGGCCACTCGGTAATTCAATACTTAACAAGTAGCTTAACTCAATACTAAATTTTCAGAACCCAACACAAAGCCTCTCCAAAATCAAGACTTGTCTTAACAAAGGCGCAGGCATTTTCACAGCAGACATGAAACCAACAACATTCCCAGTCCTGAACTAGAATTTTCAAACGCCTAGAGGTTTTGGTGCCGATTTTTCATGAGAACTATGGGAATTCGTAGTAGGTTTCAGGCTAGGTTCCAAACGAAGATGAAGGCATCATTTGCGTAATTTCCGGAAAAAAAAAGGTACGGAAAACACCACCGATTCCACCAATCCAACAAATTCCTTTCTCGTAACCCAGCTCCAATATTGTACTTTCTTTCCATTCAGAAGAAGGAAGAGCGACGGCAGTCGAGACTGAGATGAGAGAGGCGATACCTGGTTACAATGGACGATTGCATGCACACGCTCAAACTCTCCACCTTCTGCAAAAAATCCTTTCGATCGAAGTCCTTCGATCTCTGAAAAATCAAAGCCTATGTGATCCTCGCCGCCGTCCCCCTTGCTTAATGCTACTGCCCTCTCATTATGTTGAAAGAAGTCAACCGGAGCAAATCCGAATGTCTTGATGTTTCCGCCGTCGCCGGAAGTCTTAGAGAGCAGATCGCGCCGCGACTGGCTAAAAACTCCGGTCCCGGCTATCTAATAAGTAGTACAGTATATATTGTTAAAGGCTAAAATCCCTTTTGGTCCCTCGAGCTATAGTGACTCAGTCACTTTAGTCCGCGCCACATGACTCGGTCAATTTGGTCCCTCAAACTAAAAATTTTGGACACTTTTGCCCCTTTGACTCAGTAACTCGGTCAACTTGATGTTAAGACCGTTTGACTTTTAACGGTTTAGTGGCCTTATTGTAAATTTTTTAAAATCTTAGTAACTAAATCACAAAAATATATAACTTCAAGCATTTGATAATAACTAATCCTAAACCTAAACTCACATCTTTTCACCACCACCTCCGCTGCCTCCTCCCCTCCGCCATCCCAACTCCGTCCCTACCTCCGCCCTCCAAATCTACCCCTCCTCCGTCCTCACCTCCGCCCTCAGCATCCTCCCTGCCACGTCTGCCATCTTCCACCACCACTCCCACCCGAAAAGATTGCGGTCCTTCATCCTCCATCCCGTCATTCGTCCTCCACCCCTGCCCGTCCTTCATCCTCCACCCCATCGCCACCACCACCACCAACGAGCAAGCTCGGGTCGCCATCGTCGCCAACTTCAAGCTCGAAAGATTGGATCGAGCATACGGCGGAGCGCCGCCGTGTTTGCTAGAATGATATGGAGCTGCGAATCGAAGAAAGACAAGAGACACCACAAAAGATGATGGAGTGCAGCGAATTGGAAAAGATACCAGCCGAATCGATTGCCCTGACCACGACGCCACCATCTGCTCGTTCGAACAGGAAGATAAACCAAAATTGTATTTTTATAATTGAATATTTTTTTGTTCATTAATTATATTTGTAATATTGTTTACCTTTTAGTTTTTAGTATTTTCTGTAAAAAATTAAAATTTATTTTGTAATTAATTATATTATTTTAACTAATCAAAGAATATATTTTTGTTAATAAAATATATTTTAAATATTGTTTACCATATTTTTTTGTAAAAAATAAAAATTATTTTGTAATTAATCATATTTTTTTAATTAATTATATTTTTAAGGGTTTTCATTCAAACTTTAGGAAAATTAAAAATTAAAATGTTTCATATTTGGGGCCTAGATTTGTAGATGTGAAAATATAGGATCTAAAATAGAGAAATAAAAAAGATAGCTGACTAATTGTCTTTTTTTTTTTATAGGTTAGTCAACTAATAGAGTTTTGGTCAAAGAGATAAAATGTGCTAGGGTCCATAGTTGAGCGACTGAGTTGCACTGGGCCAAATTGCAAGATCTCTTCTCACCAAGTTACTATAGTTCGAGGGACCAAAATGGATTTTGGTCATTATTAAAGTAAGACACACTCAGGGTTATATGGTCTTTTCACTTAATAGATTTAACAAAGCAATGACATATAGCAGTTTTTTCAATTTTAGAAAGAAATCTAATAGTATTATTGATACTAATGCTCCAATAATACTCATGACTCAATTTGGTGGGTTAAAATAAATTCAAATTTTAGATTTTAAACTTAAAAGAACCTTTGAAGTTCCATAATTTTCAATTGTAAATGGCCAACAATAATTTTGCATTCAAATAGGTCAAACTAAAATAAAAAAAGGGAGGTCAATATTTCTTAGAAAAAAAAATGCCTTTTCTCCTCTAATCTTTTTCGCTCCCTCATTTAATTTTTCAAAAAGTAGGATCTTACCATCGCATGCAATTCAAGTGAAGGTGTTGCGAAGATCATAATGGACGAGAGCAAAAGGACTTCTTGTTGATCCAATCCTTCTTGACTATGATTGAACATCGGGCATGTTCCTTAATGTGTTGCTTCTAGGTTGCTGCATTGAGGAAGGACATCTATCCAATTTTTAATTTCCATTACTGAAGCCAGATGGCTTTTCTTTTCTTTGGTCAGTTTCACATTTTCCTTCCTCACTTGGTTTTATTTTATGGGTTTGAAGTTTTAAAGATGTTCTTATGGATGGGCCAATTACTTTGGTGCTTCAGATACAGCTTGCCTTCGATGGATTGTAAAACCAGGTGCAAATTGACTTGAGTTTGAACAAGGTGTCAATCCTTAACCCAGTATTCTAATAAATTGGTAGTTAGATATGCAAATTTGCCTCTGATGCTTTGTCCATTTAAAGATTGAGTGTGAGACATGTATGGAGTTGCAGCAACAACACTTCTCCGTGATTGCTGAAAGGCAATGTTTAGTAAAACATGTAAACCATATATCCTAGCTGTTGGTTGGAGTTGCCAAACATATTATCTAGTAAAACGGGTGAGTTGCTTTGTTAATGTCAATGGTAAATGCACCGTTTTAGATTTTAATTAGTTTGTAGCTCTAAATCTATAGAACTCTAGATTGATTTTTCCCATCTCCAGGTTTTCTATTTTTTTTTATCTTTTCTACCTCTATCTTAAATATTAATGTTTTTTATTTTAAGTCTTGATTCACAAATTTTTATCGATATTGGTTATGGAATCATAGAATTTTGATTCACATTGAATGGATTATCAAGCTTGGAGATGATTAAAACAAAATCACTCAGTTTTATATTCCTTTTTCATTTCAGATATAATGCTAATTGCTTATTCTTTCTTTGTTCAAGGAAGCAAGGAATAAGTTGGCAATCAAGTAGGAGGAATATAGAAGAAACTTGATTATCTTATTTTTATTCAGTAGTTGTTGTTGAAATATTTTCTTTGATTAGTCATGACTGGATAGAGGTATTGTGTCGATGCGAGGTAAGAATTGACAAGTTTAACTACTTGATATAGTATGTGCTAAAGCTAGAAACAATTGGAATAAAAATATCAAATTTCACATTAAAATTTATGGCCATTTAGTTCTCTTGCTTATTTATGTGTTTAACTGCTCTTCCTCCATGTTTTGTAGAATCATGATATATTTAAGAAAAAAATTAATGATCATGGGGACGTGATAAAAGTCAGGCAAGATGGAATTGGTACACCAAAGGTTAACTAAGTCAATTACATGAATTAGTCCTCTAGAAAATATAAGAGATTTCTAGCCAGTCTTAAACTATATTTGATTATCTTTGAAGCCTTTCTTATTGATTATGTAGCTTTTTCTAAATCATCATGGAGAAATCTTCAAAATTCTCAGATCCTCTTATTTTGATCCTTGCGTTGCACCTTCATTTGGCTATTGAGTGGGGAAATGATCTTTAGTTTTTAGTATATCGACACATGATGGAAAGTAGTAACTGTTCACTGGAGTTGTTATTTAGATAATTGTTTGCTAGAATTGCTTTTCCATTTTGTGCTTGTATGAGTCTCATCCACCCTGCTTTTCCATTTTAGTTCTATAACATTCTATTATATTTTGCAGATTGAAAGCCCTTACAGAGGCATGGTGGCAGTCTTGAGCACAATGAAGAATATTGTGGGTCATGTTTTGGTGCAGAAACAATATATCGAATTTGCCCTATGGTGTATTTTCTTTAGTTTGGTTGTCCGTTGGCTTTTCTTTTAGGTTATGTATTAGCATATCTTTTTAACTAGCACAGAAGAACTGTTGAAGTGTTCTAAGTAGAAATAGTTTGGAAATATGTCCTATTCAACTAAACATGTGATTTTTTTTTTTTTAGAATCTTGCTATTTAAAATTAAAATATTAATTTTATAAGATTGAAAGTATGTTGGTATTTGAATTTTCCATTCTTCCTGTAATATATTGGAAGTTATTGGAAGTTTCTTTTGATGGGAAGGAATTGTGTTTCATAGTCAATTTGCAGTGATTTTGTTGACAAATTGAAATTGTAATGTGTTCTTTTGAAATCATATGATTTTATGCTTTTTGTTAGTCTGCTTCTATTGCTTGTGTTGACACCCAATTTTATTTGGACACTGAGTTTTTTTAAGTTTTTAGGTTATGAAAATTAGTTTAGGGGACATTTTTATTTTTAAGGGTAATTTGATCGATTGTTATGACATTTAGGTCATTTTTTGTCATTTTAAAATTAGTTGGTCTTGTCACATTTAGGTTACATTGTTTAGTTTTGATACTAATTTAGAGTCATGAAGGTTTTGCTGGGTCAATTTACGCAAAAGGAAAAAGTTGGGCGGAAACTAAGGGTTTTTAAAGATTTTAGGCAAAATTGAAAGGTGTGGGGCAAATCTGTAAATTTTAGAGAATTTGAGATAAATCTGGTAATTTTATGAAATTCTGGGAAATTTTGGTTACTTTTGCAAAGTTTGGGGCTAATCTAACTAATCCTCGAAGTTTTGGGTCAAATTGGAATTCTCATAGAATATGGGGCTAACTTAGCAGCTTGAGAGTTTTATTGAACTTAAAGTAGTAATTTTATCAGATTATATCCTAATTGACTTACACCCAATTCGTTTTAACTTAAGTCAACTTAATCTAAAATGATTTTAAATCTTTTTCACCTAGAACCAATTTCATTTAAAAGCCAATATTATATAGGTATAATAATCCATTTGAAACAAAATTTTTATCATGTTATTAAATTTCTATGAAATTTTTCTTTTTACTGTTTAAAAAAGAAAAATTCATAAAAAATTAATAGTATTATAAAAATTTTACAATCAATGGATTGTTTTACCTAAATAATATTGGTTTTCAAATAAAATTGGTTTCAAATAAAAAAGATGTAAACATAAAAATAAGTTATTTTGAATTAAGTTGGATTAAGTTAAAATGAATTCGCTATTAAATTTCTTCAAATTCGATTTGGATGAAGTTTAAACTCTCAAAACATTATTAATCACGTTGCAAACCTCCTCTAGTATAAATTTGAGTCCTTATTTGAGAGAAAAGGAGGAGGAAATTCAAAACCCTAAGCTTTTGATGAAAAAAAGGAGAAACTGCAGCCCAAGTATCTTATTTTCTCGCCACCCTTCCCTAGAACCCTAAAGTTTTTTCCTCCTCGGGCCGCCACCCCTGTCTCCCTCTCCCAGCCGACGCTCCAGCTACCCGACGACACCTCAGCTTCCCTCTGCTCTGTCACATCGCCGCCGCCTCGTTGCCTACCCTTTCCCGTCCGACCCCGCGTCGGCGTCTCCGGAAGCCTCCCACACCCGATCGTGTTCGCTCCAAGCCCCACCGTCATCGTCCTTCTCTGTCCCCCGTCTTCGACGCTGCCGGCCACCATACTCCCCTCCCAGGAGCCGCCATAGCCTGCGCCGTCGAAGCCCAGCAGCCCTGTTTCGCCTAGACGTCGCCGGAGAGGAGAGAATCGATACCAGACCCGGTTTCTCCATCGCGACCCGACCCATTCTCGTCCAGATCCGATTCGATCATCAACTCTTCTGGGTAGAACTCCTCTTCAGCCCTCTGACTTTTTATTTCGTTGATTAAGTCACTAACATGTTTCTTTTTTTGCAGATAGGCCATTAACGGCAAGCTTTTGATGTTTATTTTTCTTTGTTTTATTTATTTATTTATTCATTTGACTCCATTAAATTAGCCATTAAATCTACATAAAATCATAACATAGGGTGTTTATTTTATTTTATTTTCTTAGGTCTCTTTATTTATCTCTTAATTTTCCCTTAATTTTATCATTGTGTAATTCTATTTTCTTTTATCTCATAATGCATCCATGAATTAGAAGAAACTTTATAGAGCCAATTTTCTAACACATAATAAATTTTCAAGAATCCGTTCTTGATGATTTAATAAAATCCTGCGACGGATTGTCCGTTCGAATCTAATTAGTCTGATAAGATTTACGGCTTTGAATAACATGTTCCTTTCAAATTCTTGGTGGATTTGATAAAGTCTTGAGATTTCAAAGACATCTAAAATTCCATATCCGGTTGGTCTGGTAAGATTCACGGTTGAAATCAAATTAAATAAAATTCATAAACATCACTTTCAATCAAATATTAAGTCAAGAAATAAAGAGTTAGGAAAAGATAAAACCAAATCTCATTGTACCAATTTTCGAGCGCTTTAATAAGGTTATTTAGCATAACCGACTCACGATCTTAGAATCTATCACAGACCATAACAGGTATCCAATCGACTTAGGCAAAACCGATTGGTGACAATTCTTAAAAAAATACGTTGATACAGCTTGGTGTGTGTTCTAACTTCTTGCATCATTTGATGTTCTACAGCTTAATTGGCTTGACCTATTTTTCTCGCCTTTTGTGTTGTTTTTTAATAGTTCTTTTATGTATTTGACCTTGGCATTTTGTTGCCTGACTCTTGCTATTCCGATGCCATGATTTTGGTAATATTCTCTTTTTTACATTACTATTCTATTTTTTTTTTACTTTACTTTGATTTGTTATGGTTCTAATTTTGATTGTGCATTATGTGCTTTTGTGCATTTACGGGTTTTTGTTTTTCTTATATTCTATTTTTTGGACTCTTTCCCCTATCAACCAATCAAATTATTGTAAGTTCCTGTTGTTGTTTTTGTGGCCTTTTCCAATTTGGTTTGACTAGGGAGCAAAAGGAAATGCAGGTTTCTCCCCTCTGTCCTCATAGCCGCCCATGCTTTTGTTCCTTCCTGTCACCATTCTTGTCCTCATCATGTGTGGAGAGAGTAGAGGACATGGCAGTGTAGGCAAAGTGGAAGGAGATGAAGGAGGAGGTGGGGTTATCGAAGGAGGATAGATTGTCGTTGAAGGGGTAAAGGGTGGAGAAGGAGACAACAGGAAGTGGCGGCATTTGTTTCCATCCGTCACATGCGTTGCACAAGTGTCATAAAAGGGCAAAGTGTTCGATTTTCGCAAGTTCAGGGGAAGAGTTAGACCGAGTCATAGTTTAGGGGTTAAAGGGTCCAAGTCACACGAGTTCACGGACCAAAATTGTAAATGCATCTTTTTAGTCTATGTAGACACATCTTTAATAAAACTATTTTTTTTAAGTTGACATGTTAAAACACATCTAGTAAATTGTGCATACACATCCTTGTGGTCTATTTTGACACATCTTTAATTTTACAATATTTGTAGGTTAACATGTTATTTTTCAGTTTTAGGTGTAATTAAACATATATTAGCAAAATATGAGACACATCGTAGGGAGAGGATAAACAGTTCTTAGGTTATTAGTAAATACTTCTTTAATAGATGGTTCTTAGGTTATTAGTAGACATTTCTTAAGTTATTAGTAGACACTTCTTTAGCAGATAGTTTTTACGGTTTTTTTTGTTTGGTACTCAAAATATTCTACTTACTAAAGTTGAGGGTTTTTGAGAATTTAGGAAGGGGTTTCGAATTCGGACTAGCAGCATGGGAGAGCAACTCCTTTGCCAACTTGGCTAAGATGTGGAGACAAATTTTAGGTTATTAGTAGACACTTATTAGGTTATTGGTTGACACTTCTTTAATAGACAATTCTTAGATTATTAATAGACACTTTTTAGTTTATTAGTAGACACTTCCTAGGTAGACAATTCATAGGGTATTAGTAGACTATTTTGTTCTCTTAAAGAATATAAAACCATTTGTTCTCTTTCAAAATGATATGTAAAAACATAAAAGTATTTGAATAAATATGTTAAAGTGTTTACATCAATATAAAAGTGACTATGATAATATACAAAAAATATATACATATATATCTGCAAATTTAAAGGTGTTTGAAAAATAAATCAATGTATCTAAATGACTATATAAAACTATCTTAATAAATATATAAAATATAAAAATATTGAATAAGGAGAAGGAATAGTTATGCCCATTGTTATTTCGTGGCTTCCACATCTATCCAACAAACAGGCAATTTTTGATCTTATCCAAAAATGAGAAACCAAGAAAAAAAAATCAGTGTAACAGAAGCCTAACAGTAACATATCCAGAAAGAGAGAATATGACGATTCAAGAAGGAAAAGGCAAGACAACTCTCGCAAACGCCAAAGCTTCAACCTTCCAAATAACTTTTACTGACTTTCTAAGGCCTTCAGACCTTCGACTTTCTTCATCCGCTTGTCTACGTGCTTCATTTGCCTTGCTATGCAATGTTCTTGCTTCTGCTTCCTTGATTACCATGTCCTTCAAGCTGTTGAATCTAGTAGAGAGAACGATATGCTAGAAGATTAATGGTGGAAGACGGGGCGCAGTAACAAAGATGAGCAAGTCTAGTTCGGCAAGATGTGGTGGCAGAGATGAGGAAGTCCGGTACGCCGACCAAGCAGTGCTCCCAAACCTGAAATTTGTATATATTTAATTGTTATAGAAATATTATTTTAAAAGTGAAGATAATTTTATTAGTTATAAAGATAAATATAATGTTTCGCTCAATTACACTATAATAATTAAAATATTTGTATCATATACTACTTTTTTTTTTATGCATCTTCACTTAAATTTATCGACCATAGCCAAACTAATGGAAGTCATATTGAAAACCAATATTCATGCATTGGGCAGCCAGCTAGCTAATGAGATGGTGTGGTTATGAGGTTCCAATAATTGGTTTATGAGGTTCTTAATACCTTAATTTACTAGAGTAATATGTCTTACATTGAAACTATGAGCTGAAAAAATTGAAAACCAAAACAAAAAGCCAAGGCCCATGGTTCTAATTTTGTTTAATTCTCAGTTTTTAGTTCTCAAGTTAGGTTGGAATTTTCTAAAACCATGACTATTTAGGGTTAGTTCAGCTCCATTAAAATTTCAACCCAACCTAACCCATCGTCATTCCTAGACCAATGTGCAAGCCATTTTGAGCAGAGTTGAGGATGTCAGATATACATACGTGTACAAATATTTTGAGAGCATATTAAGTAATTGACACAAATCAACATATGTATTGAAGTGAAAGAAATATTGATCTAATGGTTGACTGTTTGAGTTCTTCCCCAATTCAGGAAACTTATAATTACCCCTCTAAGGTATGCCTTAACTTATAGTTTGTTATTTCTATTTTCAGAAACCTACACTTTGTCCCATATATTTTTTATTATCTGATAACAACTTCTAAAACTGTATTTGAAATATACAATAGTCATCTTCCAGTAATTTCAATCTCTCCTATATTTTTTTTATAGTTAATAGACATTTTAAATTATCATTTTTTCCTTTCTGTAAATATATTTTTCTCTCTGTAAAGACATATCAATATTTTTTAAAGGTCGGCTAGTTGTGAAAAAAATATTAAAAAACTTGAAATTACTAGAACATTATTATCAAATAGTTTAAATTAGGTTTTTAGAAGTTGTTGTCGAACACTATAAAACAAATAGGGGTAAAGTGTAAGTTTTTTAAAATAGAGGGGACAAAGTGTAGGTTAGGCAAACCATAGGGGGATTTTTGTAATTTTCCCACTTAATTCTATAGTTTTCCATTGGCCACTCAGTCTTCCTATATATTAAAAGGCGTAGGGTGTTTTACTCTTCATCAAAATAACCACAGTTTTCTTTTTTCACTTTTTTTCAAATGAATGGGTAATTTTTTTTTAGTCCCTAAATATGATGTTTCTCCTTTTTTAAACCCTAAACTTCTCCAGTTGATGATTATATCCCCAGTTTTTTTATTTTTTATTTATTTATTTTTTTTGCTTTCCCTAGTGAATGGTTAAAATTTATTTTATTTTTAGTACTAAGTATGTTCTTTCTGCCCTTTTAATCTCTGAATTTCTCAATCTGATGATCAGAGTTTTTGTTTCAACCACATTTACCTTGTAAACAACATCATTTTGCACTTTTTGGTTTTTGTATATGATATCTTTGTTCTTTTTTTTTTTTTTTTGTTCTTTTCAAGTGAATGGATAAATTCTTATTTCAATTCCTAAGTATGTTCTTTCTACCATTTTGGTACCCAAATCCATCTGATGATCAGATTCCAGGTTCCGCAATACCCTGTTTTACTGTTTATAAACATTAAACTTAACACTGGTTTTTTTTTCCTATTTTTTTCTATGAATGGTTAAATTTCTTTTTCAATCTCTATGTATGTTCTCACTACCCTTTTGGGCCCCGAAATCCTCTATTTGATAGTCAAATCCTCAGTTTCAACTACATTTACCTTGTAGGTGATGTTATTTTGCACTCTTTGATTTATGTTTCTGCCCAATTTGTCCAAATTTATGCAGAAAAAAAAATCAAAATCTCTTTTCTCACCCTCTTTTTCCATTTTCTTCTTAATTTATTTGCTCTTTCTTTCATAAATTTTTGATTTATTTGTCATGGGTTGAATGTGAAATTAGTGCTTTATATAAAGATTATACATTTTTCATTTTTTTTGCGATCTATGCAGAAAGGAGAATCTATGTTTTAAACATGGACCCCCCTTTTTTAAAACAAATTGTCAATAAGACATACATAATTTAATAATTGAACCCCTTAAAATTTTTAATGGACCCTCATAATTTTTATAAAATTTATTAGAATAAAATAATAAGCATTTACTGCTTTAAGAAAGATTAAAAAATGGGTTATTAACAATTTTCTAATGGAAAAAGTCTATACTAGACGCTAAAATTTTATAAATTTTCCTAACCAGATCTTAAAGATTTTTTTTACTCTCTTTTATGTTTAAACATATGCAAAAATTAAGTAGATAGTTGGACACAGAATAAAACTAAGGACTAAAAAAGACATTTTTTTACATTCTATAAAACATGTTCATCTCGCTTATCTTCTCTATAATTCATATATTATTTTATAGTTGCTATTATCATTGCTCGACGATAATAGAAAAAATAGATGCTAACTTCAAGCATTTTTTTGGATTTTATTCAAAAAAAAATCTATTTTGTATATGAGTTTAAATTTTATGTTACATATGCAAATTTATAAGTTTTATTACTTAATCCTAAGTTTAATATTTGTATATGTTTACGGACCCCCTTTAATAAAATTTCTGGATCCGCCACTATCTATAAAGATTATAAAATGATACTACCTTTTACTATCATTATCCAGTGCTAAAAGTGTACGTAATCCCGTAGCAATGTGCGAGCTTGCACAACTAGTTTATATTAAAAGAAAAAAAAATGATCGATACGTCATGCATGCCAATTTTATAGAAGTGTTGGTATATTGGAGAAACTCAACATGCATGCCGTCGACATTATATTATCTAAAGCTCCTAGAACTTTTATTGTTCGTAAAAAATGAAGCAAAGCTACTACAGTAACCAAACTTTGGCATCCCCATTTTTTTTCCTTTTAATCAAGGATTATGCAAAGCAAATAATGGAAAAATTAGATGACTAAGACACCAGTCAGCACAGCACTTGGCTGAAAAAATAAAGGTAAAACAGTTTTAGCATTAAATAGAAAAGTAAAATAAGTTTTAGGAGTGAAAGTGTCGCTTCCCCTCTTATAATTAGACCTTTTCTCACTATAGCTAAATGTACATCTCTTACATAATGTCCTACTTAGCATACACAGATTACTCTCTTTAATGAAGAATCGGGTGCTAAAGTTGAGAACTCTTTCAGGTGAGTATTTTCTATACATGAAGTCCTATATCAAACTTTGAGCCTCTTCCACTCGTACCAACTCTTGTTGGTAGCTATACCGGGTGCGTTAATTGGCACAATTTAAACTCTTGGATCTGTTCGTATTTCCTTGGTAACTTAAAGGATGAGGTTTGACACCTCTTTCTTGTTTCTACGAAACGACGACACTTTGACGGGGACTCTTATCAAAGCTCCAACCTCCTAAAACTTCCCTTTGCGAGCTCAATTAGCAGCGATTGGCTTTCTGTTTTGCGGTAACAGCGGCTTTTCGACTGATCGGGCGAAAGAGCGGCGCGGCTGGAATTCTGTCGGTGGACTGAATTGTGGCGCTAGGCGAGCGTGGAGCAGGCTCGGCCTGGGTCGGACAGGCTTAAGCAGTGACGAAACTGGGACTTTGGTTTGGTGGTGGCAAAAAATTGGCGGCGACATAGGGTCGGCTTGAGCGGTGTAGGCGGTCCTGATATTCGTTAGCTAGAGACGTACCTCTGGGGGGAGGGGGGTGGTGGTGAGGAATCCTCTGTTGAGCACGGTGCCTAGGCTTGCTTCTAGTTTGTTTGTTGTTGATGGGTTCTTCGTTTTCGTTTTCAGTTTGGTTAGTCTATTTTCACTGTCGAATTATCTTATGCTCTCAAAATATTTGATCAAATTCGTTAACAAGAACGTGTAGAAGGCTGCTTATTGCCCAGGAGCTAGTGGTCGATTTTGATTTGAGTAAGCTAGTTTTAACTGTTCGACGAAATGTCTCAAAGAGGATACTTGCATAACTGTAGATCTCTTATAAGTTGACATCAATGTCATTTTAATGAACTTATCTCATGTAATTTATTGTTTGCAGAAAATTTGATCAGAGTGAAGTAGAGTTTAGTTCTGAAAATGGGCTCCCAGGTATTGGAGGCAGCTACTGTGTACCGCAACCTTCTCAAAGCAGTCAACAAACATATAGGGAAAGAGGACTACAAGAAGCATTTCAAGGAATATATAGTGCAAGAGTTTAGAAAATATTCTGGACTTTCTGACCCTTCATTGGTGAAACAGAAGATCAAGCTTGCTAATGATTACACTTACCTTCTTAACAGTGTGCATCATCAGAAGGTGTGACTCTCTCTCATATTTTCTAACCTTAGATATTCCATTCGTGCCTCATGTTTCAGTTCTGTTTTTTGTCAAGGAAACAAAATAAGTTGAAAATTTTGGTTCTTTTTCAATAAATGGTCTGGTGTGGTATCATGGTTTTTATTTTTTTAAATTTGACTTGGCGTGACTTAGTCCCTCAACTTTGAGTATTGAGCGAGTTATACTACACCAACGCACCAGAAGTCAAGTGCGACTTCATCAACTTGTCAGCCTAGGAGCAGCGTAGTCATGCCTCGCCACCATCGCTCACCCCTCACAGTTGTCCAATTGCTCTCAAATTGAGAAGATAGCAGTTTCGTGATTTGGGTCAAAGCCCTTTATCGATCAACTAAGGGACTAAGTCTCAAAGTGTATCAAGGGTTGAGAACTAAGTCGTATAGTTTATCAAAGTTTGAGGACTAAGTCACACTGAGTGAAGGTTAAAGAATTAACTTGTGTGAGTTTGCATAGTTGAGGGACTAAACTAAATGTGCAGTTTGGCCCCCTTTTTTAATGGTGTGGTTTTGATGAAGGATGGACAAATTCGTTCTTGATTTGGTTGGTAAAGAAAAGGAAACGTGAAATGAAGTTCTCTTCTAAATCTCTAATGTTAAAGCAACAAGGGGCCTAGATGCCAAAGTAATCTTACTCTAGCAGGGTCTTGGGCATCTAGCATTTGCTCATCATCATCATGCTTTATTGTTCATTATATTGCACCTTAATTCAGAGATCCTTAGGATTGGTTTCATGGGAAATGCTTAAATTAATTTTGTGTTTTTGCTCAGAGTATCTCAAAAACAAAATCCATATTCATCTCTCTGCCCCCCCCCCCCCCCGGGGAAAATGACATTTATTTATTTGTTGTTTATTTCTGCTTTTGGAAATTCCTCTTTCAGGACTTATTGTTCTCTTACAACATAGCTGTCGATAGATCTGAGGAAATGAAAAGAGTACTTGGGAAGTCTGCTGCAAGTGTGGGCCTTAGGCTGCCAGATGTTTATCAGCCATGATACTCATAATGTGATGAAATTGCGTCTGTCTTTTTGCTGTTGAGGATTTTAGTATTACGCTGTGTAAGGAACTCATTTTTTGGAAAGGTATTACTTGATCTTTGGCAAACAATACATGTTCAAGTGAATTGGTGGTTTTCTGTGTTGAAGCAACTTAAGTTGCTTGAAAAGTTGCATTGCTACATTATTTGCAGTTTTTTAATGAAATAAGTTTCTTTAGCATTTTTTATTTAATTATAATGACTTTTAACTTATACCTTAGCATCTAGCACGCAGTGCAAGAGATCCACTAACCAAACCGGCCCAGAGTTGTCTAATGGAATGTTTGAGTTGATCTCATGAACAACCATATGATATGCTAACATCGTATCCCCTTTTTATGGTACATGGGATAGAAGCCAAGGGGGGAGTGGGGAATTGAACCTTGAACCTTGAACCTAACCTCCTAGCAACAATCATAAAGTCTTAGCCACTAGGCTAAGGCTTTGGTTGCTAACATCATATTCCCTTGCTTCTTTTTATTTTCCTCTCATGATTTAGACTATAGTTTGATCTACCCTCCGGAAAGCATTATGATAAATGGAATGAGGTCAGTCAACTTGAGTCTTAGATGCACTTAGGGTTAATGTTGAGCCAATTTGGTTGGGTCAAGACTTTTAACAAGCAAACGCTTCAAACTCTTAACAAGAATACTAGTACCATACAAAATCCAGACCACTAAGACAGATAAGAGAAACTTGTAACATGGAACATGGTTAGTCCAACAGCTGTTATTGTTGATGTTTCCATTCTGAGCAGAAATATTTCTAACACAGGCTTCACAGGAGGATATCATAGAGTTGGCAGGTAACATTTGCCTTGAGTGGTTTGAACTTTGAAGTTTGAACACCAGCCACGTTAACCATACAAAAATGCTGCAAAAAGATGCTAAATAGGTTAAGCAAAGGGTTGTTCGACATGACCCCATGGCCACCTAAATTTGGTTGCCACTTGTGTTAAATGCTGCAACATGTTTGCAATCAGGATAGAAGTTAATAGACCAATTTGGCATAGCATACTGCTTATTGTGCTACACTTGTAGCGGACTTGTAATACTAAGTTGACATGCTTGCTGGTAGTTCCGAGTGGAGTTCCTCTTTAAGTTCTTGTAAACGCTAACCAGATACCACAAGAGTTCTTAAGAGTACCCAACTTGACGTGCTTGCTGGTAGTTGCAAGCGGAGTAATGGATCAGAGTAGCTAAAGCAGGTTCACATAACTTAATTGCCTACGGAAGCTCTTACTAGTTTAGATGACCGTATTAAGGGGGCTACTGAAGATCACCGATGGCTGATTTTGAGTGAAAGCCTGAAGGCCGAGGCAGGCACAAGCTAGGTCACCCAGTAGGAGACTGGGGAACTTTAGGCCGACTGAGAGGACGGTGCCTGATCGTGGACTAAGAGAGAAACTGAAATTGTTCGTCTAAATAGTATAAATGGGTTGTTGGGAACTCCAAACCTATTAAGAACACTTGATTTCTTCGGTCACCGATTCAAGCGACATGCCCATTCGAAAACTCAAATGAAACTGAAGGTTAAATTTTGGTTTTTAACAATTACCAATCTGTATAACTGAACTAGTTAGTTTGGCTTTAGAATTAGAAGAACAGTGATTCCCTCATATGCCTGATGCCTCTTTGGTGCATCAGAATTCATTTCATGTTAATTGATAATGCACATGTAACTGTTCTTGTTTAACAATGAAATGTTCAAGGCGAGACCCAGCTTGAAGCGATACACGGGTTTGTATCCGATGCAGATACATATGATCTTTAATCTAATCCATGCATAAGCCAATACAACATTCATAACCTTGCATACTCGTACAGATTATCAGGACCCGGTTTTTCTCCCCAGGATCCTCTTCAGCTACACTATGGAGTTTAACCTCCATTTGCAGATTACCAAAACTTAAGAGGAAAAGTCACCATAACCTTACTTTCCCGGTCAACATTTATATAAACCGACGCAGAAAAAAGTAAGCAGTGCTAAGACGCCTGATGATTTTTGTTGCAGGTTCTCCGGTTCAAGTACCGCAATGTGGAGCGACAGTGCCAATGTAGTTGGGTCGGACATTAGAGCAGGAAGCTGTGGCGGCTTCATCTTCTGCCTGAGCCAAGTTAACATCTTGCATGAAAATCTGCTGACAGGGGAAGCTGTCGCTACAATCGTACTTGATGGCCACGCTTGAAGCGCTTGAGCCCTTTATGTTTTGGTACAACACATTGCTCACTTGCACCGCTGAACCCTGCAAATTCATTGCTGCTAAATCTTAACCTTTACTTGAAGGGCAAGTTACCCTTGATTAAAGGAAACCAATTTAGGCTCTGAATGGATTAGTGATCAATTAATTACCTGTTTTTTGCAAGGTTTGTCTTGATCACAGTAGTTTTGATCGATGATTATTGGGTTGCTTACATTGTGCATCACCACATTTTGAAATTTGATGTTTTTGGCGTATCCAGAGCCTCCCTACAAGTCCAGAGCATGTTTGATCTAATTGTCAAGCATGGGTCTTTAATGTTTGTCAATTTTTTATTTAAACCCCCGAAGTTTTTTAAAATCCAAGTTACCCTGGCCTACCTGCCATGTCTTTATTCTGACTCCGTTAGCGGTACCGAAAAGGGTTGCTTTGTTAACCATTACATCCGAAACATAAGCCGCCGAATTATCAGCTCCCAAGCTTCCAATGCTGCAACCCACCAAATCAATAAAAAATACGATTAATTACTACAGAAGATTACATAGATTTTTTTTAAGTAAAATTTGTGCCTAATTAACTTAATTAAATTTATTTTTCCAACCTTATTCCGTGCCCTGGTCCGCAAGTGATAGAAGACGCCATAACATTTCTAGAACCACTCACTATGGAAATACAATCATCACCTTAAAAAAACACAAAAAGAAAAAAAATGAATTAGTTCACAATTAGTTCAAGGTTAGTTTAATGAAGTTGGAGCTAAATTGATATCTAAATCTTACCAGTTCGAATGATGGAATTGGAAATCTGAACATTCTGACTTTCAGTGACATGAATACCATCAGTATTTGGGCTATCTTTCGGTGCCGTCACTAGAAGGTTAATAGCTCTTACATTGACACATTTTTGAAGCACTAGGTGCATCTTTTGTGCGTTTTGGAACCACAGATTGTTCACCATCAAATTATTGCACTCATTAAATGTTACAGCCTGCCAAAAATTGGAAAAATATATATATATATTTACGAGAAAATCAGAACCTGATGAGGACATAATACTAATTTCTATTATATATGAAAGGAAATTAATTTCGGAAAACTACAGAAAAATAATCATATAATGTAGCTTACATGTGGTATATCTGTCATGCAGCTCTGTAAAAAAAAATTACGAATGAAAGTTAGTGACTCAATTAGTAATTAATTATATGAAAGTGCTATATTACAAACTGTGAGCGATAAATCATGACATGTGTTTAATTTTAGGATTATAATTAGATGACAAATTACAGATGTGACAAGTCGTCTAAAGGGCTTAAGACCCAATCCATAAGTGTCATAGTCTGTCAAGTACAGTCCTAATTATCTATATGAAAAAGCACAAATTGTCTACTCTAGGAAAAGGATAAATAATATTAACATTAAAAAGGGGGAAAAAAAATTGGCATTACCTGATGTTTGCTGACTTTGCAGGAATTTTGCCACCAAGTCTTGCCATTCCCGTCAAATACCCCACCACCTTCCACGTTGAGGTTGTCCACCCCATGAAAAACCAGCCAATGTTTTCTGTCCTTCGCGTAATCCGATGGATTGTCCGTGGCTTTAATCTCCCCGTATATCTATATTTTTTTTTCATAAGCATTATTACATGTAACAATAAAAAGAAGTTAAATAAAACAATGTTCTTCTTTTTTTTTTTTTTTAATTTGTATGTGTGGACGCACGTGTTAATTTGTCCTAATGGAATGTTGGTGCAAAACAAAATACCTGCAATGTGAGGTCAGATTGGCAAGGCCCAGAGAAAACAGTTGGTTTAAGATAATAAATCTTGCTCTTTGGAACCACTAAAACGCCATTAGGAGTAGAACAAGCTTTCCTCCAAGCATTTTGAAACGCCTAAAAACGAAGATTAATTATTAATATCTACGTTCATCAATAGTAACATTAATTCCATGCATTTGAACAGACGACAATAAAAAAAAAAGAAAAAGAAACAGAAACTAAAAAGATCACCTCAGAGTCGTCTCTTCCATCAGCTTTAGCGCCAAAATCATCCACATTGACCTCGGCGGGGGAGTTCCCGACCGGCGACCTTGCTCGGCTCCGGCTGCGCTTAGTCAGAACTCCATTGTAATAGTAATGCTGTTGTTGGCCAAATTGATGAGAAGGTGTCTTATAATATGGAAGACGGTAATCTCTTGTTGGGTTGTAGTTATAGGCACCAAATGTGTCATAGGCAAGACATGGCGAGAGGTTAGAGAAGAAGGAAGAAGAGAGAAGAAGAGGGAGACAAATGAGGCTAAAGTACATTTTTTGATCGGTTTCGTTCCCTTTTGTTGGAAATACAACAAAAAGGAAATCTAAAGCACGTTTGCTAGCTGCTCCTCTCTAACTCTAACCTGGTAAGTTTTAGTTTGTCATGCAGTGGGTAGATATTTATAGGAGGTGAAGTGGGAGGACTGTTACAAGAATGGGAGTTTGTCATGTAGATGATGAAGTTACTGCAAATTCAGAGGTGAAAAACAGAGAGAGAGAGAGACTTTTGGGAAGTGTTGCGGCTTGATTGAAGAAATTGCCTTAGAAAGATAAGTCTAAAGCCTCAAAGAACAAGTAAAGAGGTATGGATCAAATGCAGAAAAGGCCGAGACGGAAAGGCTGCTTTGGCAGGTATCCCCTCTTTCTTTTCATGTTACCCTTCCTCTCCAAATGTTAACTTGTCATTTTTACATGTTTTTTTTATTATATATACGTACGTTGCACGTCATAAATAATATCCATAAAAATACTCAAAGAAACAAATATTAGTGATTTTGTGCTAACTCTCGTCGTTCAGTGTAATCACATGCATACGATTATATCATCTAACTAATCACAGTTTGAAGTCTGGGTTAAGATGAACTTTTCCTTTTACAATATAGGTGGGTGTAAAGTAGTTTAGTTTTACCACATTGTATTTTATAATGATTTGGTGCGTAAAAAAAAAAAAGAATTTCTCTCTAAGTCTCATTCAATTCACAAAGTGAATAAGAATATATATTAAATTAACAGTATTCTTGGTAATTAATTCGTTAATCAGCACTCATAAGTCATATGGTTTACCAACGGTGCATTAATTATTTATCATAGAATATATAAATTGCATTATATTTCTATATATATGTGAATATAGATGGACGTTAGGTATACTAATCGTTTTTCAACAACGGTTAGTGTGTGTTGGTATTAGTCCACCAATTGTGTGGAAAACGCCTGGTGAGTTTTGGTTTTTGACTTTCTTTTTTCCTGCCCTACCTGGGCCTAAATAATGAACTAGTAAGTCCACGATCTTGACCTTTTCTTTTGATGTCAGCAGAAATTTGTAGTATTTATTAATTTCCTCCATCTAAAACCATCTAAAATGGCTGGTAAGTAAAATTGAAAAATATATTTGTAAGTGTAATATAGAAAAGTGTAAACATATTAATAATTTGAAAAATATTTCTCATTATGAAACTACGAAAAACCATTTACCACTAATTATTTATTATGTAGACACAATTTATCCATACATATAATCACAGTCCAAATAATTGATTTGCAGAATTTTTTTTTTTTTGGACGGTGATTTTAAGAACATTTTCTTAGTAGTTTACATATGAGTCTACCACAAAGATGACTTTGGGTCGTTTGTTATTGAAAATTTTCTGAGGTGGAAGAAAAGTTAATATGCCTCTGCGCCAGTTTAGCCATAACTTAGGCGCCAACAAATTAATTCCGTTGCTTATAATCAAGTGTGCGTGTGTGTGTATACCTGCTATTAATTCCTTAACTATAATAGCAATATTCCAATGATTAATTAATTAATTAATTAAACTCTGTTAAAAAATTCTGTTATTTATTTATTTTTTGGATGATGATGAGAGACATATGGGTTGGGTAGGAGTAAGTTGGAGAAGTTAGAAGTTAGCAAAGGGCTTAGGTAACAATATATATGTTGGAAGAGAAGCAACTGGTAATTAAGTGTTTTAATCAGGAAAAGAATATGGGCCAACAAAAACAATATTACCGTAGCTCTTTTCCTTTTTAGTGGAATTTTATTCGAAAGAGGTTTAATCCAAACACATAATCTATATCATACTTCCAATCACATCTCTTTTTTCTTTTTAATCTCCAGCATAAGAAAATACAAAAAGAAGGAATTTGTGATATGTGAACTAAGTTATACAAAACGTCCTAAAAGCTAGAGCAAGAGAAGGAATATGTCACTTTTTAAAATTTAAATAAGTAAAATATCATAAAAATAAAAGCAAAAACAAAAATATGAGAAGGTTGTATAACTTAGCATGTGAGTCGATTTTGGGCTGAAAATACAATATAATGAGCTAATGATGAGGGAGTTTGGCACTTGTGTAAAATTTTTCTTCATCGCCTTTCTTTTGTTTTTTTCTTCTACGCTAGCAAGTCTACACTTCCGTGCTGTGTTGGGAAACTGGATCCTAGGAATGGAGACTTATAAAAAGTGATAATTAGTGTATAATAAAAATTAATATTTTGCAGCTATATATTGATTAAAAAGCATTGGCCTCCTTAATACTTCCACATTAATTTTTTGTGTATTTCGTACGGTGTCCGTTATTATTTTCATTTAGTATTTATAATTAGTTTTCATAATTAAGTCCCTTATAATATATTTAATTCAAATGTAAGACTAACTCTATTATCAGTTTGCTTTATTAATTCTTGGTCTGTTTAAGTCTCAAGTATACCTGGTTCTCTTCTTCTTCTTCTTCTTCTTCTTCGTCTTCTTTAATGGAGTCTAATATGGTTTCTTGTCAGATCGACGAACCACTAATAAGTGGATTGCTCAGTGGACAACGGTCATACAATAGAAAATGCTTTCCCATATGAATGCCGCAAAACTAAACAAGTCATATAACGCTGTATATGTTTTTATTATATTCTACATTGAATTTTCAATTTTGGCTTAAATCCTCAAGTTTAGTTCAATAAATATTCAATTCTCAAGTTTATAATATAATTGCTTCCAATCTTGGGTTCTAAATTTTAAATCTTGACAAAGGTGAAGCTCGATCCAGTTTTTTGTTGTAGAGATTTCATCCTAACTCAGCTATCTCATTATAAATTAACACTCTAAATACCCAAAAAAGAAAAAAAAAAAAAAAAAAAAAAAAAAAAAAAAAAAAAAAAAAAAAAAAAAAAAAAAGAGAGAGACAAAGTTCTAAAATTGACCGCGAATTACATGCACCTGATTCCATGCATTGGAAAGTTAGCGATGTTGCAAATATTGTGTTTGGTTTTTTAGAAAGCATTATAATGTAGTAAAATGTAAGTTGCAACCTTTTAGACGTCAATATTACGCATGCAGATCCGGCGCTAAAATACATAAAATAAATAAATCTTGCTCAGGAAACATGATTTGGTTTTTAATTGAATTAAGATGAGGATTAGCTACTTAAGAACATCGTCAGTGCGTCAGGGTTTTCAAATTTCAACAAAAAACGTTGGCATTCATGTGATTGGTAAACTAAGTAGAGATGTAAAAGGGGATTGGCCAATCACGGATCATGAAGGTTAACGAAACATGATCAGGTAATTATATATAATAATTCACCGCAAAAGGCGGATCGATTTACTAAAGCATGTTAATTACATGTATTTTGCATTCTCCTGCGGTGTTGATTTTCAACTTCACTTTTTCCCAAACTTCGTCGCTCCTGGGCAACAAACTGAAGAATTTCAAACTCTGAACCCGCTGCAAACCTAATTTTTGGGACAATAGTATATGGCAATGCAATCATGAACAAATAATTCCAACTTTAGTTTGAACTTCATTTGATGATTCTTTGCTTGTGTATGACTTGTTTCTTTTTTTTAGAGTACGAAACTAAATAAATTAACCAAGCTTGACTTGATTTCAGCCTTAATTTAATGGGAGTTAAGTTAACCTTCTACTAGCTTTTTTTTTTTATCTTTTTCTTTTTGACAAAAAAAAAAAAGGACGAGGACGTTGTGAAGTTTGACCCTTTCGGTGATTCACATAGTGGAAACCGAGCTATAGATGATTCTTTGACCGCAATAATAATGCCCAATTGATTTTTCAGGAATTTGTTAATTTTCTTCCTTTGGGGGAGATAAGTTGGCTAATAGCTACTGATTTTGGTTATTAAATATAAAGAAGCTCACAATATAAACATTGGGCTACTGTTTGGAAGGGGGACATGCCATTAAGCATATGCATATGGGTAGCAGGCTACGTGGTCATTTAAAGGTTGTCCTTTCTGTTTAGGATAGATTAGGCCCTCACTTGTCTGTTTGATCAGCTAAGCGTTACCTACATTTGCTTTCATCTATTTGATTTATAGAATTACTCATTCCCCCAACTCGATGACTATTCGCCCATGGACAGCCACTTCGCCAACCAATTTCAATTGTCAAGGTTTCTTTTAATTCTTCTTAGGTACCAAAAACCCAATATACACTTTGAGCTTTTAGCTACTGACATTGGACGTGTTCCGGGTATGGAGCTTAAGCCTGACCGAAAATAAATGGAAGTGGGAAAATTGTTTCATTCCTTAGTTAATGTGTTCGTTGCGCCGCTCAATCTTGTACTTCGACATCATGGTGTATAATCAAGCAGCCGCAATGCATCCATGACAGTCACTGTATCAAGATCCTTTGTTTTTATTCTTATTCTCCTGGTAGCTCTTGATGGAAGTCCACATCTAACACAACCACATCGGACGGACCTGTGTTTCTTTTTTCTCAGCAGCTGATTTTTCTTTTTTTCCAATTCATATCAGTACAACAGAAAGACATTCTTTTCGCAGTATAATAAATGCAAGTCAAACTGAGGTGAGACCGGGACCTATGTGTTGGCACTTGGCACATGGCACAATAGAACTATGCACACAGTACTACTGCTTCTTCCTCTCTGGCATCGTAAGGAGGTGGCAGTAGGCAATCTAACTCATCAAAGAGATCTTCTCGGCCAGATGATATCCCGGAAATAGGCGCATCCAATACGAAGTCAGGTATGGCTGGAAGGGTTTCCTCTAGGAAAGCTTTCACTGTCTGCAAAACACAACAGCACTTACTTCAGGTCTGTTCCTTCCAATGGATATGCCCAGCCTGCATGTTTCATGTGGGTGTGCATGTACGTGTTCCTCAAGTACAAGAAAACAAGAGAAACTAAAACTGTATTTCTGCTTTACTTTTTCCTGATGTAGCTTCCACAACTCCAATCTATGAGTTCCATGACGTAAAAAGAAACTTTATCATCATGCCAAAGCTCATGAGTTCTTGTTTGCTAAAAACTTAAAACATGTGGGAAAAGCTATCCAACCTAGACCGCTACCCTGTGGAGATACGTTGAGGTCTTCATATGGAAGATTGTTGCCACTTCCCTAGTTTTGCTTATTATGACTATTACCACTGTCTGCTGCTGAGTTCAAGATAAATATGATTTGTGGTTCTTCCGTCATGACATGTAGAATCTACAATTTTCCCTCTTCAGTGCGACTGTTAATTCATCTAATGTTTGGAAACAAACTACTGCTCTATGCTAAGTCCACGTACCTTACACTCTCTGAAGGCCACATCAGCTTTGCGCTTCCACAGACTATTTCCAGGTTCAGAATGGAAAAGGTTAAGTAAAGGCTGCAGGAGGTCAAAATCACGTCAGAACGTCATGGTTGCAAGGGCAAAACCAGCTACGTTTCAGCAATTGCATCACCAAGAAGCATATCTACGAACTTGCATAATAATTGACAAAAAAAAAAAAAAATTCTCCAACATATCATTATTATTAACTTTTAATGAGCCCCCCTTTTTGTCGTTTTCTCTGTTATTTTCTTCAATTAAAACCACTACATATAGAAATTGATTACCACTAAAATCTTAATTATCTTACATATCTACAAAAGATCAAATCCAAAAATTTCACATTTGCTGCTTAGAAGAAGTCAAGACATAATAGTTGTGAAGGCAAGGCCAGCCACGTTTCACATATGTTAGTCCTTGCATCACCAAGAAGCGTATCTGCAAACTCACATAATAATTTTATTCTGCCCAAGAACTTGTTGGAGATCTAATCATTTATTTGTAAATATCTTTAGTTGTATTTTTCCCTTTATTGGTTGATTGAGTCAGAATAGGAGAATATAAATTAGAGAGATTTTGTAGGGTTTACTTTTATTTTAGGAATAGTTTTCCAATTTTTAATTGCTAGATTTATGTACTCTCAGGTGTATATTATGTATGATGGCTCAATGAGAAAATTATCCAAAGAATTATTCACAACTAGAGGACTGGCGGGGCTTTGCCACGGGCCTCACGGACATATGAAAGACACATACACCTTAAGAACACTGAACTCTAAAAACAGAAGGAATCCATGGCAATGATGATGCTGGAGAGCCAATCACTGCGTTTCCATACAATGCCACATGTCAAGCCAGCTTCCTCCCTCTGCCAACTTCCATTCGACGGTACCAACTGTGACAAACTACACACTTCGAAAATTTATAGCCTCCATGGCAAAGACAAAAACTTTTGAATACTTTCAACAACATTTAACCAATAAACACAACTCTTCACACACATCAGCCCCCAATAGTTTCCGACCAGCATACAGATCCATCTAACATGCGGAAAAAAACACATAACAATGACCAAGCCTCCATAAGCATAAGTTCCTACGATACAACTCTAACACCCAATAATTCACAAATGAAAAACCCCAAACGAAAAAAAAAACAACATGATAATTTCACAGAAGGACAAAAATGCAAGACAGTGCAAAATAATGGTCTGAATGCAACAATCCAAGAGACATGAGGATATCATTCAAATAAGAACACCCAAATAGGGACAGGTGGCGTCCAACTGGCGCTGACCCAAATGGGCTTCTCCAAACTCCAGTCACGAACCTGCAACCTTAAGAGGACCATGAGAATTATTCCCTCGGCCTAAGACCACGTGTCGAATACGTCTCCAGGAGGATCGCTCTGAGTGGCAGCCCTAGAGACGATGACGGGATCTTCGTCAACAATCTCATTTGACAGCCACCCTCTACAAATCATTCAATACACGTTGAACGGACTGAATTTTCGAAAATGGTTTCAGTCCGTCATCCTAGTGATCAGGGGAAGAGGGAAAGCTGGATATTTAACAGGAGCAGGAACAGCCCCACCGAACACAGCCCCAAATTACAGCACTTGAGAAGCAGAGAATTCAATTGTCATGGCCTGGCTTATTAATTCGATGGAGCCAAGTATTGGAAGAACCTATTTGTTTTAAAAGACAGCTGTGGAGATTCGGAAAGCAGTTCAAGAAATTTACTCACACCTCGACAACACATCTCTATGCTTTTAGATTAGATAAAAAATTCGCAACACTAGACAAGGAACTCTCACAGTTAATAATTACTACAATACCCTGATGGAGTTGTGGCAGGAAATGGATCTCTTTTATGAAGAGTGGGAGTGTACTACTGATGCACCAAAGTATAAGAAGATGCTCGAAAAGAAGCATACGTTCGACTTCTTGTAAAGATTGAACCCAGAGCTAGACGAAGTGCGTGGAAGATTGCTTAGGATGAAGCCGTTTCCAACTCTCCGAGAATCGTTTGCAGAGGTGAGGAGAGAGGAAAGTAGGAAATGGGTGATGATGAATCCAATCAATCCTAATGCACGTCCACCCATGGAATAATGAAGTTCTGCACTAGTGGCAAGCAAAGGGAATGGTGCTCATGGTCCTCAGACCGAAAAACATAAGGCTGGTACAATTACTGTAACAAACAATTTCACACTCGTGAGACCCCTGTGACTTATATGGGAAGCCTCCTAATTGGAAGCCAAGAAAGCAGTGTGGACGGCTAGAAGCAACCCACCTAGTGGAATCTGACTTAAGAGAAGCCACTGGTGTGAGTTTCTTAGTAGAGCAGATGGACATACTATGTCAATTTCTCAATCAATCCAAGATTGCAACGGGTTCTGAGAATCAAAACTCAAAGAACCCTACAGCAGCTATGGTACAATCAGGTAAAACAAGTCAAACTCTCCCTTCTAAGTCATAACAGACAGATTATTGGATTGTGGATAGAGGAGCATCTGATAATATCAGAGGATCACTTAGATGTATTTGAAAAATATGACAAGTGCAACAATCAGATCATGTATGGGTTGCTGATAGGAAGATGTCACCTGCAGTGGGAAGGGGCACAGTTTGTTTAACAAACATGACACTGAAATTAGTTTTGCATGTGCCTAAGTTGACTCGTAATCTTTTGTTGATCAATAAGTTAACAGAGGATATGAATTGTCATCTGACACTTTTGTTTACTAATTGTGAATTCCAGGACCATTCTTTGGGAAAGATGATTGACATTGCTGAGAAGAAAGATGGTTTGTTCTACCTCAAAGGATCCGGGCTTCCAATAGAGATAAGTAAAAAATGAAAGATAAATATGAGGCACTTTATTGGCACAGACAGTTCCATAAACTTGTGCAAAATGTATTTCAATCTAATATCCAGATCCTTCCAACAGAGAATGGCGGGAATATTTTTCAAATGAATTTAGCCAATATTTTAGGGAAATTGGGATACAACACCAAAGTTTTGTATTGACACACCTAAACAAAATGGGGAGGCCGACTTGTCATTTGTTGGAAGTTGCTCGGTCAATGATGCCAGTTCTGTTCCTATTTCTTATTGGGCGGAAGCTATTCTTACATCGGCCTACTTAATCAATCACTTACCTTCAAAGATTCTTAAGTTCAGGACTCCCCTAAGTATCCTTCGAGATGATTTTCCAAATATCAATCTGTTTAATCCTTTGCCACAAAAAAATATTTGGCTGCATAGTTTTTACCATAACAAGCAACAAAACCGAAGCAAACTTGATACGAAGACTTTTAAATGTGTATTTGTTGGATATTCTCCAACTCAAAAAGGTTAGAAGTGTTATTCTCCTATTCTTAAAAAATTCTTTGCCTTGTGTTGTGACCTTTTCAGAAAACCAACTTTACTACCCAATGAACCTTCTCAAGGGGGAAGAATTCAGGTGATGGAGGTCATTGGGACCCTACTGTATCTCTCCAATATCTCAAGATGTCTCACCTTTTTTACCTATGAACACTGTTGTCACAAAACCAGAAAGTGTCAGTGTCCAAAAGCCATTGAGAGGTCAGACCCTAGCCCCATCCCCAATTCCCAGTCCTATTCCATAAGGGTCCTTTTTATCTCTTGCAACAAATCTTGATTGGAAATTGCACCAACTTGCTATCAAAAACACCTTTATACATGGCAATCTTGATCAAAAAGTACATACGAATACTCCACCGGGATTTGAGTCAATGGGAGAAAGAGGTAAAGTCTGCAAACTTAAAAAATCACTCTATGGCTTGAAGCGTCCCCTCATGCATGGTTCACTAGATTCAGCTCAACCCTTACTCAGCTGGGGTACCTCCAAGGGAAGGCAGATCATACTACGTTCAAAACTGGAAAGCTGGAAGAGGAGTTGTTCTTATTGTGTATGGGATGAGATAATACTTACTAGTGACGATGAAGAGGGGGTTCATCAGCTCAAGAGTAAATTGAAGGAGTTGAAGTTAAAGATCTTGGTCCCCTAAAGTATTTCCTTGGTATTGAAGTTGCTAGAAGCAAACAGGATATTTTCATTTCTCAGAGGAAATACACTTTAACTTGCTGGAAGAAACTGAAAATTGGATGCAAACCAGTAGGAACACCACTAAAGAAGGCCTGGATAAGCAAAGATCACAGGAAAAGAAATTCCTGTAGATGTGAAGAGATAACAACGTTTAGTTGAAAGACTGATTTATTTGTCACAAACACAGCCTGAAATTGCATATTCCGTGAGCATGGTAAGTCAGTATATGCATACCCACCTAAAGACATTTAGAGGCTGTGAATCACATCTTGCGATATCTCAAGGAACACCAGGAAGGGTCTAACGTTTTTTAGTGAAAAAAGGAGCATTGAAGGATATATTGACGCAGTCTGGGCTGGAAGTGAAGATTACAAGTCAACCTCAGGGTATTGTACCAAGTTATTGGGGTAACTTGGTTACATGGATAAGTGAAAAACAGAGTTTTGGTAAGAAGCAGTGCTGAGGAAGAATTTCAGGCAATTGCACAAGGAATTTGTGAAGTGATATGGATGGAGAGACTTTTGCGAGACTTCCAACTCACTACTTGCTCGCCCACCAAGGTGTATAGCAAATCTGCCATTAGCATGATTGCATGAAGCATGTTGGAATCGATCAAAGTTTTATCAAGAATGAGATTGAAGAAGGAAGTATCGATCTCTGCTACATTTCCACACATGAACAAGAAGCAGATATCCTAACCAAGAGCCTATCCAAGTCAAGCCATTAAAGTCTTCTTAGCAAGCTTAGAATGCAAAATATCTATTTCTAAGCTTGAAAAGGAGTATTGGAGATCTAGTCATTTATTTGTAAACATCTTTAGTTGTATTTTTCCCTTTATTAGTTGATTGAATCTGAACAGGAAAATATAAATTAGATAAATTTTGTACGTTTGACTTTTATTTTAGGAATAGTTTCATGTTTTTAATTGCCAGATTTATGGACTCTCAAATATGATGGCTCAATGAGAAAATTATCCAAGAATTATTCACAAAAATTCTTGTTTTAGAACTCACATAATAATTGACCTAAACACTTTTTCGTAGACATTATTAGCTTTTAATGAGGTCCACTTTTGTCATTTTTCCTATGATAAGAAATTTTGTCAATTCAAAACCACCAACTATAGAAATTAATTACAACTAAAATCTAAATTACTCACTTACTCACGTACAAAAGAAGAAGAAGAAGAAGAAGAAGAAGAATACTTGGAATTGATCCAAGAAAAGCCTGCCTAGCGCTCCATCCCTCCCATGTCAAATAATAATAATAATAATAATAAATGTTGAGATTTAGTATCTACGGTTTTGGAACTCTTACCCCTCCTCTTCTCATTCCATGTGAAGCATGCTTTGTTTTTTTTTTTTTTTTAACTTTCTACAATTTTGCCCTTTCTGATTTTGTCTACCTTTTTTACTTTTGTCTTTCTTAGCATAACTTACCTAGACCCTTTGATTCTGTTTAAACTAAGCTTTTTGAAAAATGTTTGAATGAAAAGGATTCAAGTAAATTCATAGTATGGATCAATTATATGCCTCCACTTTCAAGCCAAAATTATCATTACTTGTTTCCTACTCTTTAATCTAGCATGTCAGGAAGCAGGATTATGCACATATTCACTTTGTGAAATGTCCAATATTATAATTGACCTTCTTAATATGGAAAGGAGAAGATCAAATATCAATACTAGAATCAGTGCCCACCTTCACCACATCTCGCACATTTGGTCTGTCATTTCCATGTCTCCAAAGGACAGAGTCCCCATATTCTTTATACTTCTCAAGGATCTATATGGTAACAGAGAAAACAAACAAAATTAGTAATTGGCAATAATTTAAACAAAGAGATCCATTACAGGATTGATCCCTCAGTACCTCACGGCGTGTAAGGCCACTACTTGCCATACCATAAATCTCCGCATCAACACGTCCCAAAGTTTGCCAAGGGCTGTTGAAGATGCAATCAGTCAACTACTACCAAGTATCAACCCAAAAAAATTGCTGAAGAAAAGGTTCAACAAATGGAAAAATAATCTCCTCGAGTAATACCCAAAAAGATGACAAATTGACACAATGCCTTCTCAAGTTACATGCAATACAACAAACTAACGGATAACAGAATAAACTAGAAGTGAAGAACATAGCAAGCTTCCCATGATTAAAAAAAAAAAAAAGAACAAAAAAAACAGTCTAGTCGGGGAAAATTTGGACCTGCTCTACCTAGAAGCATAGTACATTGCAAGCAAAGCATGTTATCACTTGTAGGTAATACAAACACTGAACCGTTCATACATTTACAGCTTTGGACTTCCAGTATTGCCTCTCACTTCCTCTATTATATTTAGTTTCTATTACAATAGTGGATAATAATGGATATAACCAAGTTGAGCAGTAATGCAAGTGCATATTACACATCTCCAAGGGCAATAATGGATATAAGGTGGCAATGCACAACTGACATAGAACTCCCATTTAGGAAGACTTCGAACTCATGATAATGGGAGTTTTCCATGAAAAACTAAAATAGTGAATCAATGAGAAAGAAAACTTCATATACTTATTATATGCAGCACGACCAACCATGACACCATGGGCTCCTTTTTCCAAGGCTGCATTAGCCTACAATTTAAAGTTTCCACAGATAAATCATCGAACTGAACACATGAAAGGCCAAACACAAGATTACAGATGAACAGTTAGCTTCAACAGTTAGTAAAACATGCACCAAAACAAAGATCCAGGCATTGTGATTAATGTCTTTTTTACTCATTCTTTTACCATTGAAAGATGATGGAATATTTAGATTCAATTTTATTAATGAAACAAAAAAGTCCCATGCTTCCCATAAATTCTCCCATTAAAGAAAATGATGTATGACAGTGCTTTTTCACATGTCCAAAATGAAAATATGTGCATATATAACTAAATCGAAAGCTAGCAAAAAGGTCTACCTCCACAACTGAAGTTATGCCTCCATTTATCGTGAATTTTATATCTGGAAAGTCACGCAAGAGGGCATAATAGTACTCATATCTGCACAATAACCAAAACAGGCAAAAAGACAATAAAGTGATTTTATTTTTCTGTAGAAGATTAAGAATATTGACATTTGATGTTGTCAGCCTCTCAGAATTTGTCAACATGACAAAACAAAAATTTTGAAACAAAGCAAAATTCTGGTATTTTATGATTTTATCAGTAATCTGAAGTTCAATCATGCAGTAAAGCTATAATCTGCATACTTCAATGGGGGTATTCTTCGATTATCAGCAGGACTGATTCCATTTAGCAGAGCCTTTCGTGAATGAATAATGAAATGCCTGGTCGGAGACAGGGATGAAACCTTATAGACAAAATCACCTGTATAATCACCAGTAGCTTACAAAATCAGATGGAACTGTATTAAAATAATTTTAAAAAATGTTGCCAGGCAATCCAAGTTTAATTCCCTCATGCATTCAAACAAGACATACTAAAAGAGATAGAGACCTTACAGAGCTCATTGTATGAATCATGATCATCAACACCAATTCGACATTTGACACTAACAGGAACATCTGTATTAGCAGCAATCACTGACATGGCTTCTCCAACAAACTTTCCTTGGAAAAATTAAATAGGTATATCAGAACACAACAACCAGTAAAACTATTCCCTAATCTGCAGAATAAACTCAGTCTAGCGATAAAACCTTTGGATCCAGCATAAGTCGGACACCAAAGCAACCACGCCCAGCAACCTTTGGACTAGGACATCCACAACTGGATTTCCAAAAAAAAAAAAGAATTCGGGAAAAAAATTAAAATAATAAAAATACATCTGAATGGAGCCTAAAGACAATAGAAGGAAATTTCAGCCCAAGAACTCATTAAAATGAGAGATACGAACTTGAAATTAATCTCATCATAGCTGTAAGTGTTAGCAAGTTCTGTAGCTTTTGCTATATTCTCTAAGTTACTCCCACCAATTTGAAGGACAATAGGATGTTGTTCTGAAGAATATGATAAGAATCTGTCCTGAGAATGAGAAATGTAGACGAAGTTACAAAATCAATAGTTGTTGAAAGTATTACTTCTTCAAGTTTCAAAATATGAATAGTTTAGAATATGATACAAGGTTTCCCTTTTGATGGACAATTGTTTCAGCTGTAATCATCTCTGTGTAAAGCCATGCATGCTTTGATATGAGCCGTGCAAGAGTCCGATAATGATCATCTGTCCATTCCATCATTGGAGCTACACTGAAATCCATGCAAGCAAAACATCTTTAAGTTCATAAAGCAAGCTGAAGCCCACCATTTTACAAGCAGATGAAACTGAATTCGAACAAGTACCTAAACAAAGGAGGGGGATAGCGTGCAGCAACCATGCTTTCTTTAATACGTACTTGAACTTTCTGGGAATAAGTACATAACCTCCTCAATACGGTTGAATGCTTGAAACATACATCTAGAGACAATCTCCCGATATTTCTTGGGATAGTAGAATAGAATGGTGTAAACGAAGAAACAAAAGCATATCCATAACAGTTCGCCATCCTTGAACACACATTTCCTTCGCGTTCAGGCACCTATTCAAGAAAACTCCACCAAATATTACGCTCATTAAATTCGTGGTTACATGAACTGTATTTTCATCTTCCTCGCTTTGACTGGCTCATTTCTTGACATTATACGTATTACTAAGAGCAGGATTCTACACAAAACGCGGAAACTCATAGCTCTTCTCCATCAATTGGAACAACTTTCCCCAAATACTAAATCGAGTCTAAGAGGCATTTAATCAAACAGGAGAGTCGCAAAGCAGCAGAGCGAACATTTGAAGAAGCATATCAGGTTATTAAAGCAATGATAGCTTAAACTTACAAGTAGATTGGCAAGTAATAATAGCTGCTTGATAGTTGAACCTCGACGCCTCAGCCTCTCATGAGCGCTCGCTTGGAGCCGCCTCTCTCTCGAAATTTTAGCTTACCACCCGCGAAGATGCTCTGCTTTTCAATTTATTGGCTTTATCCAAACGCTCTAAATTCTCCTGTTTTTTGCAAGGAAAATTTGCAGTTTTCCACGTAGGTTTCCAAATCTAGACCATGCCCACTCGCCTGCACCATCCAGAACTGAAAAAAATGTTACCCTAATTCTTCAAATTAATGGTACAACGAGCATTATTTACTATTATTGTTCAATCACACTTGATTTTCAAAGTTTAAAAGTTTCCATGTCATACCTAAATTACATGATTCTTTTTTGTTATAAAACAATCAATCTTAAGTTCCAAGGAATTGTTGAAGTCTCAACATGCTCATGCCCAATAAATATGGTATTCAATCTGCTTGCAAAATTGCTTCCAACCACGTAAATGGGTGACTCACTACTCACTACATTGGGAGTTTTGTAGCTCATTTCAAGTTCTTAAACAAGTTCAGATGACAAAAACGCTGACCTTATTAATGATATCCTTGGATAAATTTATTTAACTTAAATTGATATGGTAGAGAACCAATGTATTTGAAAAGATTGAAAGAAAATAAGACACCCTATAAAAAAAGAAGGAAAGATACAGAAGTATAAATAAATTGGCTAAATAGCTCCATTCTTGTTGCCCGGAGAATGGACTAGAGAACCTATCTCTTCGATTGACCATAGCCTTCCTCTAGCTCTGCTCGGCAAGGTAGACCGATGTAAGCTTGAAACTCATACTGAATACTTCTAGATTTCTATCCAAGAAAGAAAAATTTATGCTAACAGGAGTATAATACAAAAGGAGACAATCCCATCTAGAACGGGCGATAATGAAATTTTACAGTGAGGCCTAGAGGGTGAGCATGGCCATCATCTCAAGGTGCGGTGGCTACACTTCAAATATCAAATGGGCATCCATATGCATGTTGTGAGAGCCAAGAACAGAGAATACAAAAAGTAGGAACTGGAGCGGCCTTTTATGGTAGCCCTGCTCAGACAAGAGATTCTGGATCTGTAGATTGAGTCCAACTTGATCTATGTACTTTGTATGCAGCAGCTCTACATGCACAAATGATGCGTATTGCAAATATTTAGGTGCTCAACATCTAGAACTGCCTTAGCTGTCACAGAAATTGATCTCCAGCTGTCACGAACAGCCAAACTAGAACCCAGGTTCAGATTTTTGATCTCTTTTGCTTCTGGAGAACAAACCGGACGCTTTCCTTTCCTAGTTCTAATGTCTTCACTCTTCCATCATCAAGCATGACAGACACTTGTGATGTCCTGTCAATAACATCAGTGACAGTCCCCTTGTGCCTGGATATTGAATGAGCAGAGAAATGGGGAAGTCACAAGAAGGATTAGTTTTTGACCTTGAAGAAATAACTTACTCTCATAAAGAATAAACTGTAATATGAGCAGGGAGTTAAGAGCCTGACTTTAACACACATTAATCAACCAAACAAAGAGATGCCAAAATTTACCACGTATTATCAGAAGCTTGATGAACTTCAACTCTCTTCCCAGCTGCATCCTTACCCAGCTTTTTCAAAATCCAACTGGCATCCATCATTCCATCCATTAAACTGTCTTGATGCGATTGTGTAGCATCAACATCAGAATCTTCATTAACAGACGATTTCTCAATGAAGGGTGATGGTCTCTTTCTTTTTGACCTTTGGCCCTTTATAGAACTCCTTTCTTCCTCAAAAAGTGGTAATTGAGAATTCTGATTCTCAGGATTAGGCTTCTTAAATTTAAACTTGAGCAGAGGTTTGGAGTCCTTGGGTAAGAGATTTGAGGTAGGCGTACGCCTTTGATCCTCATCATTCTCATTAGACGTATTAGCTCTGCCTTCCAGATTCTTCTCACCAATTAACTTACCCCCTCTTAGAGGAGGCCCACCAGTGGCAGGTCCAGCAGCAACCTTGCTTCCTTCGTTATTTCTCTTCCCAGGCACAACAAGTGATTCTTCCGGAGGAGAAGCCTCATTTGCATCACCATTACTTGCCCTGCCAAATTTGTGGTTTGCCTCTGGGGTTCCTATCTTCACTTTTCCCAACTTTATCAAGTTTCCTTCTTTTCCCGCAATTCTCAAATTCCTTGATTGACTCGATTGTTCAGCTTTGTCCCCTGCAAGCAGCATTAAGCATAAGGACACAGGTCCACAATTTCACAAAGTTGTGCACCTACCTTCTCATGATTTGTTGCTATTCATTAATTTTTTTCCTTTTTTCTTCAAACATCCTTTAAAAAAACAATAAATAAATAAATAAAGCCTTCCCAAGCTAAACCAGGTATTGCTTCTATTTATGACCATAAGAATGTGTCAAAAGCTAAATAGCCTACATCGTTCAATTGGAATTTGAAACCATGAAAACTGTGTATTTTGACAGGACAATGTGTTTAAAATGAGATAGATATATGTTTGACTGAGCATGAACACAGAGAATGTAAGCTGATCAATAACTGCAGCAGGTAAATGAATGAAATACCATTTGAGGAAATGAGCTCTTGTTCCCTTGGCACACTAGCATCAGACTTTGGAGGGTTCGTTACATTTATTTTCCGGGCACCTAGATTTATGACGAGCTTTTTTGCTTTCAAGGACTTTGACTTGCTGGCATCTTTACCATTATCATCTCCATTGTCCATATCAGGTAATTTGCCACTCTTGATTTTAAGAATTCGTGATGTTCTATCTTCACCGCCCACCATTACATCATCCACAAATCTGTGTTTTAAAACACCTGGTTCATTGGTTGAACATATTCCAGCAACGGAAGAAACATCTTGGCCTTCAGTTCTTTTAGAAAACATGACATTGCTCTTGTCTTCATCAAAGTTGTATCCTAGAGAATGGATACTCTGACTATCATCAAAACTTCGGCGTGATTCATCTTTGCCAGTACCAGATGATTCATATAGCTTTTTCTTGGGATATTTCTTACTTGGTTTTTTGCTGTATTCCTTTGACTTCTTAGGTGACTTATCAACCCACCCTTTGAGAGAGAATTTCAGGGAACGCCCAAAGTCATTCTTTGACATCATAGGCCCATTCTCTTCATCGTCTGAATATGGACTGATTAAAAATATTTCTTCTTGGGTTGGCAACCCTGCAGCAGCCCTTAAACTAGCAATTAGATCTTTATCAGATTTGTCTCTTCTCCTCCAAAGCTCTTGAACAGCATCCTCTAGGTCCTTTACCTGACAATGGAATTCAAAATTAGAACACAAGGGGCAATTTTAATATCCCACTCTCATCCCTCTCATCTTCCTGCAGGCTTCAGCATCAGAAAGACGGGGACAAAGGAAATACAGCTAACTTTAAACAACCTGATAGCATTCGCCACGGCATGTCGCACACTTGTACTGGAGATTTCCATCCACTTGAAACTGCAAATATTTCTCATCACTGCAAAACATTTCACTTGCTTATAAGATATCTATCACCAAGAAGCAGTCATACAGATAAAGCAGCTAGAGAACAGCAAGCAAACACTTCTTTTTGACACTAAAATACATTTAGAAAACGCAAGTCATGTAGACAGAATTCATTTATCAATTTGGATATTGAATTACGGCCATGCTTCCTGTCAAGAAAATAGCTAGTAGATGTAGCCCTTCATGCAGTCTTTCAGCAAAATAGAATAAAACAAACAAATTGCAAGCCTTCTTCATAAAGCTCAGATGACAAAATATTTTGGAGACGGATTTTTCTTATACCATGCAAAGAACAAGAAGAAAAGAAATATTTTAATATTCTCAATTATTTAAAACATGAGCATATCAAATTAAACCTATCAAGTAACAGAAAAGAAAAAAAAAACAATAAACATATCAAATTGCAGTGCATAGAAACAATTTCCATTACTAATACAACCCACTCATCCAATCCCTACAGAAAAACGTAATAAAGGTAGTTATTAACCTGATACCATCACACTGGCAGTGCACCCAACGCTGGCAAACATCACAGCAGACCATGGGTGTTGATTCTGAATCTCTATAAACCTACAAGACAGTAGTGTCCCAACACTTGTTAGTTCAGATCGTAAAAAGAACTAAAAATAAAATAAAGAACAAGATTTTTTATTAGACTGTGCAACTGGTATAAAAAATAACCAACATTATAGTGAAAAGCCAAAGTGTGTTTGGTATGGTCTACAGAAGGTAGGTACGCTCAAGTAAATAAAACTTCAAAAGATCCATCTTTGAGAGGCAGCCATACCTTCAAACACACAGGACAATAATTCCCCTTCACAAACAACCTCCCACATGCATCACAACAAGTGTATCCCAAAAACCACCTAGAGGTCCCACATAATCAAGATTAGTGCTTGAAAAGAATGAAATACAATAGAAAGTTGCGCTTTCAAAATCTTAAGCATTCTGGAACCATCTGGAAAACTTGTAATATCAACATGCATAGGAAAAACCAGCAGCATGGACAAACTAAAGCTTCTGCATTCAAGTCTATAATCCTACCGCACACTTAAACCATTCCCCGGGACAGTGGATCCACAGCTGTGACACCTGGTATGCTTCGGGCACAAATAAGGTCCAGAGGTGACATTCTGCATAACACATAGACAACTATATGAAGCATTGGTCAATCTACAAATGGGAGTAAAGCCTCATCAATATGAAAACCTAGCCACCTACCTTGTGTGACGGGTGTTGACAGTAACAATGATATGCATCATCACATCTTTTGCAGAACATAAGCCTGGTTGGATCTCCAGTACTTCGACATACCTAATGAACAGAAAAACATTAGACATCTATGAATACTCTAAAGCAGGAATCTTTGATAAGGATGATGCTAAACCCGTCATCTCTCAAAAGCACTTCCAGCTCACAGAACATTTATAATTAGCATTTCAGAAATGGCTTCCAATCATCAAACTTTTCCAAAACAATTACCTCTAGAAAGAACAGAAGGGCGATAGCAACAATGACCCCGTTTGGGAACAGCTTTTGTGACCCCGTTCTAGAAAGGAACGGTCAAGATGAAATTGCTGAAACTAAAAGCTAAAAGCTACCCTTAGATAGCTTTTTTGAAACTCTAGTGCTAATTGCTAATGCTAATGCCAAACTAGGCGAATATTTCCTATAGGATAAAGATGCGGAGAAATTTTATTCACAGAGCTAAAACCCAACTAGTCAAAGAGTACAGTCCAAGAGAGTTCAGTTGATTTCAGTACCTCACATGTTCGACAATAAGGGCATGTCCAGGAACTCCAATGAAACAGATCTGCAAAGGATGGCAGTAATAAGAATTCAGAGCACCAACTACCTAACAAAAATTGAAGGATGGAATGATGCAGTACCTCGATATTGGGCCCATGATTTCAGGCAGCTCCTGTGGTACTTCTTGCCACAGGTTCGGCAAGACAGCATCCTTCTCGCTCTCTCACTTCCTTCGCTTTCACCCAAAAAGCACATTCTGCATATAGCATTTGCATTTGATTGGCCATGCTCTTCTCCAGCGGGACTTTTTGAGGCAACCTGTCAATGAAAGAAAACTGTTGGGTGTGTAGAAAAGAACAAGAGGATGCATATGAAATCCATGAAAATGAAGGATGCGAAATTCCTAATTGAATTATTTTCCCTTCCCCTTCCCGATTCCCTTTCAAGCTCAAGATAATTCTTTTGTAGCTTCTTGTGGCCATAAATAGAGAAGAATCTCGAAACAAACGCTGAAAGAAATAAACACCTAGACAGCCTACAGAGTCCAGACTAAAAGTAAGTAGTAACATTCAATCCAACTTAACATTAAGAAAGCAGCGACGGAAAAAAGAAAAAAAACTAGACCAATCATCATCAATGTACAAAAAGATTGCTTAGTCCAAAACTTAGGTTACAGAAACAATTTCAAACTAACAATAATTATACGACCAGGTAACTTACTATCAAGCTGAAACTAAACAAAGAAGCACATTTCGAAAGAAGTGCAAGAATCTACCCCAATATCTCCAGATTCGACCCTTCTTGCATAATCCTCAGCAGCGACCATTGCAGCAGTAGCCTTCCTTTGAAGAGCGAGGCGCTTGGCCTGAGCGGAGAGCGCAGCCGCATCGTCAACCGCATCGGCGCCGCCGCCATCTCCGGCCGGTACGGGAACAACTTTGGGCACGGGAACCTGCACAGTCCCGTCTGTAGAAACCCTAGCACCCCAAGGATCGTTCAAGAACTCCTCGACTCGAATCACGTCATCCCAAAACCCAATCCTGGACCGGGACGCCTGGAGATTCCGAGGAAACCCTAGCGAACAGAAGCAAATCCGGCGACTGCAAAACAAAGCGAACCCAGAAAAAAACCACTAAGAGAAGCGCAAAAAAAGAAGAGGCTTCTTCTAAGAGCGGGAGAGGTTGAAATATTACTATACCATGTAATTGGGCAAGCTACGTGAAAGGCCATAGTGAGGGATTTTGGGATTTTGAATTTTTTGAGTTTTTAGGAGAGATTAACAGACCCGAAGGCTTCTGAAAATTAAAATTAAACATAAAAATAAAGGAAATAAAAAGATTGAGGGACCTTGGAGGGATTTTAATCTTGTATTTTTCTTTTTCTTTTTTCTTTCCGCGATTTGGTTTAGGGAAAAGGGAAATAAAAAAACAAAAATCGGCGGACTCGTACTCGTGGTTCGGGGGGTTCTCGACGAGACTTGAGCTTTGGTCGGGGGATGGTGTTGGATCTGGTTTCTATTCATCATGGGGGATGAGGGCTGCTCTATTGTGCGAAAACGCACTGTGAGCCTACAGCTTACTCGAATGGAAATATGCCACGTAGGAAGAGTATATTCTGTGATCTTGTCCAAACAAAATTTAATGCGTCAAACAGTCCTAAAACTTTTATAAATTTACCAATTAAGCCCTTCAATTTTGATTCAGATCCATTGACTAGAGCCGTCGAATGGCCTTGGGTGACTACTTAAGCCTTAAACTTTGACTCATAACAATCTTTTTTAAAATTTTTACTACAACTCTAGCTATGAATGGTTGTATTATAGTGAGCACATTCGAACTATGGTTTCCTACGAGCAGTGATTTAGCTTTCTAGTGTGATGGCCGTTCTTAAAAAACGTCATTTGCACATAATTGGTTTTATCAAATGCCAAGATTTTATATGGATTTCAAAAAATTGAAAGTCTTAGGGTTCTAAAGGATAGAATCATAATTGCACGGGCTTGAAGCTAATTTTAGGGGCATGGGATGCCATGGACCATGGTGAAAATCACCACATCAAGGTTGGTCAAGTCCATCAAATGGTAGCAAGCAAAGGATGTGGTGTTGAAGACCGAAGGCGAAGACTGATTTGACTTGATTAGTCAAAATATAGCCATGCACGATTTTTAACTCCTTATGAATGCATGGCAAAATTGATGATTACAAGACATATATGAGATCAACATGTATCATCCGCTTAGCTAAATCACAATTGTCCAATTATTCTTAGCCTGTTACAAAAGAAATTAGATTAATCAATATGTTTTGATAATTATACCAAATGGGAATGACCCAAAATAACCATCAATTGGGCTTAGTCTAAGATAGAGCGGACTGGCTCAGAAGGATTCTCCACTCAAGAAATGAATCCTCTAGAGGATAACAACCAATCAAGGTGGGATTTCTATAATCAAGGAAAATCCTAGCACTGATAACATTCCTACGAAGGCACAACAAAAGCACCCGATGTGTATAAAAAAAGACTCCCATGACTTGCCAAGGTACTTTTTTCTCTTTGAAAAAAACCCTAGCTACTACTCTCAATAAAAGTACTAACTTCACCGTCGAATGGTTCCCACAGAGAAACTGTCCCCGGGCCTAACGATTGTCTTTTATTACAGATTTTGATCCTAGTTTAGCCTGGCTTGCTTACCACCTAGTTCAGCCTAGCTTGCTTACCACCTAGTTCAGCCATCCTCATTGGCAGTTTGACTATTAGATAGTTTTCACTGATCAAGCTTAATAAGACTAAGATTCATTTATAGATAATTGTCCTAAGGTGATCTTTTATCTCAAACTTTGTCCATATAAAATCCCTTAACTCCATTTTGTCCTAATAATAGCATTTCCATCAATTTTATTATTATATTTGACATAAGTTATTGAAGTGGCAATTTCATAGACTTTACCGTAGCCCACCCTACTATCGTGGATCCCTCTTTAATTACAATGAATTACCATATTGTACGCATATCAAACATGAGATTGAAATGACACAAATACTTAATTTTGGTGACTTGAAATGCAAATTCACTTCCTCTCATCTGACTCTATTGGAAACGTACCCAAAATCCCCAAAAATAATTTTTAGAAAGTTTTTTTAAATTCTTTAGTTAGTGCCTATCTAACTACTTTAAATGAAAAACAAAAAAATTAAGAACACCTTAAAATATGCACCGATTGAATGGATTCGAAAAAATATAATAAGGGTAAGGATAGATTACCCAAATGGAACATAAGCATGTGAAAGCGTGCTAGCTGGGTCAATTGGATTGGAGAGACAAATAAGCATCTGCATTAAGAAAATTGAAAGCATTTGAAGTCAATTCAAACCTTTCATAATGCTTATGATGCAAGATGGTGTCTCGGCTGCTTTCACTCCAAACAACTCATTTGACAATAGCACCTCATCCAACTAGTAAACTGTGGCGGGCAGTTGTTGCCTCAAGGGATTATAAACCTGTATCTGAAAAAATCCAACATAAATTGACCTGATTGTTATGGGTGGGAGAAAGGTGAGTGTGAATCACATGGTTGGTGAGCAAATCAACGACGACATATATGAAATTTTGGGGTTGTTTCCAAAGATTTAACAATGGAATTCGATGGAAAAAATAAATAATATGTCACCAATTGGAAACCGTCATGTTTTGCTTGATTTTGGTAGCCAATTCAGATTGACTATTTTAGGTCAGCTGGCATTTCAATCAAAAACAAAGGGGAAGATGATGAAATTTTTAATTTACACTTCAAGTCACCAAGATTATATGTTTGTATCATTTTTTTGCCTCAAATTTGACTTTCATATAATATGACCATCCATTGTGATAAAAAAAAAAAAAAGCCATGGTGGCAATGCATGTAACAGTAAGGTCATTGAGTCCACATCAGTAACATCTGTCAAAGATAACATTGAAATTGATGAGGTGAATAGCACAAATGGCTCCAAAGTTTTAATTCTCATTACAAATCAGTCCTTAACCTTCATTTTATTGGTCTCAAACCTTTATCATTCATTTTATATTGGTCTCTAACCCTAAGTAAGCATAAAAACTTGATTTATAGAAAAGAAAAAATGATAGATTAAATTGTCTATTAATAATAATAATAAATTATGAAATGGTTTGAATTTATTATAAGACAATCACCAAATAGTTTGAATTTGTTAACTCTCACAATTTATTTGACGCTAACTTTAAAATTCTAATTGAAATTATTTGGTAATTATTTTTCTATAGATTCAAATTACGTTATAATTTTCTAACATTTAATAGACAATTTAAACTACATATTTTTCCTTTTTGTAAATCATGTTTCTGTACTTGTCTAGGGCTAATGATCAATATGTAATGAATTATAAAGGTTTGGGACCAATTTACAATGAAATAAAGGTTGGGGATTGATTTGCAATGGGAATTAAAAATGTGGGAATAACGGTGCTTTTTACCCAAATTCATGGAATGACTATGATCATGACAAAATATGGAGTTAAAAGACCTTAGGATAACAAATTTTGAAGTAAAGGACTACCTTAGGATGACTATAAAAGCTAGAAGATCATAAATGGATTTGACCTGCCTAATTTTTGTTTATAGGTTGAGATGTCTAACTTTTCAAGAGATTACTGATATACACAGTTGATTAAAGAAGTTTTGTGAAAAGCTGTGGACCTTAGTCAAAATGAGCCATTAATTAGTTGTTTTTAGGTTATGTTTGTAATAAGCCTAAATTTATATTTACCCCTCAACTTTGTCAACTCGAACACATAATTAACTTTAACTTGGCCTAACTCAGCCCTTAAACTTCACAAAATGGGAAACTTAGCCCTTTCAGATGATGTAACTTTTTTTCTGTTACTCAGAGTGACCCCATTGAAATGAGTTAACTAAAATTGGTCTAGACTTAATAAGCAATTAACCCACCAACCCTCCATCTCCACTATCAATTACAGTCATCTAAGAAAGCCTAGGTCCTTATATTCTTGCATTAATTTCTGATTCAATGAATTGGATTACAAGGGAAATTAAAATAATTAAAGAGGAGGAATTTTTTTTCTTTTTATTTTACTACTTGGCTTATCATCCAGGCTGGGCACAAACGGAACCACAAGCCATGAAGAACACCACCGCTTCTCTTCTTCATGTAACTTCCACCGCTATTTCTCCACTATCGACCACCACATCATTACTTCTCTTCCTAAAGCCTACAATCTCTACTTTAGATTATCACTGATTTTTACTACTGCTACTTGATCCACCATCAATGTTGTTGTTACTGCTACAGCTGTTGTTGCGTCTATTAATATCTTATCTTCTCCTTTCTTCTATTTATCCCCATAAATTTCATCTCTTCTTTTTGCTTGTGGTTCCACATACATTACATAATGATTACGGCAAGGGGAACTGTGAGTCGGATTGAGCATCAGGGGTTTAATTCACAATATTAATTAGATTCAAAATTAAGGAAACAAATGAAATGATCACCTATCTACTTTTGGGCCAGCTGGGTTGCCTCTCTGTATAGGGGTTTTCTAGGTACCATAATCCACAAAAGTTTTCTTGCTTCGCTATTGGCTTTATTTAGGGTTTTGCTCTGCTAATACAATCCTTGTAGAAAGAAGAATCAGGCACCAAACATGTTAGACTCGAAGCAGAGTTGAAACCCCTAAATGATTTTAGCAGTAAAGTTGGGGCTTGGTGTTCAAAAAGATGAGCACAAAAAAACTCACTTATGGGTTTAATTACTTACCAAGTTTGTATCCATCTTGCATGTTTGATCTGGACTAGTTTCAGCTAACTTATTTCAGTTGGATCATTCTCAATAACAGAGAAAAATTACACTGTAACTTGAGGGGGTTAAGTGTCCCATTCTTGTAAAGTTTAAGTGACCAAGTTAAAGTTGAAAGCGTTATGTATCCAAATTGAGAAAATTGAGGGGGTAAATATAGATTAACTGTTTGTAGTATATGCTAAATTTATGGTTTGCATTGCGAACTTAACTATCACATTACTTTGGAAAAGACTATTTTCTATCACTGATGTAATAAATGCTCTCTTGTTAATCCTTTTGTTAATCCTTGGTTGATTAATTTTGTTTGCATGCAATTACATTCTTTGCATGTAGACCATAAGTTCTATTAGTTTTTTTTGCATTTTTTGAAGAAACTTGTGCTACACTTGTTATTCTGGTTGCTGGAAATACTTGTCACTAGATAGATACATCTTAAGAACAATGAAATACCTAAGACATGCAAGATAGTTTAAAAGGTATAAGTTGCAAACCTTGTGAGATGTTGTGTAAATTGATTGGGAACACATAAAAGAAAAAAAAATGTGTTCGTGGGTTAACTTGATGAATGGTTTAATACTCTAAGTATGTATTGCAGTTAATCTTGAGGTTTCATTTCTAATTCTGGAGTTGTGCTATTCTTTTTTTTTCCTCATACTATTAAAGCATCTGATTTTAGCATTCGGATCATGTCACTTCTCAATTTGCATCTCGATTTCATCATACTAAACTGAATTGGTTTTCTAAATGAATAAAAAGCATATGATTAAAGCCTTAACTATTATTTTTCTATGCTATAAGGCAAAACACGATGTGACACACACTTAGTAATATGTGTGCACACGTAACACTAGACATAACATATATACATATCTAGTCATAACACATGTACATATGTAGTTGAATTAATGTGCATATCAATGTGAGTTTATTTTGAGTGAAATAAATTTTTATTTTTTAAGTAAGAGATTTTAAACTTGATTCATAATATTGTGTGTCAAAAAAATCATTTAAGAGATGTTTCATGTTAGTGCCTAATTGTAACTCAAAGAGATTAGTTTTTTGCTATACATTAAAGAATACTCCACTTACATTACATAAGTGAGGCACACTTGAAAAAAATTGAGACTCCACTAGTTTGGCCTAATAGCTTAGGCCTTGAGGATAATATGGTAAGGTCCAAAGTTTAACTATGGGCTCCACACTCTTTCTCCAAAAAATGTCATACAAAACTGGTCTAATTGTTTTTCGAGTCCCAAAAAAGTTGTCATTCCTCTTTTCTTATTTAGAATATGAATATGTCTTCCTGTATATACTTGTAAACATACTTTTGAATATAAAAAAATGGAGGTAGGAATATGGGAAAATGTGAAAATTTTAAAAAATTTTACATAACCTTGTAACCTGTAAAAATTTTATATATTTATTTTTTAAATGCCTATGTTGGTTTTTACCTTTTATCCTTCATGAATACGATAGCATGATCCATTTTTGAACTAAAATAAGAATATGGACAATGGTCAATAACGTAAACAACGATCACATTTTTTAATTTTTTTTTTGTTAAGCAAGTTTAAAAAAACAAACATAAAAAGGAGGGTGTGAGAAGAGGGTATAAATTCAAAAAAAAAAAAGGAATGCACCAAATTGCGATAGGTGGGGAGAGAATTATGCAGAGGAGCGAAAGATAGAATAAAAAGAATTCTGACCCTTTCTTCTCTTCTCCGGTGATTTCCCATTTTCTCCTTTTTTCTCCAGTTTCTTGCTTTCTCCCATCCACATTTCATCTCAAAAATTAAGAAAACCTAAAGGACAAAAAAAACATTCTTCTTTGGTTGGCGACCAATGTGATTAAAGAAATATGTCAACCGGTGTGACACCCATTGTTGATAGCTTGTGCTACTTTTGTCCTTCATTACGGGCTAGGTCACGGCATCCAATCAAGCGCTACAAGAAACTGATTGCCGATATCTTCCTCCGAAATCCAGTATATTGGTTTTTCATTTAATTTTGTTTTTGGTTCTTGTAGTTCCTTGGGAACTTTTATGTGTGTATTTTCAATTTATTACATTGCAGGAGGAAATAAATGTGAATGATCGTCAAATTGGCAAGCTTTGTGAATATGCCGCCAAGAATCCTCTTCGGATTCCCAAGGTACTTATTGTCCATTTCCTTGCGTCCTTTATAATTGGTATGATCATATTTTCAACCTTGTTGTTTATGTTTTCAGATTACAAGTTCATTAGAGCAGAGATTTTACAAGGAGTTGAGAACAGAGCAGTTTCAATATGTTACAGTTATTGTGTGCATTTACAGAAAGCTCTTGGTCTCTTGCAGAGATCAAATGTGAGTTTTTCTCATATTTTCTTTCTTTGAAATTTATGTATCTATGACTGCTAATCACCTATTCAGTTTATCAGACACATGGGGTAATTATATCTGTGAAACCTGAACTTCATAAGAAGTTATTAAGTTGTTGATAAGGGTGATAAGCTATTTAGATAAAATATGAAAGTCATTGTTTGGATATGTCTTGGTGATAAATTCTTCATTAGAGCGGCTCTCTAAATGTGGGAGATCATTTTGCATTTGGAAATCTTAAAGATGAAGGTCAAGTTCAATGTGAAATGCAAAATTTGAATTATTAACAATCATGTGTTTCTCTATACGTTCAATATTTCAGGCCTTTGTTCGCTAGTAGCTTTCTTACAATCATACAAATCCTTCTAGATCAATCAGGGAAAGATGAAGTATGTCAATTGGGATGTCAAGCTCTTTTTGATTTTGTGAATAGTCAGGTAGGAAATTTTTTTGGATTACCATGTTTCTAGGGTTCTAAATCACTCATTCAAAAAAAATTGTTGCAAATTTAAAGGTTTTCTTATAGATATTTGCCATACTAATTTTTATTTATTTTGGCTAGCCAGAGGGATGGTACTTATATGTTCAACTTAGATGCCTTGATTCCTAAACTGTGTGCATTAGCTGAAGAAATGGGAGATGGTGCTAGGGTTCAGAGGTTTCATTCTGCTGGGCTTCAATCACTTGCGGCTATGGTACTAGTTCTCTGACTTCATATCTTATATGCTGAAAAACACAAAGATATATTGTGTCGTGATAAATGAAGAAATTTAAAAAGAAAATCCTCTATCCTAAAATTATTGTTGTTTTCTTCATTTTTATAGATATTGAGGTTCCCACCTAAATTCTAATCATATTTAATGCTATGTTCCAAACAATCCATCCACCCATTGCATGTATACTCGCATCATTGGTCTAGTACTTTAAGATTAAACTTTTACGTCTCAACCAATATTTTTGGCATGAAACCTTTTTTTAAAAAATTGACATCATTTGTAGGACAGAGGTTATAAAATCCAATTTAGTAATTTCCTTTACTTTACTAGGTGACATAAAACATATTATGTCATTGTGATTTCGTCAGGCACTTTATTTTTGAAATATTTAACTATGACAAAATATCACCACAAGTTAAGAGTTAATTCATTTTAACTTAAAGTCAACTTAATGCAAAATTACTTATTTTTATTTTTACATATTTTTTCTCTGGAACTAATTTCATTTGAAAGTCAATATTATGTAGTTAAACATATAATTTTTATAATCTATTAATTTTTCATGAATTTTTCCTTTTTAATGCCTAAAAATAGAAAAAAAATTATAAAAGTTTAATAGCATCATGAAAATTTACTTTCAAATAGATTATTACATTAATATTATATTGGCCTTCAAATGAAATTAGTTCTAGACAAAAAAAATGTAAAAATAAAATAAGGTATTTTGGATTAAGATGACTTAAATTAAAACAAATTGACTATAATATAATTTCATGCACTTCTTCAAGATAACAAAATTTTGCAACATTGATAATCTAATGTTGACTTCTAATTATTATTCAAACTTGAAACAACTCCCAATTGAAAGCATTCCTTTTATTCTTTTATCAATCATATTTTAATGTAATGATTTCCATTATTTTTATATTTTTTCCTTTGGTCTTACATATTTTTTTATTTTTTTTCTTTCATCCAAAAGGATTTTTGGTTTGTTGTGATATTCATCCTTATTTTTCTATCTTAGCTAAATTTTCTTCCACAGAGGATAAATGTTAGAGAAGGGTTAACTTGACTTTAGTAAACATTTTTATTAATTGTTTTGCAGGTTTGGTTTATGGGTGAATTTTCGCATATTTCTGCCGACTTTGATCATGTATATTTCTTCCCTAACTACTAATTTATGTTTTTTGGGTTCTTTTAAATTAGTTTTGTATCATCACACCCATTGGCGATCAAAATGCTTGAAGATGAAGGAATAAATGTTAATTGTAGGACATTCAAGTACTTAAAATATGATAGCTTGTAGAAGAAAAATGAAGGATGGAACGATATAAAAGATCAATATGAAATATATTTGGAATAGTTTAGTTGAAGAATCTATTAACTTGTAAGAGTCCAATTAGTTCGTTGAGCAATTGAACCATGATGAGGATTATGATAAAAATGTCCCCAATAAAACCCAATAGCTTCATACTTGCTTAAAGCATGATTATTATGCCATGACAATGACATGATTCCAAAAAATATTTAGCCATAGTTTTATTGAATTTAAAAGAAAAATAAAAAGAAGTTCATATAAAATATTATAAAGGAAAATAAAAGATATTTTATAAATTCTAACAGGGTTGAATTTTGGGACAATCCAATTTCTCTGAGGGGGCTAAAAATGTTTTTTTTTTGTCTTGGTGTCTCCAATAGCTCCTGTAATCTGTAGTTTTTACCATAGCAATACTAGCCCTTATTGCAGCCATCTCTATAGAATCTGTTGTTTTATTTTGAGAAATCAACAAAAAATTGTTTACCTAACTTGCTGCATTAAAACCTTAAACATGATACACACACACACACACATACACACACACAACTATAGGTTTAGCGACTTGCATAGGAACATAAGTTTAGAGATTATAATTTCTCATATGCCATAGTTGAATGTATCTTATTGTTTAACCATATCGTCTATGGTTGTTTTCCTCATTTTTCCCCTCATTTTATATATTTTTCTTCAGTTACAATGTAGAAACTTCATATAATTGTTTAAATTTTCATTTAAAAACCAGGTTGTTACTGTAGTATTGGAAAACTATAAATATATATCTGAAATAATGGATGAGAAACAAAAGAACACTTCAGGCGAAAAAAATTTCCCTTTGGAAGAAGAAATAACGAAGCTATCATGGAGGAGCATTGTGAGTGAGAAAGGAGAAGTTTATCTATCTACGTAATTACTCTTCCTTCATTCTTCAATTGCTACAATTTAATAGTCTAATGAATGCGGTCGAGCAATAACACAAGCCATCCTTTTTCTTTGTTATGATAGGGAAGATGTTGAGAATCCTAGATTTTGGTCAAGTGTTTGCCTGCATAATATGGCCAAATTAGCAAAAGAAGCAACAACTGTACGACGTGTGTTGGAATCTTTATTTCGCTTTTTTGATAACAAGGACTTTTGGTCTCCTGAGCATGGTGTGGCCATTGGTATATTGCAAAAAATGCAATTTGTAATAGAGAAATCTGGTAATACAGAACTTACAAGTATTTCTTGAGGTTTACTTTTTTTAGAAAATAAGTTTTCTTTATTCCTATACAATTTGTCGTATTTCAATAGAATATGATATAATGTTAATTATGGTTTTATTTATCTGTAGGAGAAAACACACATTTTTTGCTGTCCATTTTAATAAAGCACCTTGATCATAAGAATATTTTAAAGAAGCCTACAATGCAACTACATATTGTGGGTGTTGCTACCTCTCTAGCTAGACAAACAAAAGTTCAAGCATCTGTTGCTATAATTGGTGCATTAACTGATATGACACGTCACCTTAGAAAAAGCATTCATTGCTCCCTCGATGATTCCAACCTGGGAAATGAGATGGTCCAATATAATCAAAAGTTTCAAGATGCTGTTGATAAGTGCCTTGTAGAATTATCACACAAGGTGACTCTTGCCTGTATGGCTATTGATATTTACTATATCACCTTGTCCTTTAGTGATTTGTATCAAGTAAGGGCAGTTAATGCTTGGAGTTATTTTTTTATAATTCAATTATGGAAGCAAAATGATAATCAACTATCCTGTTACAACCAAAAACATCTTGTGTACTATTATATGTTATTATATCATTTTTTTCTAAAAAAAATGCTATTAAGATGTCCTTTAATTGCAGGTTGGAGATGCTGGTCCTGTACTTGACATGATGGCTGTAATGTTGGAAAATATGCCAAACATTACTGTAATGGCTAGGACCTTGATTTCTGCTGTTTACCATACTGCTCAAATAATGGCATCAGTACCAAATTTATCTTATCAAAACAAGGCAAGAACAAGTTTACTCTGCAATGTTATTTTTATGATTTTTTTTAATTTCTTAGCTTTTCTTCCTCATGTCCATAGCATTTCATCTATTTATAACCATGAAATTTTTATATAGGCTTTTCCTGAGGCACTGTTTCACCAACTACTATTGGCTATGATCTCTACAGACCATGAAACTAGAATTGGTGCACACCGTATTTTCTCAGTCGTTCTTGTCCCAACTTCTGTTTGTCCATGTTCTAATTTAGATACTTCAAATGCAAAGAAAGCTTCTTTACAAAAAACTCTATCAAGAGCCGTATCAGTGTTTTCTTCCTCAGCTGCACTCTTTGAGAAGTTGGGTAGGGAACCTGAAGAACCTAGTATCAGAACTCGTAATACTAATAACATTGCTATACAAAGCGGCACAAATGTTTCCCATAGTCGAGGTTATAGTTTAAAAAAGCAACTATCAAATATGACTCCAAATAATGATGGTGCAAATGTTCGAAGCCCTTCAATTTTAAACAGGTTGAAGTCAAATTATAGTGGATCTAATGTTGTCAGTAGCCAATTGCCAGCTACAACAGAAAACCAAATATCAGTAAGTAATTTAATTTTTGTTTAACACTAGTGTGCATCACTGCTCATTAAAATTTAAGTTAATGTTCAACTTAAGTCGACAATGTTTCTTTCTTTTCTTTGTTTTTGTTTTTTATTTTCAAATTTGGCTTAATTTTGATAAGTTTACAAATACATCACTATCTTCCTTGTTTTTTTTTTTTTGTTTCTCATTTGCTAAAATTTTCTAACATGACACTCACATTTTTTTTTACATATTAGATTTTTATGGTCTTAAGGCTCTAGTTTAATATTTAAGAAGAAATGTGAAGAAAGTTATGACATTTATTCTAAGGAAAAGGATAAAGTAAAACAACCATGATTGATTTGTTAGTTTCTATGACAAATAAGACCTGAAGTAGAGACAAAGAGAAAGGTCTAATTATAGTACTATCAATTCAACGAATCAAATGTTACTGATCCATTCAAGAGTTTATTATAAACTTAAGTGTGCAATGGTGGACTTTAGTAGAATTTTCAGTATTTATTTTTTCTTTTATTTAACATATATAACGAAGAAACAACATATTAATGATTTATACTACATTGCCAAATCTGACTAATTATGTTTGCCAGATGATACCACTTCGACTGAGCAGTCATCAGATTTCCCTTATATTTTCATCTATTTGGGCACAATCTATCTTTCCTGCGAATGTGCCAGAAAATTTTGAAGCAATTGCGCATACTTATAGTCTAGTGTTGCTATTTGCACGGACCAAGGTATCTTATCTTAATTAATAAAGAATAAGAGTAGTTTATGATGGATTCTTATGTGTTTTTGTTTTCTAAAAGAATGAAATTCAGCTATCTTTTATCTTCCTTTTTGTACTCTGCATTTTATTTTATCATTTTTTCAGTTTCTTGGCAAACAATAGTTGTTTATCAATGAACATACTGAAATAAACATAAATAAGAAGGAACATACCACATAAAAAGGTTTTATATTGTATATGATGCATATAAGGCAGTAAGGGAGAGAGAAAGAGAGTGTGTGTGTGCGCGTAGAAGAAAGACGATAGTAGCAAACAACTATTTTCACACTAAGTCAAAAGTTTAGAAATGCACTATGTTGTTAGCAACAATGAAAATATATTCCTTCTAATCCAAGTAAAATGATTAATGGATTGTTGTAGAACAATGGTTTTTTTTGTTCAGCTACAAGAGTTTATGCAACTTCATAGGTTTTGAAATAACTCTAGTGCTACTGTTAGTCAAATTCTAAATGAATTTAATAATATTTTGTGGATGAACCTAATTGCACAAAAATTGTCAACAATTGAAATCTTCAGCTAATAAATCACCAGTTGTGTTTTAACATCAAACTCTGCTAAGCTGCAATAGTGTTTTTATGTTTACAAATAGAACGTATCTAGTTTTTGTTTGTTGCATTATTAAGTTGTAATTTACTTCAACTTGTTTATTAAGTATGACCATATATTGCAACATTGTGTACAACTTGGCACTTATCAAAGTATTTTTTTTTTGTTTTGTATTCAAAATTCCTTGATGAAATTGTTGATCTTCTTACTTCTAAATGTATTCATACAATTTTCTTATTATATTGATTCCCAGTCAATCATTATATTAACTTGTCTTCTTATCTATTCTTGTGTTTAACTGTATTCTCAATGACATAGTATTTTCTTCCATTATATTTACAATGTTTCATGAATTTTGTAGAACTCTTGTAATGAAGCTTTGGCTCGAAGTTTTCAGCTAGCCTTTTCCTTAAGAAGCCTCTCTATGCGAGAAGGAGGTAGGCTTTGTGGCTAAACTTTTCTAGATGTTGTATGCGCTTATAGAAGTCCTATTAGTAACTATTTTTCTTTGACACACTGCCTGAGTTTCATGAATTTGTAAATCAATTTAAATTAGGATGAAAAATAGAAATCATCTAAGAATTAATTTAAGATTATACATTAAAGGTTTCAAACTCTCATCTCTAGCACCTACATTAATAAAATAAATTTTTTTTGACATTATAAACATTTGGGCTTATGTCAGAAAATCTTTTCTCTACCTTTGGTGGACAAAAAATCTTAATATTTTGCAATTGTTAGATTTTATATTCCATTAGAAAATACTAAAACTAAGGTAGAGTTTAAAAAGTATAATTTTATAAAGTTAATCACCAACAAGGTACGATTACTCCTAAAGCTATGAACATATCAGTTAGACCATGAAAATACAAGATTAGAAAATTTATTATCCAAACAATGCTAAATGAAGTATGCCTTAGGTGAGTGTAATGATTTAAAAACTTCATTTTACTTAGATAGAGATATAGCCATGGGTTTTTTTCATTGTGTTGTTTATATTTATCTTTATGTTGTTGAAGTTTGAAACCAATGACAGAGGTGGAGAGGGAAAGGGGGGAGAGTTACATAATGATAAGAACTTAGTGGCCCAAAATTGATAGCCGCGACAATAAAGGAACTATGTATATAGAAATGAAAAGGGAAGCCAAGGGGGGTATTAACTAAGTCTTTCTTTCAGTTTACTAAGTGGAAAAATCCCATGTGACTAAGTTAAGGGGTTAATTAATACTTAATATTGTGGTGAGATTTCTTCACGCATTGCGAATTAGTTTTGGATGCTTTAACAAAATAGTCATTTCATATCTCAAGAATATTAATGCATTCCAGGAGAGTTAGTGTTACATATTTATAGTTCATTTATAGTTCTAATAGAAAATTGGAGAAAAATTAATATATATTTGTTAATTATTAACCTAGCTGTAATCCTACACTAGTTGCATGAAACTTATTTTTAAATTCTGCTTCATTGAATGTAAATTCCTCTCCACACTCTAAAAGCATTAGTTATTTTTTTCATTTTCTGCCTAAACAAATTTTGATCTAACATTGCCTCTTTTCACTTGGAGGTGATCAATCGATCTATATTCAATTTTAACTGAAGTTGAATAGCTAAAATTTTTCAATTTTTGGTCTTATACACTAATAACCGAATAGACTGAATTAAATGTGAAAACTAAATTGACCAAAAATCGATTTAACCGAAAACTAAATTTTAGTTTTTAGTTTTTAACTAAATAACTAAATTGTACATGCACTAAAATAACTGAAAGAAGAGAAATAACACCGTCCGTCCCCTTATCACATTTCTTTCTTGCCATCATTGAGTCTTTTGGATTATGCTAGTTCAATAATACAACTCATTGGTAAAAATGTACAAATACAAACAAAGGATTGTACCTATTAAACCCACTAGTAAAAAAATTAATTTTTTTCAATTAACTAAATTTTAATTGAGCAAACCAAAAACTGAACCAAACTTGTATTTTAGTTTTCGTTTATAAGCAATAATCAAAGTAGCACAAAACTGGTGACTAAAAACTAAATTTTTTTTCAGTTATTCGGTTACTGCAAATAAAACCAAAATTTTGTTCATCCCTACTTTCACTACCTTTTATTTCTATGCCTACTATCACTATGCACCAACATGTTTATTATTCTGAGTTGGGTATGCCTAAACTGTCTAAATTACCTTCCTTAGTTTTATTCCTAGTAAAGCTATTTATCCTGCACCTCCTCATTTCTATTTCTACTTTTATTGCTTTTTTTTTTCATTGATATAGTATCCTAATCTTTGCTAGTCAATCATTTGCATTAAATAGATATTTTTACATAAGTAAAGACAATTCACACTGCCACTTCTAGTTACTAAGTTGACATTTTGTTAGGTAAGTATGCTTTTTCTTATGTACATGTGTTTACAATGCACTCACTGACTCACACACACACAAGAGTACAAAGTTTGTTAATGTGGTTTTTGAATGAATAGTGTTGAAATATAAAATAAAATAAGGGAAAAAAGAGGGGAAAAAATAAAAGGAATGAGAAGAGTGGATATAGGATTACATCTTATATTTCTTCTTAATGATTAATAGAACAATTATAGTGCATATACATGGAGAAATAATCACATGTTACTCCAATCAATCTCAATTAATCACTCCTCAAATCAATCACCTATGTGGTCACTCTTAATCAAATCAATCACCTAAATTACTCATAATTGGCATAATTAGTCAATCAATCAAATTTTTTCCATAATTCTCTAACAAATACTCAACCTTTTTTTTATCATATACTTTATAGAAGATAGCCTTGTTTTGAACTTAATCTTAAATTTCTAATAAATAATGTTGATCAAAATATCAAACTGGAATATGGTTGGCAATAACTGTCATTTCATTTGTTAAATCAAATTCATTTCTTAAAGTGGCAGAAACTTTTTAATTCAATAGGATCATTAAAGCCATCACGGCGGAGATCCCTTTTTACTCTGGCAACAGGAATGATCATCTTCTGTTCCAAAGCCTACAATGTTCCCCCTATTATTCCTTTTGCAAAAATCGCTCTCACAGATAGAACAGTAAGTGCACCATTTCATTTCCTTTTTCTTCATTGCATGAACTAGGTCTGTTTTCTTAATTTCTTTACAGGAGCTTGTTTGTGTGCCACCCATAATAGGTAGTTAGGAACAAGTTTGAATTACATAAGATACTAAAATATTTGAAATTGGGATCTGTTGATTTTCTTTTTAAACTCAATTTAGGTGGACCCATTTCTTGAGCTGGTTGATGATTCCAAACTACAAGTTGTTGATACTGGATTTAGTTCTATACAAACTTATGGATCAAAAGAAGACGATGAAGATGCTTTGAAGTCTCTTTCAGCAATAAGAATTACAGAGAACCAAACAAAAGAATCATTTTCAAACATGATATTGAAGTTTGTTGGCAACTTATCTGATGTATGGCTATCATTAATTTTTTGCTTACTGTACGGCATTATTAGCTTGAACATAATGGACTCCAGTTCTAAGTGACATGGGTTTTTTTGGTAGCAAGAGACATTAACAATGAAAGCCCAAATGCTTAGTGATTTCTTTCCCGATGATGGATGTCCGCTAGGAATTCCTTCTACCATGGGAACACCAGGACAAATTTACAAGCATAAGACAGAAGAAAAAGCATCACAGGCAATTATCGTGTGAAACTATGTTTCCTTTCTCTAGTTCTTTCTAGCCCTTAAACTTATTTTCTCTTTAGATCTTGAACCTAAAACATGATGTTCTATATTTTGCAGGGTAATGCTCCATTATCTGGAAGAGCTGATGATATCTCAAGTGATACATTTGAATTTCCAATTAGTCCTATGAAGAATTCAGTTCCTGATCCTCCAAATCTCCTCAGCATTGACGAACTTCTAAATACAGTAAGTTGGCATACATTCTAATTTATAGATCAAGAAGTAACATGGCACATGACCTACTTCTATCTCCATGCATGAAGATTTAGTTAACTTGATGTTTTGTTTTCTATTATAGTTAAGGGACATTTGAAAGAATGCACAAATATAATCCAAGTAGGCTTACCTCTAGTTAGAGATTCATACAGGAATTGCATTACAGAAACTATAATCCATCGTGATATTAGTGAATATGATTGGTTTGATAACTTGGCTCTTAGCCCAAGTGTTATATTTTGCTATTTACTAAAATCCTCTAAGGAAAAGTATATTCTTATTTTGGATGATTTGAAATATATAATTAGAGCACATGTACTGGTACACTTCATATATAGATTTGGTAGAAGCTGCCATATTCATGGTAAGAGACCAATATTGAAAAGAAAGTAAGAAATAGATAAGTGAAAATGCACATAGAAGAGAAATAAAATAAAATAGGTGATTTGTATGGAAAAAGAACCACATGCCTTAAAATGGGTTAGTGAGTAGTACCTGCTTACCTGTGAGGCGGGTACTACCTAAACCCAATTAATCGAGAGGAGGGTTTGGGATTAACTATACCTAATCCAAACCCGGCCCGTTAGCATCTCTAGTTAATTTTGCACTATACTCAATAACTTAATACAGCAAGTCAACTATAATGTCTTTTCCTTTTTGGTGTGTTCAACTTTTATAAATAATACATTTTCTCAACTTCAAGATTCAAATATAACCTTCATATTTTTATCATGTTCACAACTGGCTAAGATGGTAACATGTATATAGGTTTCAGATACAACACATCATGTTGGAAGATTGTCTATCACAGCTCCACCCAACATGCCTTATACTGAAATAACTGGTCACTGTGAAGCACTTCAAGAAGGAAAACAGCAGAAAATGTCTGCTTTCATGAGTGGCCATTGCTCCCAGGAAAATATAGTTGGCATTTCTGCAAAGGAGATTCAGTCTCATTCCCATTATGATTTAGTATCATCCAAGGTTTGCATCATACTTCTTTTGATCAGGGTTTATGATAGGATCTAAAATCTCAGGTTTTTGTTGTTTGTTCATTGGACTTTATAAATGATAACTACAAAGTTAGCCTTATTTTTGTCTCTTTGAATTTAGTTTTTGGAAGAGCTCTTTTGCTAGATTGTTTTGTGAAGTATATGTAAGAAACATGCTAGTAAATGTGCTTTATGGACAAGGAAAACTCAAATAGTTAGCTATTATTTTGCTTGCTACTGTGTGGTAGCAAAGTTATAGAGTATAGCTAAGTTACGGTCAATTATTATGAGGCACAAAATAAATATATAGGTTTGAGTTAGTATAAAAATGGGGAAAAAAAAGACATATTTTCATCCTTGTGTTTTTGGCTATTTGAAACAAATTATATAAGAAAGCCCCAAACAAAAATAGTCAAACTCTTGGCATCTTAAAGCAAAATCATTGAACCTGTCAATTAATAACATGAAATTTCCAAGTTCTTTAGGTGCTTTTACTTCTAACTATGATGTACAAAAGCTCATAAGTTAACTACTTTCTTCATCCTTTTTATTTGCTGGATTTTATAGGCTGTGTTTTATTTAGATACATTAACTTTAATTCTATTCTAACTCTAAAGGACTTTTAAATTGCAGAGTGGAAATCCATTTGCATCTGATTATCAATTAGTAGATGTAAGTTCATTACATTATGGAGCCAAGTACCACTTCCATCCTCATCTCTACAACCTTCCCGCGTCGAGCCCATATGATAATTTTCTCAAGGCTGCCGGTTGTTGATGCCCATAGCAACAAAATCTGGTATTGCATACTTGCATTACAAGTTATATAGTACTCTTAGCACTCTTTTTGTTTCCTAAATTTGTATATATTGGCCCCAATCTTGATAACAATTCCATTTTGCTCTATTTTTCCAGGTGCCTTCCTACATATCTCTTAAAGATATAGTTGTCTTCATCCAAAACCAATTCACATTTTTAAAGTTCACTTAGAACTCTTTGTCATGTCCTTTTGTGGGGTAAAACAGAAAATTGTAAAAACATTGAAATTTTGGATCATAAAGGTTATGTAAATGGGAGAGCAAGATTATCCTAAATTTATAACATTTTTATGTTCTAGTCTTAACCCTATTGTTAAGTAGCTATGATAATTAGCTTGCAAGCAGTTTTAATTTTGAGTCAATTTCATATAATGTATAGTGTGGAAGATAAATTATCTTCTAATTCACGATTGAATTATTCTATGCATATTGCATGTTCTAAAACATTAAAATTATAATTTAGGCAAAAAAATTGATAATGGTATATTGTTATATTTTTTCATATATTCTATTCAAATAAATTTCATTTGTCATCCTTAACATTTTCACGTCATCCTAAACAAATCCCTAATTTTTATTTTGTCATCTTAAAATCCCCAATCTTCCTATTTTTGTTCCAACCGTAGTCCTTCTGTTAATTTTATAATTAAAGTTAACAGAATCTCAGGAAAAATGCCAACTTCGGTCCCTAAAATTTCTTCTTCCAACTCAAAGCACCCTAATCCTGTAAATTTAACATTCTCTCTCTCTCTCTCTCTCTCTCATCCATTCTAACTTTCTAGAAAAAAATCAATTCCCCTTTACCCTCCCCAAGTTCTTGTCCTTTCTTTATGCCTCTCCCAAATCCTTTTCCTCTAGTGCCTCTCTCTAAGTTTCCACCTTCTTTACCCCCCACCCTTTACCACAAGCTCCCCAAACACCACTTCTATCCCTTTTACTGCTACCAGCCTGAAATAGAATCCTAGACAAATCTCGCTCTGTCTACACAATTTAGATTGATTTAGAAAACTCATTATTCCTTTCCCTTTGTTGGTAAACTTGCAATTATTTTAAGTCAAACTGAGCCTTACTAAATTACATTTGCCACTTGATTAATGCAATTTATCATCGACAATGGATGAACATTCTTCTTTAAAACTCAGAAAGCGTGTCTAAATTTTGGAGAATTATACATGGTGTTCTTGATTGAATCAATGGTAGAGATGAACTTAAGAACATTGCCAAAGAGGTAACAAATCTGGAAGGGCAAATTGAAAATGGTAGTGGGAAAGTGGTGGAGGTTGGGCTATTTAGAAGGTCTGCTCAGTGACACTTTTCTGGATCTTTGAATATGTTTTGGGTTAAAGTGACTAGAGGATTTGAACCATCAAGATTACCTGCTTGATAAGATTAGGGTGGTTGTCGTGGCCATCAAGTGTAGTGGTGGTGGTGCGTCAGAGTCTAGACAAGAAGTGGCGAAGACATGAGAGCCATTAGAATTTCCACTACCCCACTTCTCACACCTCTACACATTTGTTTGTGAACTTGTTTCAAATATAATCGGTTACAGCGATGGCATTAAAGTTACCTCCAAGGAGTTGTAGAAGTGGAAACCGTTAGGGGGAGGGGGAGAAAAAAGGAAGAGGATGCTGGGGAAAGGCAGTGAAAATCAAAGGAGAGTTAAAATATTCAATGGGTGCTATGGAAGGCTTGTAAAGATCAAGGGAGGAGAAGGTCACAGTGATGGAGGAAGAAATCAATAGTAAATGAAGTTAGTAGCTCAAAGCGTTGAAATGTTAAATTTACAAGATTGAAAGTGCTTTGAGTAAGAAAAAGAAATTATATGGACCACAGTTGGCAGTTTTCTTGATGTTTCATTAACTCTAACTATAAAATTGACTGAATGACCATGCTTGGGACAAAAATATGGAGTTTATAGATTTTAAGAGAACAAAATAAAGGTTAAAGAACCATTTAGGACAACATGAAAAGGGTAGGGATGACAAATAAATTTTATCCTATTCTATTCCTTAAAAGATGTTGTTTAAATAATGTACACAGTATACAAAAACCTTTGCTACATCTTGGGTAAACATATAATTGATTCTGAAAGTTAATTGGTTTTGCTTGTTTTCTTAGGAATCCGCCATGCTATGATATCTAGAATTTTTTAGATTTTTTTTTATTTCTGGTTGTAAAATCTTATTTTTTTTTTTGCTAAACAGAATCAAATTAAGGGGAGTAATAAGAGAAAAGAAAGTTAGCAAAGTCGTGAGCTAGAGTAACACATTGCCTAGGAACTATAACCAAAGAATAACGATCCAAGGTCTCCATGGATGGCCAAAGTTGAACTAAGCTTGCCATCGGAGGTCGTAATGCCACCTTATCCCTAAGAGTTACCAAAGCTTTAGAGCAATTCGACAAAATAGTTATAATCTGAAGTCTTGATCTTAAGGCTACTGATACTGCTCCTTAAATTGTAAAAATTTTCATTTCCAAATAGATGTATAGCCCTAATAAATATGGTCTTCTATTAGTCTTGGCGGCACACTGGAACCCATCCATAACCATACTACCACTCCTAACCCTGAGCTATATCACCAAGCTTCATCTACTAGAAATAAATGAGGTACGCCTAATTTCCTCTACCACTTATACAAACCCTAGGTATGATATAAAAGATTAGAAGGATTTGCTGAGAAGACCAAGAAAGCCGCTAAAATGCCCTTGCTATGAAAAATGTCTGAAATTGGGTATCCCTTCTTAACGATAAGGATTGGACATCAAAAGTTGCACTTTAAAATACTAGCTCATTCTTGTCGAGCCAAATGGTCCAAAGAGTGGAAACTAAGAAGAACAACCAGTCTAAATGCCATTTTCTCCATGAGCGAAGTAGGTTAAACAGGCAAACTTGGAATGACTGGATGTTTGCTGTTAAAAGGTTAACATAGAAACCACCCCATAACTCACTAGAACCTTGGAAACCCTAAAAAAATGGAAGAAAAATTCTTCTATAGAGTTGCACCTCAAACATGTAGGGTTCACATTACTTCCATGAGCTGCCAAGTTGGACACCGCATAATTTTATAGATGTTAGGAGATAGTTATTATCTCACCTCTACAAATATGTAAATGCCAAAGTGACAATTCTTCTTGTGTTATTATGAACAAAAGATGTTGGATTAATATAGGCCTCTAGATTGTATAGGCTCATGTCGATCTGACAATCTTTATTCATAATAGGCTATGATGAACCATCATATAAGTAGAGCCTTTAAATTAAAAAATAAAATAAAGAAAAATGCTAAAGTACAGTATGCACAACTTTATTTAATCCTAAGTTTTAGGATATGATTACTTATATGCATGGGTGTAACTTTCAAGTTTTGGGTCGGGTTTCAGCCTAAACCTGAACTGACCCTAACCTAAAAGTATTGGATTAGGGTCAGGTTTATTTGGATTTACCTGACATCTGTCGCCATTTGCCATTTCCTCCACCAATTCGTATCCAATAACCCTATGTTTTTTTCTCCTCCACCATCTCTTATACCATAGATGAAAAACGGGGTAGAGCTGAACAAACAAATGCCAGATGAACCATAACAGATGAGGACAAACCAACCAATCAACTAGGGCAGAGCCAATGAGGACAAACTAAATGAAGAAGGCCAGGGTAATGAGGTGGGGCGAGGAAGGATGGGATGACAAATAGTGGGGCAATGAAAGGTAGTGTGACGCAAGCCATGGGAGTACCGACGAAGGAGGAAGAACAACAAGAGAGAGAAACATAAAAGATTAGAGTGATGGTTAAGAGTGAGGGAATTAGGTTATGGAGGTTAAGGATTTATATCATAGGTACAGGGTGGGGTTGGGGTGGAAATGGGTTGAGAATGGAATGGGCTGGGAATGGATTAATGGACTAGAAATCAGGTTAAATCGGGGGTGATTCGGGTTTAACCCAAACCAACCTAATTTTGACTTCTTAGAATCGGTTCGGTTTCGGGACAACTTCAATCCCACTAACTCTATATACTGACCCAACCTAGCCTAATATTTAGGGTCGGGTTTAAGGGTTAGAGTTAATTCATTTCACCCCTACTTATAGGTAGAAAATAAAAAGGAAATGCAAATGTGTCCATTATGAATTCATATGGAGCGTTGATTGGGCTAATTGGACATAAATAAACACAATTAGATAGATCATGTGTCCACAATGGCCATAGATTGTCACGGTATCACAATCTAAAATGTACTTCGTCTGTCTTGCAAAGCCTGTTCTGTTTGCTATTTATAACAGATAATATAATTTTTATAGAAATATAAATTTTTTTATGAAAATTATATATTAAAAACTCTAGTTTGGAAATAGAATTTTTAATAATTTTTTACAATAAAAATTAATATAAAATGTATTTAAGTGAAACTTTGGTTAAAAAAATGTAAAAGGATCAACTTTTACAACACAGAAGGATAATAAGATCATTTGTTTTTTCAAAAACCAGTTTAAAGAGTGACATGAGATTTCGAGTTTCTTTTTCCACTAGAAAAACAGGTATCATTTCTTGCAATGTAACATAACTATATTAACTATCTCTGCTTATTTCCGACATGTGATATTTTCCATGTAAGGGGGAAAAAAATATTTGATACTGATGGTTTTGTGAATTGCATGTCATTACTCTAGTATAAGGAAGGACATCTGCTTTAAAATTTTATCATTTTAATTTTGTATGAACTTGTAATATTAATTAAATTCAAACTGACATTAAGAAATTCATACTACCATCCACCCTAATATAGTTGGAGTTAAAGTTTTGGGGTAAAAAGTAACCTCTATACCAAATCTTTAATTCCCATTTTAAATTGGTTTTTAACCTTATTCCCTTGTATCCTTAATCTCTACAGCTTGCTACATTTTGGTTCTTGACACTTGGGTAAGACCGAATTGGCACAAAAACATGATTTACAGACATAAAAAACTGATAATTTAAATTATCCATTAATTGTTGAAAGATTATGGTATAAAATTAATTTATTAAAAGATAGTTAGTGAACAATTTAAACAATTCATGTTAGATGATCACATGAAAGTTAACGAATTAAAATTTTCCGTATTTATCTTTCAATAAATTTAAACTATAATAATTTTTTTTACAATTAATAGGTCATTTAAAGTTTAAAATATCAGTTTTTACTCTTTATAATTCAAATTTTTTGTGCTAACTCAATCTTACCTTAATTTTTTGTATATGAAGATGATAGAATTCTAGGTGGGCCTAAAGCAGAATGACGGTGGGAGCAGAAACGTTGAAAGCGGCTTGCCAAAAATTTGGTATATTTAAGAGTGTCTCAAAAGCAGCAATATATAGTTTTCATGTTGTGATTATTTGCTTTGAAATTTATGAAAAAAGTACAAAACTTGAGATATAAATCAATTCAAAATAATAATTTATTATATTCTATACTGTATAGTAGTGCTAACACAATTAAAAGTAACATGGAATGAATGAAAAAAAAAACTAAAATCACTTTATAATACAACACCAGCCAAAGAAATGTGACTTCATAGATTAATGAAATTTAACTGCAGAAATAAGACAACACAAAAGCATAAGGAACCATGTACAAATACATGAAAGAAAAGCTTATAGCCATAGGTACGTTAAAAGAGAGAACATTAATCCTTTCAAAAAGAAGAAAAGACACAATAATATATTAGGTTCAGCATTACTAAAAAAAATACAAAAAATAGCACAAGTTACAATTGACACTAAGCCTGTTTAACGACCAAAACCAAGTTAATTTAAATTTGGAAAGAGTTACAATTTGCACATGAGGTTACCCTAAGTTACAATTTACCTCATCCTGTTTCAGAAACTTTTAAAAGTCTTATTTTAAAAACCTTTTAAAAGCCTTCTGAAGTTTTAAGAAACATACACTTATCCCTATAGTCATTTTTTAATGTTAAAACTAATAAATTAATTGCATTTTAAGACTCAAACTCTAATTCTCATCTAAGTTTTCTCCTTAACATATAAATTATTTCATTACTTGTCTTTTTCAAATGATATAATATAATACATCTTTATATATATTGTTCCTTTGAACTTGTTATCTCCCAATTATTTTTTTTCTTATGATTATATTTTTATTTATTTTTCCTTATCAAATTTGAGAGTTTATTTAAGCTTATTATTTTTTAGGGAAAAAAATGAATAAGTCGAGTTCTGAATGTATCATTTTTTAGCTCTTTCGTTAAATCAATGGAACAACTTGTATAAAACTAAGCCCAGTAGTTGATAAACCGCACTAGATTTGAATAGTGCATCATACTAATTTTTATTTCTAACTTAAATCAATTTAATTTAAAATAACTTATTTTTATTTTTATATTTTTTTTATACAGAACTAATTTTAGCTGAAAACCAATGTTACATTATTGTAATAATCTATTTAAAATACAATTTTTATAATTTTATGAACAAACGGCAGCACTGTAGATGAATGGGTATAGGTCTGGGCTGAAATGAACAGTGTACTTCTTGGCTCAATAACACATCTAGGACAAAAATTGGAGAAATGTCAGAAAATGTCTCCAAGATCTCACGCTTGACTTTAATGGTCCTTAAACTTTCCTGTCTCCTTTCTGAACCCCTTCTTTGTAGTAGCAAAGTTTTGGGCTAGAGATGAACAATGTCCATCTTGTTTAGATTGGAAAACTTGAACAAAGGTCCCCAGAATCTTATACTTTATTTTAATGGTTCTCGAACATTTTTTTCTTTTACTTGAGCCCCCATTTTTTTGTAGTAGTTCTTTGTACTTTAGCATCACTTGACAAGGTGCAGATTCTCTGTAAAAATGATTAAATCCAGACTATTGAGTGTAAGTAGTTTTTTGTCATGCTAATTCTTGAACATTATTTGTTGATGAACGACCCCCTATTTCAATGAAATTACCTTCTTGCTTTTTTTGAATAAACTTTTAGTTACTAAATTCTGCTTTTTGGCCTCCTAAATTTTATATTTTGAAGAATAGGCTCCAATTTTGTATGCATTAGAATTTCATGAAAAGCTTTTTATGATCATCAGTTGTTGATTATATTTACATGTAATGCTAGAGCAGAATGAACATGAAATTACGTGTGGGCATTTTTATTACCAACTTGTAAAACATGATGTTGTTCTATAAATAAGCAATGACAAATATTCTCTTCACATTGGTTTGTCTGATTTTGAGTTTGGGTTAGCTTACTTTTATTCTTCGATCTACTTTGTGTTTAGAGTTTGTTTTTTAATTAGCTCGGCTTTTTTCTCTTTTCTTTTCTTTTTTCCTTTCTTCTTTGTTTTTATTAAGTTAATTATTAAACTCTATTTTAGTTCCTTAAACCTTTTGACTTTGTCTTTTGATTCCCAAACTTTAATGGCTGACAATTGCACCCTTATTGTTTGGTATATGGTTAAGCTATACCTTTAATTCATGAGGACTGATAGCTACCTTCTCTCCCACATTCTCTTTTACGCTTTCGTGCTAATAAGCTCCCATGTGTTTCTTAAATTGTGTGCCTCAACTGGTAACTGGGTATTGGAGGTGTTGAGCTAAAATTGCAAAATTTGTTCAACTTAAGGAATATTTTGATTGTCATGTGCCAATGAGTAACAACAGCACTTTATTTTTTTAATAAAGAAAATTCACTTTGATTGATGCTTTTTTCCCAAGAATTCATTGAGGAACTAAATACTCTTTTTTTCTTCTTCTTGTTTTATTTTTTATTACATTTTTTCTTATATTGCATATTTACACATAAATACTACCACTATCCCAATTTGGATGATGCATTCTTTTGTAAGGATGTCAAAACACACTCTACCTGCCCTTACCCTCCTCAAACCCAGCTACCTAAACTTGAACCCTACCATACCTACACCCCCTTCTAAATTAGTATATTTATATTCAAAATATGATTTTATTTTAAAATAAAATTGTAATTTAACATAAGTTATCATATATAAATTTAATTAATAAAATAAAATTATAATTTAACATAAGTTATTATATGTTACTTTAATTTATGATTTTTTAGGTATTAGTTAATTGTAAATATATACATTGTTTTGAAAATATATGCAAATATATAAAAAAAAGTGTAAAAAAATCAAATATATGTCTTAAAATGGGTTGGTGGGTAGTACCTACTTGCCTGCAAGGCGGGTACTACTTGAACTTAATTACTCCTGAAAAGGGTTGAAGATTAGCTATATTCGGCCCAATCCTGACCTATTGACATATCTGTCTCTTTGGGTAAAGTAAATTACTCCCTCCATCCCAATTTGGATAATGTGTTCCTTTGGGTATGGAAATTAAGATATGCGTAATTTTTTTTATCTTTTTCATTTTTACGCTTAAAGCTAAAATAAATAAATAATTTTTTTATTTGTATAGTGAGAGTTTTAATGGGGATTAGAAAAAGAATATATTTTTTTTTTAGTTTTGTACAGTTCTTGGATTTTGTATAGAAAAAGTTTAAATGAGGACAACGAGATAAATTAAATGTTAAAAACTTTTCAGAGAGAAAAACAACTCATTCTTTTTGGGACAGTCCAAAAAGAAATATTTGTCATCCTTTTTTGGCCAAATTGAGCAAATGCTAAAAAAATTTTCAAAAAGGGAAACAACTAATTATTTTTAGGACAACATAAAATAAATATTTGTTATGTTTTTTTTTACAGAGAGAGCATAAACGATGAACGCTATATATCCTTTTAATGTATTATGAATTGAGATACTATATTGAAGCACATTACCCCCTCATACTGCATATCATAGAAATTAGTATATTTTGTACTTGTTTTTGTACCATGAACTCTATTGTATCTCATATCAGGTAATTATGGTGATATCATGGTTTACTAAGAAAATTATAAAAAAAATTGAAATATAGGTAAAAAATTATTATAATTTTGGCAATATTGAAAAAAAAAATCCTTAGATTCATGACTAAGAAAAATTTAAGTGAAAAAAGGGTTAAGACTTAGAAGTGAAAATGTGATATTTGAATAAGTATTATTTTTCCTGGAAATTTATGTAAATATCGAACGGATGTTTGTTTGCTTTAGCTTTTTTCTAAATAGATGTTTGTTTGTTTTAGTTTACCAAAAAAGTAATTTTTTGGTATTTTGAGCAAATAAAATGATTTTTGAATAACCTAAAATGTAAAAAAGCAATAAAAAAATATTCAGTTTTCCAAATTCTTCCCTAAAAAGGTAACAATTAAAGTAGATTTTCTTATGAAAAAAAATAATAAAGTAATATCGTTATTCATTGGACGCATAGCAAGTAAAATCTTCTTTAGTTGAACAAAAATTTGATTTTAGTCCAATAAATTCTATGCCTAGTTATCAATTATGGCACAAAAGTTGAGGTAGACAAGGGAGGTTATTAGTGTGAAGGTACAGAAGAGAAGCTGGGAGAGAAGATAGGGATCGGTCCTCTTAATTCATTCTTCTTATGGGTCTTCAAGCATTATGTTCCGTGAATCTATTTAAACGCTACTCCCTTCATCTTGCATTAATTAGCTATTTTATTTTTTTATTAAAATTTAACTTAAACATATTCATATTAATATATATTGAAAATAATTCTTCAAAATGATATTTAGGAACTATAATTTTTAAAGTTTCATTTTCATATAAAATATTTATATTTTATAATAAATTTTAAAAAATAAGATTAATTAATTGTTGTGAATAGTAAAATTGCCAGTTTTTGTGAAACAAAAGAAATATTGTGGAATGAACCTGAAGCAATTTGCAGTTCTTTGCACATTGTAATTTATTTAAACTTTTATAGGAATGATGTTAATTAAACATAAACAAATATTTTAAACCAAGTCTGAGCTAACTAGTTATTATATTATAGACCTATGTCTAATTAGACATGTTAATCTAGCTCTAATTCCCTATATATAACCCACAATTCAATAAATAAATTGACTAATTTGCCCATAGACCAAAACTCACTCTCACTCTTAAAAACTCACCTCTATGGCCGCTTCTGCTACCGTCATCTCCTCCTCCAATGAACTGTCACCACCTCCAAATATTATAGTCATCATCTGCCTCCAGATCTCGCAACTGCTCGGCTTCAAATCTCGTTGTCACCCGCCAGATCTCATCAATTACCTGCTAGATCTCATTATCACCCGTCGGATTTGGTCGATCACCCACCGGATCTCGTGGTCACCCGCCGAATCTTGCTTCTGATCATTTCCTCCAAGCGTGTCCTTATTGCTTCCAAACAACAAAAATGTTTGCAATAAAACGCAAATGTGTCTAATATAGTATGTGAAAGTGTCTACAAAGTAATATAAAATAAATTATTATAAGGTTAAATTAAAGGTGTCTAAAGCTATAAGAATAAGTTTCTGATTGAATATTGTAAAATATCTAAATAAACATGTAAAAGTGTCTGAACAAAAAATGACAGAATTGCTGAACAAAAAATGACAGAATCAACTTGTGAACAATTTATTATATTTAAAATATAATAAAAAAAGTGTCTGAATCAATAAGTAAAATTGTCTAATTGAATATTGAAAAATATCTAAAGAAATATATAAAAGTGTCTGACTAAATAACTTCTGAAAAATTTGTTACCTTTAGAAAATAAATATTTGAAATAATTAAAATAAGTGTCTAACTAAATATATAAAAGTGTTCAGATCAACATGTAAAAGTGTTTAAATATTTAAAGAAATATTCAAATAAAGGTATATGATTCAATGTTTAAAAAAGTGTCTAAATAAAAATTTAAAAATAGCTAAAGTACAATAGAAAAGTGTCTAAACAATAATAACTAACAAAAAAAATATTTTTGTTTTAGAAAATCAAACGCCATCTCTCATCAGCAACCCTCCCTCCACGCTGCAACCCTCATTCCATAACTTCCAGCCACCACAGACTGCCTCCCTCCCGCTCAGACTTTGGCTCATCGCTCGGGCTGCTGTGCCTTGCCCTTCACACCTCAGCCCTCGCCTTGCCTTTGCCTTTGCCTCGCACTGCCGCGCCTTGCCCTTCGCCTCTCTTTACGCCTAGCTTCGCCTCGCCCCACCGCGCCAATCTACCTCCTTGCACTGTTGCGCCTCTCCTCATGCCTGGCTTAGCCTCACCTCACTGCTTGCCGTGCCGATCTGCCTTCACTGTGGTCTTGTTCATCATTGTCGGCTTCATCACTCTCTCAGATCTTTCTTAATTGGAGCATTGTCACGGGCTGCCGTCAGCATCGAGCATAGAGATCGGAGAGGACGAAGGTTCTGAAACTCTTTCAATTTTGATTTTATCTCATGATCTGATCTATGAGATATGACAATAATTAAATACAATAATTAGGGGTAAAAATATCATTTACCTGTTTTGTTTAAATGAGCATACGCGCACCGTATAATGAGCCAACTTTGAATTTTTATCTATATTTCACCCTTTAAATAAAACGAAAATGAAAAGTAAAAAAACTTAGCATCTTCTCTTCCGTTTTACCAATTTGGCATTGAATCTTATCACTTGCACAGGCTCTCGCTACTACTTCTCTCGATCGATTCCGGAACCCTCGAGAAGCTGCGGCTTTCGCAATCCACTGTCCAGAGGACTACAGATTCACAGAACTCTTGTTCCCTGCCCCCGCACCTCCTACACCTCCACCGCCGCCGTGCGACCAAGATTTGTACCTGAATTTCTTAAATCTTGTAGTTATCGGAGCAAGTTATTCTTTCTCTATTGGTTTTTAATTTCTCTATTCAAACATCTCTGTTCTGTGTGATTTTCTGGATTGCTGCCATTTGTTATTCTTCCTCTATTGGTTGCCACCTTCTCTACTCAAACATCTCCGTTCTTTGTGATTTTCTGGATTGCTGCCATTTGAATTTGTGTTTGGCACTTTTGGTGTTTCATTAGGTTCGATTTGGAAGGCCGAGCTGTGGCTGAGATGGCGTTAGCTGAAGATCAAGACGACGAGAACGAGATAGTTGGGGAGAGTGCTGCGGTTGTGAGAGGTGAGCCCCCTCAAGATGGTGATGGACCTCCCAGAGTTGATTCTGCTGTGGAGATGATTCACGAGAAAGTTTCGAAGCAGATCATTAAGGAAGGCCATGGTCAAAAGCCATCCAAATACTCTACATGCTTCTGTAAGTACCTTTTATTTTGTTTCTGAACGTTTTCACACTGCTGACTTTTTGGATTCTTTATCACTAATCTTACGCTTAAGCACCTGGTTAATGATCCTTAAACACACTTCATGAATGTTCTGTCGCTGCGTTTGTTCATGTTAATCGTGTGGGTGTCTTTGCAGTAATTGCCCTATTCAAGTGGATGACTATGTCTATGTGTCATTTCGTATGGGTTTAGATTAGTTAGCTGATGGCCAACAAGTTTCATTGGGATGCCCCATCCTTGGGGATCTATCTTAAGGTTTGGGTTATATTCAGATTAGTTAGCTGATGAGTGATGGGCACCATTGTTATGAACTTGGTATGGTCCTCTGTCCTCGTTAATTCCTGTCTGTCAATGTCCTCAAGGAGGATTTCCATTGCGTGTTCATTTTATCTGAAGAGTGTTTTTGCTCATAACTGTATGAGCTTTTGGTTGAATAGAGTCCATCCTAGTCCATATATTTATGGATCACCATTGATCATCTCCTTCAGGAGACTGCACTTGTGCCTTATTCATGATGATTTATTGCAACCACTAGGGTGGAAAAGACAGCCTTGATATGCACTGGCTAGTCAACATCATTTAGGGTCTAGGTAGAGATTATCACTTTGAACTGCATCTTGAAATGCATATTGGCTTTCATAACATGGAGAACTGCTTATACGGGGTTTGGGTGTGAAGAAGACTAGATGCTCCACTGAATGAACAACCATTTCCTTTACTTGGTTGATGACTATGAGCACATCTGGTGCCCATTGAAAATCGAGGATATTGTTGCGGTTCTATCTAAAATTTTACACCCAAGTAACTCTTTATATACGACAGTGCACTACAAGGCATGGGCCAAAACCAGCCAGCACAAGTTTGAAGACACATGGAATGAACGGCAACCACTTGAAATGGTTTTAGGAAAAGGTATCTGGCCAAACTGCTGGAGCTTTCACTATCTTTCAATTTCTAATTTTTGTTCTTTTTCCTATTTGTATCAATGTTCATGCCTGACTTGGAAAGATTTTGACAGTTCAATCTTTTTTTTTTTCATTTGTACAGAAAAGAAAGAAATGAGTGGTTTGGCAATTGGTGTCTCGAGCATGAAATCTGGTGAACGTGCCCTATTACGTGTGGGGTGGGAGTTAGGTTATGGGGAAGAGGGAAGCTTTTCTTTCCCAAATGTTCCGCCCATGGCAGACTTATTGTATGAGGTTGAGCTTATAGGATTTGATGAAACCAAGGAAGTGAGTTACTCCTTTATGGCTGTACAATTACTTGCTTATCATTCTCCACGTGTGTTTTATAATGGTAATAGCATTCATTTTGTTGTTAGGGTAAAGCTCGTAGTGACATGACTGTGGAGGAAAGGATAAGTGCAGCAGATAGAAGAAAGATGAATGGAAATGATCTGTTCAAGGAGGAGAAATTAGAGGAGGCCATGCAACAGTATGAAATGGTTACACACTATTTTCCTGAAATGTTACAGTTCATTTCATGCTAGCATATGCCTCTTGTTCTACCTGCATAGGCTTTCACTAGTAAAAAGTTTTGATGCATTGTCTTCATTTCAGGCCATTGCGTACATGGGTGATGACTTTATGTTCCAGTTGTTTGGGAAGTATCGTGACATGGCATTAGCTGTCAAAAATCCTTGCCACCTTAACATGGCAGCAGGTCTTATAAAACTCGAGCGCTATGGAGAAGCCATTGGCCACTGCACAATGGTCAGCATATGATTTAGTTGACTATCCTTGAGGAAGAAAATTATCTGAAAAGAATTGTTATTGTGCTTGCAGGTGCTAGCGGAGGATGAAAACAATGCAAAAGCACTCTTCAGAAGAGGTAAAGCCAGAGCAGAACTCGGGCAAACAGAAGCTGCGCGGGAAGATTTTCTGAAGGCACGGAAGTTTGCACCTGACGACAAAGCAATTGCTAGAGAGCTGCGGTTGCTTGCCGAACAGGACAAAGCTCTCTACCAGAAGCAGAAGGAGATCTACAAGGGCCTTTTTGGACCCAGACCTGAACCCAAACCCAAGAGAACTAATTTGCTAATCCTCTTATGGCACTGGCTTGTGTCTCTGTTCTATCGGCTGATTAGACGCGAAAGAATCAAGGCTGAATGATTGAATGGAGAATGAAAGTGCATTTGAAGCCAGTTATGTTGAACAACCAGTACTTTTGAGATGTTGTCCCTTGGACTAATAGACCTTGAAACATTAATATGCTGGAATTCGGGAGCTGAGCTCTGTCAGCGATGTTCTTGTTGATTTGTTACCAACTATCCCACTTAATATCAATATCTTCTTGGTTAAATTACATTGCAATTAAATTCATGAAACCTGTATCAGGTTGGGAACAGTATTGAACTCGAATTTACGCAAATATCAACACTAAAACCATATAAAAAGCTAGGAAACGAGTAATATTTCTTATGTACAGCCGTTGTATAAGCTTCTATTGAAAAATATGGAGTCTAGTTTTATTTCATGAATATCAAACTTCAGGCAGACGAAATGTGAGATTACATGTACAGTGGGTGCAAGTTATCATATCTGAGGTATGGGGATTGGGGAAGGCAAATCTCTACCATGATTGATTAGGCATGGACATCCAAGCAAAGTAAGCGCAAACAATCTTCTGGGAAACATAAACATAAACGGCAAATGACAAGCTCATCAAGGTCAAGTCCTTCCAGTCTCCCTTCCTCTGTGGGCTCAAATTCTCCTTCAAATCTGTGCCCATCTTGTTTACATGTGCAAGAATCTGAGAAAAGGGCTCCCCCTCCCTCCTCTTCCCTTTCTGTGTCTCTGGAGTCGATTCTTCAGCTGGCTCACTGTCTTGGCTAGATGAGACCATTACAACCCTTGGGCTGCTTCTGTTTCTGCTAGGATCCATACCTCGCATCGCCGACTTCCCTATAGGGAAACGGTAAGAAACAGAGAGAGCTGCCATGGAAGTGGTTCAAGAGATCCTGGCAAGTAATGAAAACTGGAAACTGGAAAGGCGAGTTTTTTCATCAATTATCTTTGACCCGAAGTGAGTTTTGTCAAATCGATGTCGGCGTAAGATATTTTCTTAGCATCAGAATTCAAAACAAACGTTTCCTTGCCTTACGATTTGCAACGTGGAATGGATAAGCGGGTTGTCAAAAAAGGACCAATCGTACCCTACCTTGCTGAGTCATGGAGTCAATTGCGTAAATGGTCCCTAACCTTTAATTATTGTTTGTTTTAGCCCTTATTCTATTGAATGTTCTGTTTTGATCCTAAAGCTGTTAAAAATGTTTCATTTTAGTCCTCAATTTATTAATAACGTTTTATTTTGATCCCATTTGATGAAATTTGTTAACTCAAAGTATTTTTCCGATAATGACTTTTTAGATTATAATTTAAACTACTTGGTAGCTATCTTATAATAAATTTAATTTGTATAATAATTTTTTAAGTTAATTGAAAATTTAAATCACTTCTATCTATAAATAGAACTTATTTCATTAATAAATATTAATATAAATTATCTATTTAATTTATTGTCAGAAAATATCAAGCAGTTTAAATTTATTGTATGACAGTTACCAAATATCAAACTTAGAACTTCAAAAGTTTATGTGATGGTTATTCTGAGTTAATGAAGTTCATATGTTAGGGAAACAAAATAAAACAATTTTAATAGGTTTAGGATTAAAAAAAAATCAATAGGTTAGGAACTAAAATATAATGATAATTAAAATTTAGGGACCATACATGCAATTTACCCTTAAATCACGTTATTATATATATTGAGTAAGTCTAATATGCACCACACCCTTTATGTTTATATATATTTGTATTTCAATACTACCATTTATATCATAAAACAAGTATCAACATATCAAATCTTATGTCCTTCCAAAATTTGAAATATGTACAAATTAAATATCAGATATGTATAAACTCAATAAACAAAGAAAGTAAGAGATCTATATCAATAATGTGTAACGTATGTATTAACGAAATCAAAGATATGTATTCAACCTCTCATAAAAAAACATATGTGAAAGCGTTAAATCCCACTTTTCTCCAAAATTTGAGATATGTACAAGTCGAATAATAGGTATATATAAAATTTTATGTATAAAAAAAGTAATGAATATATACAAATCGATTCATATATATATAAATTCAATATACAAAGAAAGCGGTGGATCAAACCAACACCATACCCTCTAAGACGGTGTACATTATGATTCCAAAATACTCATCAACTTATCAGATAAGAGAAAATGAAAAAAAAAATGAATAAACGTGCTCACAAAGAATGTAAAATATATGCACCAATTTTGTGAGATATGTGTACAAATAAAATTATTTTATTTTTTCCATTTTTAGAAGTTTTTTCTTTGTCCTATAAGCTCATATATACGATGTGAAGAAACTTTTGTATATATAAGCATTATATGTAAAAGTGAAATAAAATTTATTCATAAAAAAATAATATAATGTGACATTATTTGTACAAATGAGTTTACTCATCTGTACATATGTGATTACATGTTTATACACATCTATTTATGTAGTTGCGCATGTTATACTTTAATACTAAAATGGTCAAACTATTTTTTTTGTATTCATATAATTTTATGACTTTGTATGCATCATTTTTCATATATATACATATGCGTCTCTATGAAAACATTATGAGTTCATTTGAAGAAAGGTAAAACATCAAGGGATAAAACAGGGTTTGACCCAAAACAATTTAACAATTAATTCCTCTATCTTAATTATTTGCACAATTCACTTTTAACAATTAACCTATAATTTTTTATTTTAACTATGATAATATATAAATAAAAAAATTATATATAAATAATAAATTAAAATCAATAATTTAATTTTTTTAATAAATAATAATATAAATAAATTCAAATTACACTGTTTAAATAAATCAAATGAAGCAAAGATATTGACACGGAGGAAGTATCACATAACCTAGCTCTCCGGGCCCCGCCCTCGCGACTCGCATCTCGTATCGCTTCTCGTTCCCCAGTCGTTGAAACTTCCACCATCGCTGTTCGCCGCCCTCATTCTCTCCAATTCCCACGATGAACGCACCTCCCACACCATCGCACCGCCATCGCCTGGCGCGCCTCTTCCACCGGACTCATCGTCTTCGTTGCCAGCCCGAGTATTTTGGAGATGCGCTCTTATGGACCCGGTTGCAAAAGGACTGGAACATCTCTTGGACTATGCTACTAAAAGCAAATTTAATCGAAGTGAGTTGGTGTGCTCTCTAGATTTCGAATGCCTCTTCCTCACGAACATCTCTCGACTAACTCACCAAGCCATGCCAAAATTTGCTACCTGGGATTTTCTCGCTTGGACTTTCTAATGTTTTTGTCTTATTTTATATCTTGGAATCATTTGATTCCATGGTGGTTATATTTGGAGCGAGAAACAGAGGGGAATCGGGTCATGCGTTGATGAGAGGAGAAACGATGAGCAGGGAAGGGATAGGGTAGGGATAAGTAGATTTAATTGAGGGTGGAAGGGTAATTATAATGGTAGGGTGCACATATCTGGGTCATTCCAATTTAATTTGTGTAATTTGAGTTAATCAAATATGAATGATCCAATGTTTGTTATACGAAATTTGAATTCCTCATTAATGGAAAGGGAACAAAATGAGAGATATATCTCTTCCTGTTGCTTTCCTCCGTAAGCCAGACAATGAAATGAATCAAGGCTGTCCCTTCCCTTTTGTCCCTTTTCTCTAATGCAAGGAAATTATTGGGCTTGATTTCCCCTTATATGTTTTTGTGTCTAGAGGTGTAAATTTATCATGTCACATTTATTATTACATACAATGTCATTAAGTATCATGGTTTACTACCAATGGATACATATTTTCACGTTTTATTAGTTTACCGCTCAATATATTATGATATTATAACAATAATTTATGTACAGTCAAATTTTAACTTTTTTGTGCAATTATCCTGTGATATGCCGCATTATATGAGTTATATTGAAATTTGTTTTCTTCTTTTATTTTAAATCATATATATCAGTCTAGCATGCATACTTGGACCATAAGCGTGATGATTTACTTCATGGGCAAGGGTTTCTGGTTTAAGTTTAGAATGACGCAAATAAAAAACTATAATTGATGCACAGGTTTTGATGTAGTACTATTTTTTTGCTTATGTATCAATAAAATAGTTTTTTTATGATATTTATTTATTGTATATAATATTAGTTTTGTATATATTTTATTTATATTATATAAATTATTAAAATAAAAATTTTAAATTTAATATTTTTAATCTTAAAAATAATATTTTAATTTTTTGTTTGGAAATAGTTAATGACACGCAACATAGACTAGTAAGCCATATAATATAATTATGATTTTAAAGGTATGATACACACAAACACACATACGTACATACATATACATCTAACAATAATTGAATTAAAAACACCAGTCTCCATAAAAAAAAAATAAAATAAAAAAAAAAACATCAGCCATGACTATATAATAGATGACACGGCATTCCCATCCAAGTCATTGCTTCATGTAAAGAATTGCATGAATGGTCATTAACATTTAATTATCATTTTGTTTTAGTCCCCAATATATTAATTGTTTTGTTTTGGTGATAGACATATTAAAAACATTTCGTTTTAGTCATAAATATTTCATTTACTAAAAAACAGTTACTGGATATTTAAATTAAAAATTTAAAAATTTGTATAAGACAATTATTCTAAGTTAATGGATTTCTTTTAGTGAAAGACCAAAATGAAACAATTTTAATAGGTTCATGACTAAACTATAATATGCAAAAGTTACGGACTAAAATAGAATGATAATTAAAGGTTAAGGATAATCCAAACAATTTACTCAATTCATATAATTCCCACATAAATCAATGACATAGATGAGCCTCTTATATCTGTCTTCTGACACATAATAGTTTTGTTTTCAGTTACACGCTCAAATTTTTTTTTGCTAGAGCACAGTAGTTGTGTTAAATGAGCCAACACTGCCCAACCAGGCTTGGGATGAGTATGACTAGGCCCAAACACGACACAGGGTAAAGTGGCTTGCACTGGGCTTGGTTTTTTTTAAATAAAATAAAAATTAAGTATAAAAATATTATAGTTAGTATTTATAAGTATTTTTTTAAAGAAGAAAACACCACCAACTTGTGCAAATTTTATTACTTTATAAGCCTAACAACATTTACAATAATTGAAATATACCTTACATGAGAAAACAACCAAAACATTAAAAAAAATGAATATAAAAAGAAGAATCAACCTAATATTTGTGTTTAACAGCATATTTAGATCTTCATCTATTCAATTTGCAGTAACATAATAGTAATCTTAGCCAGTTGGAGATGTCCACATATTACTAGTGAATGCAACAAAATGGTCTAAACATGAAAAATATGTTTACAAGTTGGATTTCCTACTTTCAAATAATTTAAAGTCTTCTCTCCTAGTAGTATTCCTAGATGTCTTCTTAAAAATGAGATTTAAGTATTCAACAATTCAATTTTCTAAATGTGGATCCTCTGCTTGGTTAAATGGTCATTTAGTTAAGATCATCCAATGAATCATGCCTTCTCTACATGTTTTTTTGTTAAATCTAAAAATACCTAGATCATCATTACTCCCTCCACCTATAATTTGTGTTTGGCCAGCGGAACTCGTGGTTGCATTGGGATACAGCTCTTTATGGTTATTCTCCATATGGTGCTTCAACAATCCTGTGCAGTATTGAGTTTATGTGCCAACCTCTAACTACAATGCTTGCACTTTCCATACCGTGTCTCTCACCCCCACCTGACATCGTGCTCCCACACCCACAGTGGCGAATCTAGGTTATTACTAAAATGGGGTCCATATATAAACTTATTTTACAATTAATCCTAAAATTTGAATTGAACAAAATCTAAACTTTAAACTATAATACACCTATTTAAAATGAATATATATCCTATAACCATACTCTTATAGATTTTTTAGTATTAAAAAGAACAGGACTATTTAAACAAAAATTCTTTGAGTTAATTCCTAAAAGCATACATAGAAATAAATATTATTTTGGGTAACCTTTAATTTTAAGTTGAAGTAAGTTATTAAATTTTATTTACTTTCAAAATAAAGTACTTCTATAGTTACTAAATATAAATGATTTATATTTAACTTTAAATTGAATAATCCTTTAAAAATTATTTAGAAAATTTAAAAATGAATTTCAAAGAGAAATTAGTATTGTTATTTTTATGGGTAAAGTATTAGATATTCAATTAATTTTTTAATCAAATTAAAGGGTGGTTTCTTACTTTCCAAGGTGGATTCCGTATAATACTATTTCTATATTTTAGAATAAAATAATCTAAATATAGAAGGGTTATAATTTCACAATAAGAATAAGTAGGAAATAACTTATTTCTTTTTATCACACTAACACTTCTACTAAAGATTAACATAATTTATTTGAAACTTTGAGCTTATTTTGATTTGTGAAGTTTAGTGACTATAGGTTGACTCATAACTTATAGGATAACTAAATCAATTAAGTAAAATACAAGAGATAATTTTGCATTTAAACAGTGATTCCAAGATAAGAAAGAAGAATGACAAAAAAATAATTGTAACAAGTGACTCAAATTTTTCTTTTAATAATTTACTATGAAGATATTAATGTACTTTTTTTTCCCTAAATTTTTATTTGAAATAGTGGGGTCCAATAAAAAATTAAATGGGGTCCATACTTAATTTTACACACTTTTTACTCATATTTTTCAAATAAAAGTGGGGTCCGTGGACACCATTTGATGTACATGAGTCCGCCTTTACACAACTAGGATGAGAGTTTCCTAGATCTACCTTGTGTTTGCTTGCGTCCTGGTAAGTTGGCTTTAAGATGTCAGTTGTGACCTGTCTTCTCCATCCTGTTCAGCAATTGGTTTGACCTCTACTTCTTAAATGTCATTGTCATATAACTACTCATCCAACTCCAAATTGATATTCATTATATCAATGTTGGCATTGTCATCAAACTTTTGGGTGTAGACCCCTCTTTCATGGCAGTTGCAACATTGGAAAAAGATTCCACTCCGATACGGGAGAATGAGCTACCAATCTGATTGTTATAAGCATTTTTTTTTATGCCATTGGTGGAGATTAGTTCAAGAGAATATGTATAGATTAAGAAAAGATTAAGAAGAGACTTATCTGAGCCTAGATCTTTCGATCTACCTCCTAAGTGCTCATATGACCCTCCCTCCTGCTCTTCCCTAGGTTGTGCCAAATATAGCCTTGATCAGGCTCGGCAAGTTCGCCCACTTCTACAAAAAAGCATACCATATAAAGAAGTAGGTGGATGTGTCTTGTCATACCACATGCTTAATGGGTCTTAGAGGAATCAATGACCCAAATGGGCCTACTAGGCATGTCATCCATGTCACATGCTTAGGATATTATGTACACAACAAATAGCCATAATTTTTTTTCCAATAAAGGGCCTAAGCAAAAGCATAGAATAACAATGTTTGTTTTGCCACTTGTGTGGCCAACTTGACTTTCCAACCAAAAAAATTGAAGCATTTGTATTATGAATTCTAGCATCTACCATGTAAGAGAGGAGGTAGTGAGATGAGTCAATTGAACAAAAATATAACTAGAGTTTTAGTTTAGTTATCAAGACTTATAATCGCTAGCAAAAGGTTCAGGGTTCAATTTTTCAATTTTCATTATATACTAGAAAAAGAGATAATTATAATTTGTCTTCTGAGGTTTAGGTGGAATTACACTTTGTCTTTTTATTTCAGAAATATATATTTGTCCCTATTTTTTTATTACAGACCAATAGTAATTTCTGAAATATTTGATTTAGACATTATGATAGTCATCTTCTAGTAATTTCTTAGTATTTTTTTTCATAGTTAATGGATATTTTAAATTATTATTTTTTTGTATTTCTTTTAGTTTTTAAACAGTGTTTTTTAAATTTCAATTAATTATAAAAAAAATTAATATATAGATTATAATTAATTGAAGAAAATTGACATATAGTCTAAATTAAGTTTTAAAAGTTGTTGTCAAATTGTATTAAAAATGTAGGAGCAAAGTGTATATTTTTTAAACAAGATGGAAAAATGTAATTCCATTTAAATTTTAGGGGCCAAATTGTAATTAATCCCTAAAAAAATTGAAAAGAAAAAAAAAATCAAAGGACTAGTGAAAGCAAGACCTCCAGTGTACGTGGCTCAGAGGCTTATACGTTCGAACAGAACTGGGTGACTAATGTGGGTCCCATAGGAAATCGAAAGGTTACTTATGGCGTTCTTTGATTTCATTTTCTCCACACCAATGTCCTAACCATATTGAGCATAAAAAAAAAAACAAAAGAACAAAGCCCCAACCATATTACCCTTCATAAAAATATAGAAAAAAAATAATAGTAAAATTAAGAAAACCAACATATAAAGAATGGAATGAACAAGGTACATTAGGCCACATGTTATAATGAGTTCATTTTATAGTAGCATCAGTAGTAAATGCAGCCAATATAAGCATTTAGAGAAAAAAAATAATAGAATATAAGTTTTAAATAGCCATTAAACCAAATTTACATACAAAATCTACTTGAATCTACCAATAACAAACATGTGTGGAAAAATCTAAATTTCATGGAGCTTCATTTTGTCCTTCCAAGTCGGTGAATCATTATTTGTCCACCAAAACTTGTAGCTTAAATTACCCATTTGTCTCAAAAAAGAGTTAATTACACGTGTATCTCTAATATTTAATTATTATTCATATTCTAACATCAACCTGTATTTTGTTCATAGCATGTCCCTAAACCCATTAAAATGTTCCATTTTGGTTCTTTTTTGGACATAAGTCATAATGTTGGATGGAAAATGTCAAGTAAACATATGATTTGTGAGGAAAAAAGTCGGATATAACCCTTGAGATTTTTTCCCTTTAACAAAAAGGCTTAAAACTTCCTCGATTAAACATAAGAGGACTAGGTTGGGTCGATTGTGGGCAAAATCTGGGTTGCAATTGGTGTTCTCTCTAATTTGATTGACGGTGGCGGCTTCAGGGTGAATAGGGGGCTAGGTTGTGACAATGGTGGATGGGGTAACCTGTTGCACGGGTGGAAGGTGACAATGAATTGTCGAAGAGAACATGATGGGGGACAGGATGCATCAGGGGTTTGCCAAATGGCTCATCAAGGATGGTGAAGAAGGTGAAAAGGGATGAGAGAGGTTGCCTGGGAGTAATGGTAGCCTCGAAAAAGGAAGTGGTGAATCTGCTCCCCTTATTTGAAGGCTTCTTCTATCCTATATGACATCTTTTGTAGTTGGAGGTGCTGGGAGCAACGGCATGAGGTAACAGTAGGGGGGTGGAGTGACGGTGGGAAGGTGCGATTAGAGAGAATCAGAAGTGGGATTCGTGGCGGCTAGAGAGGGTGATCAGATCATTAGATAGAAAAATTTCAATGTTTTTTTTTTTTCGCAAAAGGAAAAGTTTTCAAGAGTTAAATCTAGTTTTTTCCTTTACAATTTTGTGATGACGTGACATTTTCTGTCCAACATAATGACTTCTGTCCAAAAAATGGGCCTAAATGGAACATTTTAATAGGGTTAAAGACACATTACAAACAAAATGCAGGTTGGATCAAAACATGAACAATAATTGTATGTTAGAGATAATGCATGTAATTAACTAAAAAAAGGATGAAACATAATCATTTTTTACTCATCCAAAAAATGATGAAATATTTTTCCTTTTGAAATTTTTTTAACATTTAATTTAATTTACTGTATTCATTTAAAGTCTCATTGCATAAAATGCATAAAAGAAAATTTTTTTCTTTTCTTATATTCATTAAAACTCTCATAACACAAAATCCTACAAAGAATCTTTTCTTTTTTAATTATCATTTAAACTCCTACTACATATAACCCAAAAATATTTTTTAAAAATTTTAGTTTCAGGGGCAAAAATGAAAAAAACATCATAAGCTACATATACCTTAATTTTTGTACCAAAATAAACATATTATTCTTTATGGGACTGAGTGAATACAATTCATTCCGTATGGCTACTAAATTTTTTTGCTACTATCTTGGACACTAAAAAAAAGGAAAGAAAAAGCAAAAGAAATAAATGCCTAAAAAATTCCAAGTAGTTGATGAGTAAAGTATATAGTTATATGGTAAAATAAAAAAGAAAAGGGAAGAATAAAGAATAGAAAAAAAAAAGGACAAATGGAGCAAATCAAAATGTAGATCAAACCCAAGGAAAGTTCTTGTACTTTTTCTCTTTAACAACCGCAGCCCCTAAAGTTGCAGGTCTGTTGATCCTATCATTGCCCTTGAAGTGTTTCTCAATGCTTGATCATCAATGACAAAAGTATTGGGATCAAAGCAAAAACAAAATAAAATCAAAAGGGTTAGAAGAGGGGTTAGACCAGTACACAAGAAAAAGGCAAAAAAAAAGGGGGGGGGGGGAATAGCCGGGCTAAACCATAACCAAATCTACATTACCACTAGGCCGAACCGGTTGGACCAAACTATCCCACAACTTGGACACTATTCATCAACAATAAGTAATATTGATATTCAAAATATAGGGCTATTTCAGATCCCATTAATTAGATTAATTGGTTAAGGGGCAAGGCCACGTCAAAAGGGAGCATGTGTGAGTAGAATGAAAAATGGGCCAAACTTAGGCAAATTTACACTTTTATGCCACTGGTAATTTTGATAGGTCTACTATCTCCTCTTTCTCCATTTATTCCACGCAACAACAACCCCTAGTTTTTACATCCTTGTCATTCACCCTTTACGAAGCTGCTGCCGCAGCCTCCTTCACCGGCCACCAACAGTGAACCAATATGGTTATAGTAACTGGGGTTTTCACTCATTTTCATCTTTGCCATTGTCATCCTCGATTATTTTGTCTTTTTCAACCCAAGCAAATGACTTTCGTGCCTCGCCATCTTTGATAGGAGTATAGTCGTGGCGGTGATCACTTATAGTAATTGGAATGATTGTATGTGAATAGAAGCAGATTGCCACGGCCAGATTCAAGCAAGGAAGTGTTTGAGTATAAGAAGAGAGAAAATACATGGAAGAACGTGAGGAGATTGCAAAGGCTGACATTCAAGTGGCCAGGTCAATCAATAAATGTTGGATCTAGCATCGACGCACTTCGATGCAGGATAGCACCATTAGACCTGAGAGTGTCAAGGAAGAACCATATTGGATTGGTACAACCTACCATCTAAACCCGTGCCCCTCTTTCTGGCTAAAAAAAAAAATCTCTCTTCCTTTATCAATGACACAATCTTATAAATAATGCAAAATCATGACCCATTGTTTTATCCAAATTCACAGGTTAAGTAAGAGGTGTCATTGACCCGTATTGACCATGGGATAATGAGATCCAATTAATTGAATTAATTTAATTTGAACTCGCCCATAGTTATAATGAGGGTTAGTAAAGTTGAATTTTCTCAATTTTTTTTACCCCAAATGTATCTTAAAATGTATTAATTCAAAATATTTATTTTTCCACTTTTTTTTACACTTGGAAAAAACTTAAAATATTCTAAATTAATGCATAGAATGCATTAAGGTGGAAAAGTACATTTTCGAAGTTTTTACGCCGAGTGGAAACACGAAAAAAGTACCTGCTAGTCTCACAGCCATTCATTTTCACGTAAAACGGATTATATAACGTATTAACTTAAAATTTTAAGAATGTTATGTCTAGCCAACATGCTGGTTGTGCCAGTTTGTTTTAATTTAAGTCAATAAATTTTAAAATAATTTATTTTTTATTTTTATATTTTTTTATTTGAAACTAATTTTAGTTAAAATTTAATATTATGTAGGTATAATAATTCATTGAAAATACAATTTTTATAATATTACTAAACTTTTATAAATTTTTATAGTTTAAGGCATTAAAAAAAAAATTCATAAAAATTTAACAACATTATAAAAATGTACTTTCAAATATATTATTATATCTATATAATATTAATTTTTAAATAAAATTAATTTTAAATAAAAAAATATAAAAAAAAATAAACCACTTAAGTTAAGTCAAAATGAATTTACCAAAAGTTCTCAGCTTTACTAATAATTGCTGCCGTATTTTACGGGCAAAACTGAAGGCTTCTTTAAATTGTATTGTGTGACCAGCAAATAACCTGACGCACTTTCTTTTTAATTAATCTTTTATCGAATGATTGCTAATTGATTTAAAGAGGGCCTATGCTTATTTCATAAATTTAAAAGTTAATATTTTTTATAGAAAATAATGAAAATTTTACATATTTCATATTTTCCAAAAAATTATTAAAAATATAACTCACACTTAATTCATTTAAATTTAAGTTAATAATTTTTTATTTTTTACTTCTTTTTTTTCTTGAAACTAGAATCATTTAAAAAATTAATATTTTTTAGATGTAATAATCTGCTAATTCTAAAATTTATATCACATTATTAAATTTGGTTTTTTAAATAAAATTTATTTCAAATAAAAATATATAAATAAAAAAAATTATTTTTATCTTACTTTACAGAGGATTTTGAATCTTGGCGCATAATGTTTTTGTTTGATCAAAAGTACATGTTTTTCTTCCGGAATGTTGAAAACTGATAAACCTTGCGGTTACGTGTTCCAATTCTCTCCCGCTTTGACGAGACAGTAGTTAAACTGCGTTGACCAGGAAGAAATGCCCTTTCTTCGCTATTGTATTTCCCAATTTTACCCCTACTTAAACCACCAATTTGCCATTCCCCCTTTGTTTCTTTCCTCTTTCCGAAGCTTCTCTTCTCTGCCCGAAAATGAAAAATCAAACCTCATCTCTGACAAAAATTAGGGCTTCCAAAACCGGGAATTTCGTGTCCCTCGCCTCTTCTCCTTCTACTCGTTCTCAGTAGCAGCAGCCTCCCGGTGAAGCTCGCTCTCGCTACTTCTTCTTCATCTGCTTGCAGATTCCAGGGTTTGGGTTTCTTAAGCTTCGGAGCTCAATCGTTTTTCTTGGATCGTTCTTCTTCCAACTGTTGGGGGAGTTCTCACCGATGAAGCGACTCAAATCCTCTGAAGATCTTGATTCGTATGAGAAAAGTGCTGCAAAGGAGTCTAATCTGACACACTGTCCGAGTCGACCGTCTTCTCACCGGACCAGCAGTAGCGTCGGTTTCTACTACAAGCCGTCGGCCACCTCTGACGGGATCGCGCGCTCCAAGAGTACTGCAGTTTCTTCTTCGTCCTCCTCTCGCTATGATCGGGCCCGATCCGTTGCTGGGGATGATGGTTGCAGGGAGAGGGACAGCTCACGGCTAGCGAGGAAGAGACCAGAGCACGAGTTCGAGGGTTTTGACCGATGGAAATCGGGGTTTGACCGGTACAGAGATACTGGGAGTGGCAGTATTCATCGGTCTGAGAGCTTCTCTGGTACTCGGAGGGAGTTCCCGAAAGGTTTTAGGTCAGAAAGGGATCGGATGCGCCGAGAAAATGGGAGCAGCGGCTCGTGGAGAAGGTTTATTGCTGAAGATGGTAGAGTGGCTAGCAAGTTGCCGTTGAGGGAGGTGAGGGACGTTAAGTCGCCGACTTGGTCGAGAGAGTCTCTTGGGTCGGCCAAAGCTGTTGGCGAGGGCCGAGAGAGGGAGGAGTTGAGAATGAGGAAGTCCGAGTCCAATTCAAAATCGAGGTCGCCGACATGGTCCAGGGATTCAGGCAGCGAACAGTCGAAGAGTGTCGGGGGTGGCGGTGTCGAAAAGAAGAGTGAGGAACTGCCGTTAGAAAGTTCGAGTACTAGTGAGATGGAGGAAGGTGAGCTTGAGCCAGAACCACAGGTGGATAGTGGTGCTAAAGCTGGGATCGATGAGAGGAAGGAGTTAAATTGTAGAGAAATGGATGTTGATGGAGGTGATTCGAATGTGCATGCAAAGGATAAGGAGAGAGGGGCTGATATTGAGACGTCCAGTGCAGGAAATGACGGAATGAGGGTTGTTGATGGACCTCAAGATTCTGGGAGCAATCCGAGTGATAGTGGCAATGACATTGGGAGTGCTCCTGACAATGTGGTTGGTAATGTAGGTTGCGAGGTAGAGGGTAGTGTCAAGGAGGGTGGTGGTTGTAATAAGCAGGAGAATTTGAAGAACGAAATTGTGGATGAATCATTGTGTTTGAAAGAGGATAAACAGATTCATCTTGAGAAGAAGGTGGATGAGATTGAAGCGATGCAGGATACTGCAGATGAGAACAAAGGCAATGACATGAAGAGAAATGTGATTGAGGAAGGAATAAGCTTTGGTTTCAAAGATAAAGGGAAAGGTATTGCTATGGCATCAACAAATATCGATGCATCTGCAATAAATAGTGCATGGATCGAAAGGAGCTTGAGAGATGTGGAGGATGACATGGAAGGACCTAGTACTAGGGGCTTTGAGTTATTCTCTAATTCTCCTGTTAGGAGAGTGGAGAAAGTTGAGCAATTAGGTCTCGGTAAGCAGAAAGATGAGAAACTCACACTTGAACCTCTTGATCTTTCTCTTAGCTTGCCAAGTGTTTTGTTGCCCATTGGCACCAAAGATGTAAGCGCACCACCTGGTTCCCCTAGCCATGGAAGGAGTGTGCAGTCATTAAGCAACACAGTTTTTACCAACTCAGATGGTTTTACTGCATCTATGTCTTTTTCTGGTTCTCAGTCATTTTACCATAACCCAAGCTGTTCGTTGACTCAAAACTCAATGGACTATGAGCATTCAGTTCACAGTCGGCCTTTGTTTCAAGGAGTTGATCAGGTCTCACAGGGAGCTTGGCAGTCTCAGAATGAGTCTAGGCACAAAGATGTTCCTATATATCAGAAAGTTTTGATGAATGGAAGTGGCTCTCTTCAGCATTCTCAACCTTTGCCAGGTATTGCAAATGGCACAGCTGCACAAGGAATAACTATTTGCTCTCTTGAAGGAGCTTCCCAAATGAGTAATGGACTTGTACGGCAGATGAGTGTTCACAAACAGGCTGATGTCAGGGCACCTGCACAAAGTGTTGGATCTCATGAAATAGGTTCCAGCTATAGCTTAGAGAAGAAGAGGACAATGAGAGAGAAGAGTGGTGGCAGCTTGTACAGGAGTAGTAGCCAGAAAGAACAGGAACAGCTTTTGATTGGGGGTGCTGATTTTGTTGAGACAATAATCAGCAGGATTGTTTCTGATCCTATACATGTAATGGCTCGGAAGTTCCATGAAATGACAGGACAATCTATTTTATGCATGAAGGAGAGCATTCGCGAGGTCATGGTAAATGCAGAAAAGCAGTCACATTTTAATGAATCTAAGAGAGTGCTACAAAACAGATCCGATTTGACCCTGGAAATGCTGCTAAAATCTCATCAGACTCAACTGGAAATATTGGTTGCTTTGAGAACAGGTTTACCAGAGTATCTTCAGGTAGATAACAATGTGCCGTCTTCTAATTTGGCAGAGGTGTTTTTGAACTTAAGGTGCAGAAATCTTATTTGTCAGAATGCTTTGCCTGTAGATGAATGTGAGTGCAAGTTTTGCTCAAAGAAGAATGGTTTTTGCAGTGCGTGTATGTGCCTAGTATGTTCAAAATTTGACATGGCATCTAAGACATGTAGTTGGGTTGGTTGTGATGTATGTCTTCATTGGTGCCATGTGGATTGTGCGTTAGGTGAGTCTCTCATTCGAAATGGACATAATGTGACTGGCTCTCAGGGGAATACTGAGATGCAGTTTCATTGTGTTGCATGCAGTCATCCATCTGAGATGTTTGGATTTGTGAAAGAAGTCTTTCTGAATTTTGCCAAGGATTGGACAGTTGAAGTATTTGCTAGAGAACTTGAATATGTGGAGAGGATCTTCTCAAGGAGTGAGGATGTTAGGGGAAAGCGACTTTATGAAATTGCTAGTAAAATGATTGTAAGATTGGCGAACAAGTCAAACGTTTTTGAGGTTTACAATCACATAATGGCTTTCTTGACTGGTAAGTTGCTCAACAATTCCAAGACATACAATATTGCTTTATGCGTACGTTTTTTCAGTTTTGCTGTTGCTGTTTCAGTGCCGATAGGCTATTGGTCACAGAAATTTATTAAATAATGTTACAAGATTTAGAGAGATTGCATTCGTTTTTTTTTTTTTTATGCAACTTCCGTTACGGTTTATCTCATTTTCTTTTCTTTTTTTTAATCTCCCCCCCCCCCCCCCCCCCCCCCCCCCCCCCCCCCCCCCCCCCCCCCCCCCCCCCCCCCCACCCCCAAAAGGTTCAAGTTAGCACTACTGAGCAAGACCTTAATGCAAAGTTTGTTTGGGATAAAGCCTAAGGGCTGATATCTTTAAATAAAAGTTAGAAAAAAAAGGTGTAAGTACTGATTAATCATCAATGGCTAGTAAGTGCAACATGTGGCATGTGTGGACATGGCCTGAGGGCAAGGTTTTTCTTATTTTATTGTATCTTATTAGAATAATGTCTTATTATCAACTTGTGTTTTCATTTGTTCATTTTACAATGCTCAAAATAGATATATAGCCTAGGAAATGAGATAATATTTGTTTCACTTTTCTGACTCTATTATATGACAAAATTTTCTTTCTTTTGCTGGATAAATTTTCTATAGGGTTTGTTTAATCGTGTTGTACACGATGATGAATCTTGTTAGTAAAGTTTTCAGTACGGGAGTGAGCATCTTACTCTGGAAATCATTTATTTCAACCATTATTGGAATGTTCTATTTATTTTTTAAATCTATAAATACCAAGTATTATATTTTGAGCCAGTGAAAGCTTTGAGAGAACATTTCTTTTTTTAAAATCCTATCTTTTAACTTTTAACTAATGAATTAATTATAAGTTTTTCAATGATATATTTATGCCACCATGTATGTGATTAGTGAACTGGGTTGGTGGGCATTAGTTTATTTTATTTCACTTATTTGCAGCCCATACTTACGTGATTGTAGCCTTAGGAAACTCCTATGAAAACCAAACGAGTCACCTAGTGCCTAAACCAGCATCATCTTCTTTGACTGATACTTTGCTGATGCTGCATCTGTTCTATGCTCCGTCATCTGAGCTCATAATCTATATCTTTTTCTGTCATCTGTCTCTAGTTGGTCTATGTTTCTTCTCACATCTCTTTTACTATGGTAAAATTGGAGTAAATAAGACCGTTCCAGCAGGTTTTTTTTTGTTTGTGTTGTTCATGTTTTCCATTGAACCGATTCTTCAAAAGGTCAATCTTTTCTTATAGACTGTATCATGTGTATGTTGGCTCTATTTTGTACCTTTATCCCTAACCGCCATCCTTTTCTGCCTGCGGGACAACACCTTTGGTCATTGTGTAATTCATTTTTTATTTTGCACCTGTACAAGATAGTAGGTCACATTTACTTGTTGAGATGCAATTCTTGAAAATTTTTCGTTCTTCCAAAATGAAATAGGAAAGAATTAGAATACAATGATTTGCTATCTAATACAATTAAGTAAACCTGACAATGATGATCTTTGCCAACTTGGAATATACTTTGTTTGAAGGTGTCTGATATAATGTAATATTGAGCATCTCAGGCCATTTGCCTTTGAGAGGGAATTGTGTATGGTGATGTTTATAGTGGAAATGCAATTAAAAGCTTTCCAGGACAAAAAGCAATAATTCCTCCGTCCATATAGAATGACACTTACCTTTTCTTTAGCTTAAGGCAAACTTGGTAAATTTGTATGCAAAGATGTAAAAATACATGGGTTTTATGTTAAAAATAAAGTCTTGTAGTTCTGAAATGCTATGTTATAAATTTTTTTTAGCAGACATAATGCACAGGAAAATCTTGGTCAAACCTAAAAAAGTCGATCATAAGTGCCAGTTCTTTTTAGTTGGAGGGAGAACTAAGGGAGACATTTCTTTGTGGTACAGATCCTTCTAGGCACATGCATCATGGGTTATGCAAGGAAATGTGGATTTGCTGTGATGTATCTTTGGTTTGTGCTCAAACAATTATGGCTTTTGGGCTTTCAACCCTGATTGAGGACTCTATTTTTAGTGTTTGCTGGGAAATGCTAGGAACATGTGGGTGGACAGTGGCATGTTTGTGCTTTTGAAGGATTTGTAGGACTTGCTGTCGTTTTTCATCTATATCATCCTTCAAGAACAAAAATGCATTCCTTCAGCATGCTACCTGCCTGTAGTCAAAGTTTTGGTTCAGCATATGCCAGGAATTTCTTCTCTTATATCCTTCAGTATCTGATATGGTCTGATGATTATGAGACACATGTCCCTTGGCAATTGCTTTGAAACCCATATCAGTTTGTTTAATTTATTGCCCCAGTTCTGCTGTTGTTTTTCTGGATACTAGTTAAAACATATCCATATGCTAATTTTGCCCATCCTTATTACAGGTAGTGATTCTTCAAAGCCTTGTGACCCTTCTGCCTTCTCTGGAAAGGAAAGGGATAAAGAGAAGGAAAAGGAAAAAGAAAGCAATGGGGTTGCTGGGCCTAGTCAAGAAGCTAAATGGCTCAGATCTCTGTACCCTGAAAAGTCCTCTCCATTGGAAACTTCAACAAGCCTGCTTCCTCGTTTGCAAGGAACTTCAAGCCTGCTTCCTAGTTTGCCTGTTGAACGCACCGGAAAATTTGCCCCAGAAGTAGGAATTCAAAGGAATTCTCAAAAGGAACCACTTTTGCCTGAACTGGAAAGCTTTGTGAATCTCAAGCTGGAAGAGGCCAAAATGTATCAATCACGTGCTGATGATGCTAGAAGAGATGCCGAGGGACTGAAACGGATCATAATTGCAAAGAGTGAGAAAATTGAAGAAGAGTTTATGCAGAGAATCAGAAAACTACGACTGGCCGAGGCTGAGGAAATGCGTAAGCAAAGGTTTGAAGAACTCCAGGCTCTAGAAAGGGCGCGCCGGGAATATTTCAACTTGAAGATGAGGATGGAAGCCGATATTAAAGATCTGTTGTTGAAAATGGAAGCAACACGACGAAACCTTGCTATGTGATTCAGGAATTCTGAGTTCCTTTGCCAGCTCTTCATTCCCTAGTATCTGGTGACCTTTAATCTTAAGTCCATAATCCAGTACAAACTTCAGCCTTCCTGGTCTGCGTGCGGTCTCAGGTGATTTGGAACCTCAGCACCAGAATGTGTATTACAAGGTGTGCAATATGATACAACTGAATGTAGCTTTCTGAGCTTTTAGGTGTATTCTCTGTTTAGATCAGAGTCTCCGTTCCTCCAAGCTGACATGTACAGTAACCAAAGCAGCTCCTTATGGTATGAGTAGGACAGCTTCCTATGATGTAAGGAAATATGAAAGAGGTGTAGATCAACTGTTTCTCCTCTCCACCGGGGAGTTGAATCCCTAGAATATTGATTGGTTCGGGCTGTGCTCGAGTCACCGAGATGTATTTCACTCTGCTGTTTTTCATGTTTCATGTAATCGAAATTCCAAACTATTGCAGCAAAGGGCAACGTTGATCGTCTCACTTGTCAGTCATAGTGCTCTGTTTTTCATATGTTGCGTTGTACAAAACGTTTGGCCTTTCCATTTCCAGTTGTGTATTGGCGTGTCCAGCGAGTAGAGGATGGCAATTTCAATGAATGTGCATTGGTTAGTCCGAAGGAGGCTTACCCCGAGCTTGCCTTTGCTTCAACCAAGCTCGTAGATGACCACACAAAAGATCAATTGGATAACCAGTTATGATTTGCATCATTTTCGGCTTTATCTATATCTAATGGAACTCTCCCCCACCCCGCAAGGTTGATCCTACCATTTACATAGATATTTGAACTTGAGAGGATAGATGGGAAAATGGAACTTAGGTTGGATGAGGTTGGGATAATCAATCAGTAGGTTTATTTGTGATGCCCCATGCTTAGACGGAATCTATGTGGACAAAGAACAAATGGGATTTCAACAACCACATGGTTCTTGTTGGTTGCAAGAAGCTACAGATTTGTTTAATAGCGGTCCTGATGACCGCGAGGCTCTTGCTTGCAGCAAAAGTATGCTTGCACTTACACATCCTCATGTAAATATAACAGTTAGTCGGTTCTTATTTGATGCATCACTATCCATGAAACAGGGCCCATCAATCAATGATCAACCCAACAGGATGATGAGTTCATCCTGCATGGCAATCTTGACCACGATATTGGGGGTAAAAAACTGAAGCCCTTCTGGAGGCCTTCTGTAGCAGGTACCTTAAAACTTAAGCCAATTGTTACTGAAAAACCTTTCATAAGTTTTCTGTTGCTTGGTACTGAAAGTTACTAGCTTCTTTTCATTTTGGTTTAGTTACGTGCAATGCGGAAAAGTAAGGCTTATGGAGAAGCACGTAAATGATGGAGCAGAAACAGCATCTACCCTACAAGAAATTGGATGAATTTCTCACTGTTGATAACAAGTAAGGGAGGAAGATTGTTCTCGCCCTTAGTTGCTGGAATGAGCAACTGGGAGGAACGCCCTCGGCTCGATTGGTGGTCCATTAGCCTCTAAATGCATAAACTCTGATGATGCCATTTTGGTCATTCAACAGAGCCTGCAGAAAATATAGGAGCTTAACAGACAATTAGTTGCTGGAGCAATGTATATAACATATGCATGATGGTATATTAGATGTAGCTGGCTGGATGATTAGAGTTTATATACTTGTTTCATGTTTACTGGTTCCGCAAAGCTTTGTTAATTGAAATTTCTTTTCTCAAAATAGACGGTATAAATGTGAAGTAAGAAATTGTCTTAAAACAGACGTCAACTCCCCTCATTGCAGCCAAATTGGCAAAGCATTAGAGGCACTGAACTGGACATGCAAAGTTTGATTCTCCTCTTCCATGGCAATGTCTTGGGTACTGCTTTCATTGTCTTTCGAGGTGTCAAATACACACCAAACATCTCTCCTATTTGGTATAAATACCACCATTCAACATTGCAGGATTGCATAGTTTATTCAATGTAGCCAAAAAAAAAATAAATAAATAAATAAAATAAGAAACGCATGTTAAAAACCATATGCCCAGCATTACCCCTTTTCAACTTCCAAGTGGGCCATCAATTGGGCTCATGGGACCATGCATGCTTTTCTACTGTCAATTGCTACTCACATGCTTCACTCACACCAAATAACTTGTTTCCTATGAGTATAGGAACCTAGGCATTGCGGCATTTGAAACAAATATAAGCGCATGTGGGATCATATTTTGTGATTAGTATTAGAATTTTAAATAATTTACTAATAATGAAAATCAAACTGCTAAACCTAAAAATAATTTTTAGATAGCTTTTTCAAAACTCCAACACTAACATCAAAGGAAACCTTATATCACTAAATAATATAAGCAACCAAATAGTAAAGACAGCAAGTAAAGGTTGATAATCATGTTTGATGCAAAACAGCAGTAAAAAGCCCGGGTGTTGCGGTTGCATATATGAAATGGTTTCCACACGTTTCCTTGATACATACATTATAGAGGTAAGTGTGTTAAAGTAGCAATTACATGACCCATCAACGGTTTAGCAGGAGGTAATAGATAATAACATGAGAGGAAAATTAGAAAAGGCAGGACAAGAGACCAGGTCATGAATATGTGATGGTCTTAAATGCCTTTTGATTACAAAAGAAGCAGCCTCATCTCGCTAAATTGAACATTAACTTGGAGTCCAGAATATAGAATAAGACCAGTTACTGACCTTGTTGCTTTGTTGCCAGTGCTTGATGTTCATTTTTTTCCCCACTCCAAAATCAGGGGGTACACTTGCTGGTCCTCTAGCAGTGTAAGAGGTTGCAGCAACTGATATCAGTAGGAAATTCTAAAGACAAATAGGAAGGCTGGAAGAAAATGGAGCATGTATAATTAAGGTACAGAATCTTCATCATGTACATGCAAATAGCTTGCAAAGACTAAAAGAGCACATATATATATATATATATATATATATAAGAGCAGTGCGTAGTGACGATTCCAAATTAAAACCAACGGGGAAAAAAATCACTTTTAACATGTGAATGCGAATGTAAAGTTTGAAAAATGAAGGGAAAAAAAACAACCGGATTTTTCAAAAGTAATAGAAGTATCCATTGTGTAAGATGACTTAACTTTATTTTGATGATAAAAAATTAAAATGTCAAACCAAGAAGAAAACTTAAGGGAGACGGGATCAAATGTAAAACCGATGGCTCCTTCAGTTGATGCCAACAGACAACTCCATAGAACAATTTATACTTCATTTTACTTTGCTCAATCTCCTTAAAATGAAAAAACCAAACTAACCACGACTTAGGCTTCAAAAAATTATAAAACGAACGATTGTCAAACCCGAAATAGAAAGGAACTCACCAAACCTGCAAAATAGAAGGAACTAACTGGGCTTGCGAAATGGAGAATATAAAAGCATTCAATAAAAGCAAGAGGTTGGGAAGAACCAACCAATTTAGAAGAAACTCCTCATTCAATTAACATAAGGAATCAAAACTTGAATCCTTTTTTTCATTATTAAAAAGTGAACTTGAATGGTTGAAAGGAATAATAAAACAACAAAAAAAAATTATGAAGAAAACAGAAAAGAACAGAACTCCTCCACAAGGTTCTAGAATATCACATACGGACTCACTGGGGAGTCCCAAAAAAACATACCTAGAAGAACATGTTCCAGAGAAGAAGCAAGATTTTAAAATGCACGCACAAACACACAAAACACACAACATGGGCACACTCATGAAAGGACTCACAGTAGCAGAAACTTGGTCCTGCGAAAGGAGAGTAGCAACTGATGGCTGACTAATAAATCTAGTAAAGAGGGTAACAACATCAAGCCAGTATACACATTAAAGCAGACAACAACCTCGAGAACACATTTGAAGTAGCTTTCATCCTCTTATAAACTTTTGCCGGAACAAATATGGGTAAAACAAAAGCAACCTGACAACCTCACCCCTGTTGAAGAAAAAGAAAAGACTGATGAAAAGGCTGATCACCCCTGCATATGAACCAGATCTTTTTCAAGGAAGTCGGAATTATCACACCTTCAAATAAAATCTCATAAAACTATCATAATGTATCAAAATGTCAGTTCTTCTTAATTTGAAAACATCATCCATCAGAAAGATGACATCAACCAAGACAAAAAAAAAACATTTCCAATCTCTGATAGCCACCAAGTTTTGCGTCATACATCTCACTAGGACTAGGAAGTGCATTTTTCAATCTATCTTAACAATTTATTCAATCTAAATAAGGATTCAGTAAAGCCAGAAGAACAGAAGTTCATGGCTTTGAATATAAATTGAAGGCTCGCACACCCTTCAAAGAAGTGTTACACTATTATTGCAGCAAAACATTAGGTCAACAAATGATATTTCATATTTCTAACATTCAATTGTTATTGAAAATTAGCCATGCATCTTGCTCTTTAAGTATAGAGCAAACAGAACAAAATTTAGAAACTCAAAGAAACAACTGCAAAGACAACTCCTCATGCATTCCCTCATGCAAAGATGAATATCTAACAGAACAGTACCTGCAGCTCCCTAAGAGTAAGCAAATGGATCTCAATGAGCGTACATTTGCTGAAAGGGCAAAGAGTAACAAATTAAAATTGGCACAACTATGCTTAAACCACAAAAATATCCACTCGAACAAATATCTAGAGCAAAAAAAAAATGTCTTAACTCTATAATGTTGGATAAATCATCCTCTATCCTGAAAAGGAAGCTTACTTCCAGCATATGAAAACAAAGTTGGAGAAAAAACCTAAGACTGCTTGAAACAAAAATGACAAAATTTCAGTTGTTAGTCATTGATTCACGAAATCTTGTAAAATCAGATGCTATAAAAGAGAACTAAAGAAAGGGAAATCAAAGCAGATAAACAAAAAGGGACATGAAAATAATAGCGACAAAGGATAAATTAATCTTTTAAGTTTCTTTTTACTTATTTATTTTTAATTATTTATGTTTATTATTATTTATGCTTATTACTGTAGCTTGCTGTATCCTAGACTATCTAGGTGTCTGTATCCTAGTCTATCTAGGTTTTCATGTATCCTAGACTAACTAGGTTTTCTTGTATTGTGCCTATAAAGGCAGCACCCTTTTGTGAATAAATCAAGTTCTTCTCAATTCTCTACATGGTATCAGAGCGGGTTTAATCCCTTTCTCTCTTGCTCTCTTGCTATCCTTTTGCAAGAAACCCTAAATTTTCTCATCCTCTTGCCGTAGCTTATTTTTTTCCCGGTACGGCCTGCTTCTTCTCTTTCTCTATTAGCAATGGCAGAAAAAGTTCCAGTGGCTATCAATTCAGTAGCTCAGGTTCCCATCAAGCTTACGCAGTCCAACTACCCTCTATGGAAGGCACAATTCCAGAGTTTTCTCCTCAGCTTGGATCTTCTTGGATTTGTCAATGGAAAACATGCTAAACCTTCGCAGGAAATTGCTGCTGCAGAGGGAAAAGAACCAACTTCAAATCCGGAGTACTCTTACTGGGTGCGCCAAGATATTCTCATCCTCAATGGCATCTTTGCTTCTGTCTCCGAATCTGTCCTTCCTCTTATTGCTGCTACGAAATCATCCTATGAAGCATGGAAGACACTTGAAAATATCTTCGCCAATAAGTCTCGTAGCAGAATTATGTCCCTGAAGGAGCGTTTCACAATACCCAAAGGCAGTCGCACCATGTATGATTATCTTTGGTCCATCAGAAGTGTGGCTGATGACCTTGCAACGGCAGATGCTCCAGTTTCAGATGATGATCTCACCATTCATATTCTCAATGGGATTGGCAGTGAATATCGGGAGATTGCAGCTGCCATAAAGTCTCGTCCAACTCCTGTTTCTTTTGAAGAGCTCCATGACATGCTTATGGATTATGAAGTTTTCTTGCAGAAGCAGGATGCAGCCTACACCATAACTACAGCCAATGCCGCCACCACCAAACACCAGCAGCAGCCACCTCTTTTACCCACTCCCAAGAACCTGCCCATGATCAACCGATCTTGGAATTCTACCCGAGGCCGTGGCACCTTCAATCGCAGACGTAGTCATCGGCCCTACAATCCACTGTTTTGAGTTTGGCCATACAGCTTGGGACTGCACTACTCATCGTCCTGCCTCCTCTTCTCACCCGTCCGTTAATGCTACCACATCAACCAAAAAACCATGGCTTCTGGACTCTGGCGCTTCACATCATGTTACTTCTGACCTTGGCTCCTTCAGTCAATCTTCTGAGTACGCTGGTCCTGATCAACTTGTCATTAGTGATGGGGACTCTCTGCCTATACGTCATTCTGGTTCTATTACCTTACACACCTCTAATCATTGTTTTACTCTTTCCGATTCCCTTCATGTTCCTCAAATTGCTAATAATCTAGTTTCTGTTTCTCAATTTTGCAAGTATAATAATGCTTCTATTGAATTCTTTCCCTCTTCATTTTGTGTGGAGGACTTGGTAAGGGGGGGGGCCAATTCATCGCGGGCAGAGTAAGGACGGTTTGTATTTCCTTTCAGCTGCAACTCCAAAATCTCCACCCAGAGTTTCAGTCACAACCAAGCCATCTCCAAGTTTGTGGCATCATCGTCTTGGTCATCCTGCTACAAAAATACTGAATTTAATTTTATCTAAATATTCTTTAGCTAATTCCTCTCTCGATTCCAATTTTTGTAATTCTTGCAACTGCAATAAAAGTCACAAACTTCCTTTTAGTGTTTCTACCCTTTCCAGTCAACGTCCACTTGATTTGATTTATGCTAATGTTTGGGGGCCTGCCCCAGTTTCTTCCATTGATGGTTTTCATTACTATATTTGCTTAGTGGATCATTTTACTAAATATATTTGGTTTTATCCACTAAAACACAAGTTTGATGTCTACGACACTTTTAAAAAATTTAAGCTTCTTGTTGAAAAATTTTTTAATACTAAAATTGTCCAACTTTATACTGATGGTGGTGGAGAATTTCAAAAACTACAGCACTTTCTCTCTTCAGAGGGGATTTCGCATCTTCTCACACCACCTCACACACCTCAACACAATGGGACAGCTGAACGTAGACATCGCCATATTGTTGAAACTGGTTTATCTCTTCTTCATCATGCCAATATGCCTTCTTCATATTGGACTTTTGCTTTTGCAGCTGCTGTCTATCTTATTAATTGTCTTCCTACACCTATTCTTCAAAACAGGTCACCTTTTACTGTTCTTTTTCAACAAGATCCAAACTATGCTAAGTTAAAGGTTTTTGGTTATCTTTGTTATCCTTGGCTTAAACCTTATAATAAGCACAAGTTTCAAACTAAGTCTAGACCTTGCATTTTTATAGGATATTCTCTCAACCAAAGTGCCTATCTTTGTTTTGATGCACACACTACCAAAATTTTCACCTCTCATCATGTAGTTTTTTATGAACATATTCTTCCTTTTCCTTCTCTCTTTCCATCTTCAAAATCCATTTCAGCTGATTCTCATTTTTCTTGGGATTGTGGAGTGGCGGTCATTGGAAATATAGACTCCATCCCCTCTCAGTTCAACTCTGACAGCGATGTTTTGGCGCTCAACAAATCAGGTGATACCTTCTCTTTTTTACCTCCTTTTTTAATTGGTAGTCTCCATCAAGAGGTTCCTCCAGTCCCTACTTCACCAACCCCTCCCCCTCGTTTTGCTGTTCCCCCGGTTACCTACTAGAGACGCCATCATCCTCCACCAGACACAACTTCCCCCCTACCAGCACCTAATTTACCACCTCTACCAACTGCCCAAACGTCTGAACCTCCCAAACGCAGCCACCCTATGGTCACTCGCTCCCAAGCTGCCAAACAAAGCCATGCTTCCAAGACACAACCTTTTCCTCTTCTATTAGAACCCACTTCTGCTTTTGCAGCTTTGAAAGATCCGAATTGGAAAAATGCAATGCTTCAGGAACTTGATGCTCTTCAAAAAAACAATACTTGGGTCCTAGTGCCCCCAGCTTCTTCTCAGAATGTTGTTGGTTGCAGGTGGGTCTTTCGGACCAAGTTCAACCCCGATGGTAGCATCTCCAAGTACAAAGCACGTCTTGTGGCTAAGGGCTTTCATCAATGGCCTGACTTGGACAACACTGAAACTTTCAGTCCCGTAGTCAAGCCCTCTACAGTGCGCTTGGTTCTTACAATTGCTGATTCTCATAATTGGCCACTCCATCAAGTTGATGTTAACAATGCCTTTTTGCAAGGAGATCTCTTTGAAGAGGTTTATATGCGGCAACCACTGGCCTTTGTTGATCCTACTTGGCCAACACGTGTTTGCCATCTTCAGAAAGCCATTTATGGCTTGAAGCAAGCCCCACGAGCTTGGTACAAGTCCTTATCCAACTTTCTTCTGTGTACAGGCTATCGGAATTCCAAGGCCGACTCCTCCCTCTTTATCTACAACCGTGGTGAGATTGTTTCTTATGTTCTTGTCTACGTTGATGATATCATTATAACTGGGAACAACCAAGCTTTCTTGCAGCAGTTTCTCTCTATGCTTTCATCAGCCTTTTCCGTGAAGGATTTAGGTGAGCTGAATTTCTTTCTTGGTGTGGAGGTTATGCACACATCCTTGGGTCTTTTTCTCTCTCAACGGCAATATATTCTTGACATCCTCTCCCGGGCTCATATGGAAGATGCCAATGGTGTTGCTACAACGCTTTCTAAGTCAACCACTCTTCGCCTTGTTGATGGGTTTGCTGCCACAGATGCTACCGAATTTCGTCGACTAGTTGGTGCATTGCAGTATCTTTCTTTCACACGGCCTGACATTGCCTTTGCTGTCAATAAATTGTCTCAGTTTATGCACTAGCCCACCGTCCTGCATCTTGCTGCATTGAAACGCATTCTTCGCTATCTCAAGCGTACTTTTGATCATGGCATTGTTCTTCGTCCTCATAAGGCGCGTAGCTTGGTCGCATTTGCAGACTCTGACTGGGCTGGAGACCCTGATAACTTTCATTCCACCTCTGCCTATCTTATTTATTATGGCAATTCGCCAATTTCTTGGAGCTCCCGGAAGCAATGCTCCATTGCTAAGTCTTCCACTGAAGCTGAGTATCATTCCATATCCACTGCATCTTGTGAGCTTGACTGGCTTCAGTCTCTTTAACATGACCTTGGATCTCTCTTCCGGTGCCACCTACGCTCTACTGTGATAATCTTGGTGCTACCTATGCTTGTGCCAATCCTGTCTTTCATTCTAAAATGAAGCACATTGCTTTGGACTATCACTTTGTACGAGACAAAGTGACTGAAAGAAAATTGCTTGTTCATCACATTCCAACTGAGACTCAGCTTGCCGATGCCCCCACTAAGCCTCTTCCTCGGCCACACTTTGATGCACTTAAACTCAAGATTGGTGTTGTCACTAGTTCCACCATCTTGCGGGGGCGTAATAGCAACAAAGGATAAATTAATCTTTTAATTTTCTTTTTACTTATTTATTTTTAATTATTTATTTATTATTATTTATGCGTATTACTGTAGCTTGCTGTATCCTAGACTATCTAGGTGTCTGTATCCTAGTCTATCTATGTTTTCATGTATCCTAGACTAACTAGGTTTTCTTGTATTGTGCCTATAAAGGCAGCACCCTTTTGTGAATAAATCAAGTTCTTATCAATTCTCTACAGAAAAAACACATAAAAAAACCCAAAAAGGAGGAAGATAATTGAAATACCTTGTAACGAAACCAGCACAGAAAAGAATCAACGCCAATGGAACCCACATGTAATAAGGCTTGAAAGGAAGGGAAGGGCTACATATAGATAGAAAATATACCAAGACACTAAAAGATGACCGAATAAAAAGAAGGAAACCTGAGGCAATAGACTAAACAAAAACATAGCAACATAAATGCAACATGGTAAGCACCCAACTACCAAATAGGAAGAGCAAACAAATCCTTTTAAAAAAAATGGCATGAGAAGATGAGAGAATCAAACTTAAATTTGTATGAAACCAACAGAGGAGGATGGTGAATGATAGGGATATTGTTCAACTCAATCAAGAGAACTTTGCTGCAATGGCCATAGCAAAAGGAACTCCAACCAAGCCTCACACAAACAAAAGAAAAAGGAGAAAAAGGCTCGTTAAAATCAGGGGTAAGCAGAAGTTTGGCCACACTTGAAATAACCGCAAAAAATGTTCTATTTTTCAGTTAAAATTTGTAGGTCATATATCGGTTTTCAGTTTTAACCCAAAAAAAGGTATGTAAGTTCGGTTCAGTTATTGAATTTCCTTTCCTTCAATAAAAACTTATTCACCGAAAAAACCGAATTTTTCATCTACTAGTGGGCCTTGGTTGATAAGCTCAATCCTAAATTTTTTTGTATTATATTTGTATACGGATTTATACTATATAACATAGTGGGCCTTATTGTTGCTCAGAAACCCAATCCTAAAGGCTAAAATTATTAATGCATTGTACATTTGTATATGGATCAAAATTGGTGAGTCCCAATTTGAAGAGAAAGAAAGGGGAGGAGGTAAAAATTTGGTTATCCAAACTAAAAACTGAAATATCGAAATATTATTAAGTTTTTGGTTACTTTCCTTTGAAATCAGCATATTTGGTTATTAATACATAAGACTAAAACTGAAAAGTTTTGGCAATTCGATTTTGGTTAAAAGCAAAATAACCGATTGCAAACCCGTAGTTACAATCCCAAGAAAATCAGAGCAATGCCAACCATAACCAAACCTCACCATCCATCCATCCTCTCCTCAATTTCGTAACTCTCTCTCTACCTAAAACATACTCCTAATATCTTTAGCTGACTAAGGCTGGAATAGGAAACAAAATAATAAAAAATAATTCCACATGAAATAAGAAAAAAAATATGAAGCCAAAAAAGACATAGAGAAGTGACCAAAATTGTTGCAAACCATCCAACACACAAACCCACATGCTGAACAACACTAACATAAAGATGATGCATGAAGTCGCTCATGACTCAGACTCAGCATATATACCACCATCAACATACCAAAGAGAAGCTACAGTTGTAGATAAAAAAAAAAAAAATCAAGGTAAAACAAAGGAATTAAAGAACGACAATACCTCAGCAGAAGAACTGTGGATGTCATCCAAATTCCGATCCTGTACAGGGAACACAGATGCCCATCGACAGTACGGGTACAAGCAAGCATCCCTAAAATAAAAAATGAAGAATGGGGAATAATGAAAACAGGATCAGAGAGAGAACAAAAGGTGCCGTCTAGAGAAATCAAAAGAGTGGTCTAAGAGAAGTAGAGAAAGATCAAGCGGATCGATTCCTATAATTGCAAAACCAGAGCAGAAGATAGAAGCAAAAAAAACTAACCCCCGAAACGAAGAGGGGCCGACTTACAGATGGAACATCACAACGAAAATAAAAGCCACCGTCAATCACCAGCAACAACAAATCGAGCAGAGCAAGTGAAATCAGAAACCCACGCGAAAGAAGAGAGATGGAGCAGAGAAGGGGACAACGCGCGCGAGCAGGTGAAAATTAAAGGACTCCGTCGGACAGCTCATTGGTATTAGTATTGGCAAATTAAGCAATTTTGTCACTAAAATATAGGACAGAGCTTAATTTTGCCAGCAAAGTATTTTTCCCGATAAATTTACCACTAATGTTTTTGAAATGGGCATATTTGTCATCAATGTTTTGACATAAGGGGATAATTACCATTATGATAGTTAATGGTGAGAATATTCCACTATTACAAAGACTATTCCACAGGGTAGAGGTGGGTTGGAAATTCCACTGGCCATGTCAATTAATATGTGACATATTTGACATCATTGTTTTTGAAACAAGCGTATTTACCATCAATGTTTTGAAATGGGCATATTCATCATTAAGTTTTAACACCGGTAACGGTGGCAACATCTAGAAGGAGCACGACACACAACAAGCAATACTATGACAGTTAATGGTGAGAATATTCCACTATTATAAAGAGTATTCCATCAGGGTAGAGGTGAGTTGGAAATTTCACTGGCCATGTGAGTTAATATGTGACATATTTGACATTATTGTTTTTGAAATAAGTATATTTACCATCAATGTTTTGAAATGGGCATATTCATCATTAAGTTTTAACACTGGTAACGGCGGCAACATCTAGAAGGGGCATGACGCACAACAAGCAATAATTGCCCAGCAATTACGGCCTGTAAGTAATAATTGCCTAGTAATTACAGCCACTGAAGTTAAGCAAATCCATCGGTTTGGGTTGTTGTAGTTGGGGCTAAGGTTGGGGCTAAGACTATAGCAGTTATGTGAGTGAGTTAAACAGAAATCATGGTGGAAGAATTTATCGGTGCACTTCTCTGTCCTTCCATTTCTAGTGGGTTAAAGAAGACAAGTTAGATATGGTGGCTTTGGTGTTGAAGATGAACGATTGAGATGAAAAATAGGGGGAAAAAAATACAACTTGAGTGACTATAAAATAATTTTTTCTTTTTACTATTTCCACCTATGCCTCCATGTAGACTCCACGTTGACAAAATGCTGTCATATCATCACTTTGTTAACATATCTTAACATGTCACTAATGACAATAACAAATATGTTAATTTCAAAAATGTTAGTGGTTAATTTTTACGAAAAAATACTTTAGTGGAAAAATTAATCTCCGCCCTATGTTTTAATGGCAAAATTGCCCAATTTGCCCATTTGTATTGTATAAAGGAAAGTTAAACGGCAAAAGTATCAAAATTGCCACAAATGTTTAGGTTAGGGCTCGAATCTGCCACTATAGTTTTTTTCCCTAATCACCCACTAATTTTTCAAAATGCATTCAAATATGCCACTGTCGTTAAAAAATAATGAAAAACATAAATAGTAAGAATTTTTGAAATTTTAGGATGATAATATAACTTTTAAAAAACTACAAGAGTCATAGGTAATTAGATTTACTTCCAATATTAGGAATTTCTCCAACCTCATCTCTAGTGACATTGCGTTCGGTCTAGCCTCACATTTGGCAACATCGCATCAAACTGAGGAAGGAGCACCAACAAAGGGCTCTAGGTAAAGTATCCAGCTAGTCATTCCATTTGATTGATTTTGGAATCAGAACTGACGAAATTTTGAGCATTTCTCCTGATTTAGTCTCTAGTGTAACAATTGAAGTTTTCAGGAGTATTAGCTTTGTATTTTGTACTGAAGATTCTGGAAGGTTGGTTTCCACCTCTGGTGGAGCAACAAAAAGGAAAAGGAGGAGAAAAAGCATTTGAAATGACAAAGGGAAGAATTGAAAATGGCGGAGGGAGTGCTTTTGTGCGAAAGAAAGACAACTCTTCCTCTTGAATCTCACCGGTGGCGATGGAAGGAGAAAAAATTTTAAATTTTTTTAGCATTGGTTGCCGTGAACGATGGTCAAAGAAGCTTTAGAAGGCGGCCGCAGTAGACGCCATTTGAGAAAGAGAGACTAATTACATAAGATATTTGAAGTTTTTTAAAACTTACATTATCGCACTAAAATTTCAAAACTTATTATTTTTAACATTTTCTGTTAACCTTTTTAATGGCTAAAGTATGACAAAAGCCCTCAAAATTTACTAACTCGGTCAAGTTGATCATGGAACTTTAACCTGAACAGCAATAGCCCTCGAATTTCCAGAATCAGCCCATTTCAATCCAGCAACTAACAAAACTAGGCACGTGCCTGCACGTGAGTATAACACCGTTTTGGATTTGGTTTCTAATAATGTGTGTGGCTGAGTTATGCCTTGACGATGCTGGAAAATGGTAGAGGAATGAGTTTTTTTATTTGTTAGTGATAGGAAAATTAAAGTAACTGGCACCCTAAAAAACCTAAATAGAAGATAAGAATATTTAGTCTTGTGAAAAATAGAAATTAAAAATACAAAAAAAAGAGAGGAATTGAAATCTATAGGGGCAAAAATAAAGGCAGCTATTGACAAGGATTGTTGACAAGGGAAAAAAAGGTACTTATGTTTGTTTCTTAAGCCATAATTAATTGGTATGGGGTTATTTACAATTGTTCTATTTCATGGTGGTAAGTTTGAAGGAATAAAAAAAATGAATATGTCAGACATAAGACATGGGCTAAGCAATTTGATAATGACATGATATCGTATTGGTGCTTAGTAGATGCATTAAAGGATTTGGGTTACCAGGAGATGCATATCAAGAATATCTTTTATAGGGTGTTTAAAATGTGTCTTAGTCATGGCTTACATGCAATAGATGATGATAAAAGCATAAGACACATGATAGTTCATGCATTAAGACATGGGAATACTGAAATTTACGTTGAACACAATGATGAGGCCATCGATGTCGATGGGGATGAGTATCCAAAGGAAGATAAAAATGAGAGCGATGATGGTGTGGATCTTAATGTCAAGTGCAATGAGGAACTAAGTAGATTGGAGCCTTTACTTCAATCTGATGAAGATGAAGAGATTATGAAGGCAACTAAAAAGGTGAATGAGCATTTTAAGGCTAGTTATGTGGGTGTGAGTAGTGAACCTATGCCTAATGCTAATGGAATAGGTGATCAAAGTGGTGTTGGAGCTGAAGAACGAAATGAGGCAGAATGTGAACAAATTGATTTTATTGAGGACTCTAATTTAGGAAGCTACTGCATATATTCAGAGAATGAAAATGAGGATAAGCGTTACTTGAGACACAAGCCTATATGGCCAAAGTATGATGAAAATGCTAGGATATGTAACATTTCACTTAGCATGAAATTTAGAGATCATATCCAATTTAAAAAGGCTCTTGTGAAATTTGCAATCCAAAATAGAAGAGATTTCAAATATATGAAGAATGAAGGTACATGGGTCAGGGCACATTGTAAAACAGAAATGTGTCCATGGAGAATTTTTTGTTCATATGACAAGAAAAAGACATATTTCCAAGTGTAAATGTTTGAGAATATGCATGAATGCTATAAAATAAATAAAATTTCAAGGGCAACATCTGTTTGGATGGCTGACTATTTTAAAGAGTTGATAGCCACACATCCTGGTATTAAATCAAGTTTTATTCAAGCAACTATAACTGAATAATTAGAGCTAGAGTTTCCAATCAACTAGTATAAAAGAATGAAGTTAAAGATTGTGAGCGAACTTGAGAGAGATGTTAAAGAGGAATATGCTAGACTTGGAGATTATGCACAAGCACTAAGGCTATCAAACCTAGGCAGTTCAGTTGCTCTTGAAGTATATCCGCCAACTCCAAGATGTGAACCATACTTTAAACAGGTTTATGTTTGTTTCGATGTATTAAAAAGAGGCTTTATCAAAGGGTGCATGCCATATTTGGGTATTGACGGTTGTTTTTGCAAAGGAATTATAAAGGGTCAACTCCCCACTATTGTAAGGGAAGATGGAAATAATCAGATATTCCCAGTGGCATTGACAGCAGTTGAAGTGGAGAATAGTAATTCCTAGATATGGTTTCTTGAGGTACTAAAGACTGACGTACAAACTCAAGATGGTGCAGGATTCACAATCATGTCAGACCAGTAAAAAGTGAGTATCCTAAGTTATAAATATTGTGTTCTAACTGTTATATATAAAAATGTTGTGTTCTAAATGTATGTTTCAAATGTTCCATTACAGGGTTTGATAAATGTTGTTGAACAAACCTATCCAGCAGTTGAACACAAGTTTTGTGCTAGACACATCTACACTAATTGGTATCTTAACCACAAGGGTGAAGTATTGAAAGATGCATTTTATGCATATGCAAAATCTACTATTGAACAGTCCTTTAAGAGAGACTTAGATGAGTTAGAAAAGCTGAAATTAAGAGCTAAAACAATAACTAAAATGAACCCCAACAGCTGGTGTAATGCTTACTTTTCCACCACTTCAAAATGTGACTCCGTAGAAAATAACTGTTGAAAGAGATTTAATTTTGTATTGGTGAGGGCTAAAAACAAACCAATAATATCCATGCTTAAGGATATCTATTTGTTTGTTACAAAAAGACAAGCTGATAGAAGAATGTTTTGTTTGGGTTGGAAGGCTGATTATTGGAAAAGAATAATAAACAAACTCCAAAAAAATATTAATGAGAGTTATAGGTGGCATGTTGATGGGATTAAGAATTAGTCATATGAAGTCAGTTGTGGAAAAGAAAAGTTTGATGTACATCTGAGAATCAAATGTTACGACTGTAGAGCTTGGCAACTATCTAGAATATCTTGTGCTCATGCATGTCGTGCCATTATATAATTACAATATAGGTTAGAAAAATTCCTAGCACAGTAGTATAATAAGGAAATGTTCTTTAAAGCTTATGCTCACTCAATTTGAGTTATGGCTAGTGAATAAATGTGGGAAGACAGTGGGGTTGGTCCAAGGAAACCCCCAAGATAGAGGGCTATGCCTGGTAGGCTAGTGAAAAATAGGAAGAAACAAAAAAATGAGCTTAAGAAGAATAAAAACAAACTTTCAAGAGTTGAAAGAGTTATGACTTGCGCTAAATGGAAGCCACCTGGACACAATTACAGAACTTGCAAAGGAGGTCTAACTAAACCACATAATAGAAGGACATTTCTTATAAGTAAAGTTAGCTTTAACAATTTATTAATGTTCTAATGATGCTGGTTTAATTTTGTTCAAATGATATTGCTTTATTAAAGTTTTAATGCTGCTAGTGAAATTGATTTATAATGATGCTTTTTAATTGTTTTTAGATGGACCAGTCATCTATACCAACTGACCAAATCAGTGGAGATGCAATTTCTCTTACCCAACAATCTGTTAATAGGCCATTTGTCCATTCTGCAAACCAATCACACAAACGACCAACAAAAAATTGGTATGGAATAAGTGTTTATACCAACCCATACACTAGAAGAATTGTTGTGGTTGTAAGTTTAATGAGTGCTTTTTGTTTTAGACTAATTTCAACTTGACCATTACATGATGCTAATAACAGTTATAATTATGCTATGCAGCCTGGACTTCCAACAGAGATGGAATTTCCCAGCACTTTATGAATTTAGATGCAGGTGGTGAATTTTGTTCATGCTAGGGAATACGCATGAAAGCTCATAAATCAGTTGATGTTGTTGGATTTTGAAGCAATTGGTGAATTTTGAAAAATAGGTGAATTTTGAAGTAGCTGGTGAAATTTGTTACAACTGTATGCTAGTGAAGTTAGGTGCAGCTATTGAATTATGTTGCTGGAAAGTTGATAGTTGATAGGTGGCTTGTTTTTGTTGTTTTGGGAACAAACTCTTTGGATAGCACTCTTAATAGTAAACTATGTAGGTTTGATACTTTAGGGCTTTGGATTATATAGGGTTTAAGTCATTATGATAGTTAGTGGTTTATGTCAGGATGATGGTTGATTATGCACACTCAGGTTATTAGAAGTCATTTTTGCATGTACACACCTGATTGTGTAAAATCATGTCAAATTGGAAAAAATCACTTATGTTTGCTCAGTACATCAATTACAGGCAACTTATAATCCATCCAATTTGTTTCATACTTCACTTTTGTTTTTACAGTATCTGTAAAAAACAATTTGTTTATAGAACTTTAGTTTTTGGCACCTGCAATGTCAAACCAGAAAATTGACACATACTAGCATTACCTAAAACATAAGCAAGCTGCAAAAAATTCAATTTGTCTTTTCCATTACTTCATTCATAAACATTACACCAAATCAGACAACAACAAAGATAGCAACTAAATTGTCTTTGGAACAGCAAAATGTATAGAATTCACTACTTCACATAAGCCAAACAACCTAAATTACAAAGGAACTACCTAAATCACCAAGCCATTTTCCTCATGCTCACCAAAACAATCCAAATAGTAACAAACAACACCATCTTAAACCAATAAGCCAAAAGTGCACTCTTCTTTTTGGCCCTTTCCATCTTTATTGTCTCAATTAGCTCATTCACTTCATTCAAAATCTCACTTACTCGAACATCAACAACACTTTCTGTTGGAGCCACATAATTTCTTGCCAATTGCCTTCTCAAAATCTCATTCTCTTGTTTTGGCCTCCTTACTCGAATCAGTAGCTCCTTTATGGCTTCTCTTGTAGGCGTATCAAATTGGGTATCAATCCATTTAAAAAAAACCACACTCACATCTGTTTACCTGAATTCAGACAACACAAATTGCAGTAGATCAAGATTAACTCAAGCATCTAGCCTCATCATAAATAAAAAAATGCCTTATATTTTTTACACCCAATATACTTTTTGCCAACATTTTTTGGCTTTGTCCATGCCCTATCATAGATGACAGGCAATTTACATATACATTGATGGGGAACCCCTTCTTCACTTGCCAATTTCAAATTGCAACTCAGCCTTGAACTATCTGATGAAGTCGACATCTTCTTGAACCCAGAATGGTGTGAACTCATGCCCTAAACTATACTCAATCCCAACTTCAGATTTCCCACCTTCACGAACAACGTTCTCTTACAAAATTACATAAGCAACAACAAGGTTTGCTGGCTGGAGTGAATGTTAGGGATTTAAGGACTCAAAGCAAATCCCACTCAGCAAACAACCAATGGCATTAAACTCATGTGCACACACGTGCCCAGTTCCATTAGTTGTAGGACTGAAATGGGCTGATTCTAGAAGTTTGAGGGCTGCTGCCGTCGGGGTTAAAGTTCAGGACCGACTCGACCGAGTTAGTAAAGTTTGAGGGCTTCTTCCGCACTTTGGCCTTTGGGGTTCGTTGGCTCTTGGGCTTTGCTTTTTCCCTGTCATCCCTGTCAGCGCCGACCTCTCCCGCCGTGTAATGTTCTGGTCCTCCCAACGGATCCTAAGTTCCAAACCAATGAGTCATGCCAATGTGTGTCAGTTATGCGATGAGCCAATAAAATATTCATTAAAGGGTCAACAAGTAAAAATATGAGCTTATCTCCTAATACTCCCTTAATTTAAAAGTTTTTATAAATTTTTTAAAATTTAGACATTAAAAAAATTTATAAAAATTTAATAAGATTATAAAAATATTATTTTTTTTAATTGATTATTACATATACATAACATTAACTTTTAATAAAATTAGTTCTGAATAAAAAATTAAAAAAATAAATCATTTTAAATTAAGTTAACTTAAGTTAAAATGAATTTAGCTTTTAGATTTACCATTAAGTATCTTAGGTAGAAGAGAAAGAAAAAGGTTTAAATAAAATTAATTTAAACTGATAATTAATTATTAAAATATTTTAAAAATTTTGAATTTATTTAAAAAATATATAATTTGAGTTAGAGTTTGAAATTTTAATATCAGATACTAAAAAATAAAAAATATGCCACATCTGAAAAATAAAGTGTATGTTTTTGAAACAAGAGAAAGTAAAATATAATTTCACTTTAGGACTAATTTATAGTTTGTCCTAAAAGAATGATGCAAAAATTAGAAATAGTTTTACGAAAAAATAATTATGTAAAAATAATATGATGAATAACTTAATAATATCATAAAAATTTATTTTTAAATGAATTATTATATCTACATAATATTAATTTTTAAATAAAATTTATTCTAAACAAAAAAACATAAAAATAATTTTTTTAAATTAAATTGATTTTTATTAATTAACGCTTTTCTATTAGTACAGACAAACTTGGAAATAAGTTATTGAGAGCAACAATAGGCGTGATATGCGTATATTGGATTGACAACGGAGAAAAATAATATGGGAAATGCACGTGGACGTGTTGAGGCAGACGGGCCAGTACCGCACATGGAGACTTTGTTTGCTGACCAATTTGATTGATTGACCCTATCCACGTGTTACTCTTTAATCTGTAGTACATAGAACCTGGTACAGCTGTACACATTGGTAATGGGAAAGGGCCTTAGAATGGAGAGTAGTTTTATTACTGATTAATAATGTAGGAATGTTTTATTTGTTAAGATAATATTTCATTATACAACTTTTAAATTATTTTGTGAAAGTTTTTCCATTAAATCATAACTATCCAAGCCTTTCATATTACCAAAATGAGTCAAAACCTTTTAATCAAACTTACAATTTTATTGTTGAGTTTTCTCATTTTTACATTTTTTATTGTCACCGAGCAATCCTCTAGCACTATTATCATCAATCATTTATTCTAGAATTGCAATATTTCTAGATTGAATCCCACTCACGTTAGTCAGACCTTGTTTGATCAGGATTTATTATAATGAGTATTGCTTGGATGTGTAGAAAAATGGAAATAGCTCTAATGGCCGAAAGAGTGAACAGTGGCAAGGGGTACAGGCCTATAAGAGGTTGTTGGAGCGAAGATTGATGTCGGAATAATAGATTCTGAAACTTTGGAACCAAGATATTAGGTAAAGAAGACGTGAAATTGAAAATATCATTTTTCTCATTTTTTTTTCATATTTGCTGCATTAAACAATTTTAACAGCTGGTGACAGGTTTACTTTCAACACAAAACATTAATGAAAAATTTTACAGTTTTAAAAAAGATTAATGATAAAATTATACATAAAAAAAATTCAGTGATAAAAGTACTCTAACTTATAAACTTTAGTGGTAAACTTGCTAATTTTGCCCATCGCTAATACAGTAATTTATAGCTTTGGAACCCCGGGACAAACATCGCACATGTCACAGGAGGACGGGGACAAACTTAAAGTTGTGTGCTTGTACTGCTTTCGTAATTTCAGCTAATCTTCCACAGATATGTAATCTTATCTTCGCAATACATTGACATTTACTATTCCTAATTTGCGGTAATATTGTAAATTATTGTATCATATTGCCAACCAAGTTGTTACTTTAATATTTATTTATTTTTTGTGTATTTTGATTTATATGTAAGAAGTGAATAATAAAAATAAATATTTTCTTACTTTTTAATTTGTTTCAAACTCACATGTTTGAGAGAATTTAAGAAATATGGATTACACCATATCACTCGGTCCAAGTGTTAAAGGGGACACTCGGCCTTTACAATAACCAAGGTTTAAAACCCTTACCCTCTTCTAATAAAAAAATATTATTAAATGCTGGTTTAATTACCTCTAAAAGCATGTATTTTCCTTGTCCTCTATTAAATAAATATACCTTATTCTGAATGAAAATAAAAGGGGCAGCATAGATTGCTTGCTATTTACTTGCACTTCTCCCCTGAATTGTGCATTATCTGTGACACAACACAAGCAATCTCCTACAGTCTATATGTAATCAAATTTAGAATACTCTTTATCTAAGATATTTGAGCTAATTTTTACTCAATCCCAACTCAGTGAAACAGAATACTCAAATTGAAGAGCATCATTAACAATTTTTCAAGAGAAAATTCACATAGCTTTTATCTCATCATATGCGTTCTCTTTTTTTTTTTTGGGGGTAAAAGTCTTAATATTTGTAATATAAACATATTAGTTAGGTGTGTTTCTTAGAGTTTCCTATGGTCAAATAACATAATTACAATGGGTAAGTCAAATATGCTTCTCGCCCCTTATATCTATATATTAATATTCCAATATAGCTTTCATATAATAAAATAAAGGTGAATACATCAAATCTTGTGTTTCTCTAAAATTAAAGATATGCACAAGTCAGATACTGGATATATACAAATTCAATTTACATAGGAAATGAGGGATTTGTACAAATAGCATGTGACATATGTATATATGAAATTACAGATATGTTACCAATATATTCAACAATATGTACATGTTTGGCCTCACATAAAAAAAAAAAGATATGAAAGCATTAAATTCTACTTCCTACTAAAATTTGAAATGTGTATAAATTGGATGATAGATATATATAAAACTCAATATATAAAGAAAGTGATGAATATGTATAAAAACATGTATCATATATGTACCGATGAGATTAAATATATGTTACAGATATATTTAATGGTATACATGAGATTTATATTTCTGTAAATGAAAAGAAAATTAGGATAAAAATTCAATTAATAAAAATATGATAGTGATATATCCAAATTAGATGTTGATATGTACAAATCAAATAATTAACATGTATATTTATAATGAAAGATTTGTATGAATTATGTGAGACGTGCGTACAAATAAAATTATGAGAATTTTAATGGTATTTATGTACATTTACTTTTTGATACTATAATTTATACATATCTAACTCCTTGGTTCAACATATCTTTATCATTGTCTCTTTTTAAGGATTTTTTAAACTAAAAAAACTTTGCCTGTTTTTACACTAAAGTAAACTCTTTTTTAAAAGTAAAAAAAACTTTGTTTTCTTCTTCCATCTCGTTCATCGCCAACAACCGAGTCATGACTCATGAGCAGGAAAATACATCCAAATTGACGCCATTCCACAAACATGGATCTATACTTGAACAAGAAGACAATACGATCTTTTGAAATAGGTGCAGTCACTCTTACGAGGATCGTCCAAATCAAAATGACTCGTCAAACCAAACCAAACCAAACGATTTTATCACTCGAATTCCTTCAAAATGCTTTGAAATCCTTGGTTGTGGTGGTTAACTGGATCCTTCGAAATCCTTGGTCACAACACCCTCCGCTTCTCTCGCAGTATGCCTCTTTCAGTTCATCAGAGAATTCATCATCATGCCTTCACAAGCTCCATCTTCGGTCTCGATTTAGGATTGGTTTTATCACAAGGAGAACGAAATTGATAAAGAGAAAAGAGAATAGTGGATATGATACAAGAAGATCTAAAAGAGTGGATTTGGTAAAGTAGATTAAAGATAAGAAGACAAAAAAACAAAAGAAATGCTTGAAATTGACAAATTCAGCAAGGATAGAAATGTATAATTACCCGTACGGTGCACATAATACTAGCGTATTTTTAACTGACACTAATTATAATAATAGTCTTTTTTGTAATTTACATAATTGGAATCCTGCTTTTGAAATATGATGTCTGAATATATGAAAAATATACATATTCTAGAATGCAAACAATTGATAACTAGACATATATCAAGAAATGAATAAAATAAATGATTTGTTTTCTTTTTTTTTACTCACGATGTATATACTATAAAGGTTGAAGATAGGAAAAACTTTTGGCCATTTTACCATGTAACATTTATGGATTTAGACCCAATTGGTCTGCCTGATGCATCCACCAGTAAATTGCATTCTATGATACTTCCTAGAACTCAAAATCTTAGCTTTGTTTAAAAGATATACTCAATATCTTAACCAATTGAGTTGGACTCTAAATGACATCTCTTTAAATTGTAACCATTTCTTACTTTATGGATGAACCCAGATCGACTGACATTCATAATTAGGTATGGTTATACATGAGATGATGTAATGTTAAGTATTTTTATTTAAAAAATAAAATATTATCAATACAAATTAAGATATGATTTTTTACAGTTAAAAATTTGTGCACGATTGATATGGAATAAATGGATTTATATGTTGTAAGGCCCCAATGGGAAGAGGATTGCGCCATTCTCAGCCAAATTCTGTTTAGGGGAAACACAATACGTCAATTATTCACAACACAAACTAAGCTGAATCTGACACATTTGCTTGTTCAAGACAAACCAGATAACGCTAAATATTCATAAAATATACTGACAATAATTATGAATAACCATTCATATTTTAGCGGGTTAATTACAATATGCTCCCCCAGATTCAGCTGATATTATACTTGACTTCCTTATGTTAAACCAGACACTTTAATATATTGTTTCAAACATTTTTTGATATTTATTTAGACATTTTTACTTATATGTTCACTTATTTTTATTTCTAAGGAAAAACAAATTATCTATGTATTACTTTAAACACTTTTACATATTTGTTTGGACACTTGATGTGGACACTTTCATATATTCATTTAGAAAATTTTAATTATTATTTCAGATATTTAATTTATTTTTAAGAGAACAATTGTTTACATATTGGTTTAAAAACTTTTACATATTCTTCAGATACTTTTAAATATTCATTTATATATTTTTACTAATTGCTTCAGACACTTTTATTTTTCTCAAAATAATAAATTGTTTATATATTACTCCATACACTTTTACATATTCCATCAACTATTCTTATATTTTAATTAAGACACTTTCACTTATTGCTTTATACACTTTTATTTTTGTATATTGCTTAATACACTTTAACATATTTCTTTAGATACTTTTACATTTTACATGTTGTCTGAAGGAAAAAAAATGTTTATATTTTGTATCATACACTTTTACATACATCTTTAGACAATATATTCCTTTAGCCACTTTTGCACGTGATATATTGTCAGAAGAAAACAAGATATCTACATACTGTGTTGTACATTTTCATATACTTCTTCAAACACTTTCACCTTTTATTTTAGACAGTTCTGCATATTGTCTTTGACACTTTTTCAGTTTATTTCAGCACATAGTTCATTGGTGGGGGAGACTAAGGTGAATACTCGAGGCGATAATCGGTACAATTTAGATATTATAGCCAGTAGATCTAGAGGTAATTAACAACGTCACACCTTGGAGACGAACAACGATCGCATACAATTGTAGAGGTGAGCATACAATCCGAAAGTGAGGTGAGCGGCGATGATGGCCTGATCACGTTAGGCGAATGACAATCTAGAGGCGAAGTGTTACGAGGCGATCTGGAGACAAGATTTGGGAGTCAGCGGTGAAATCCGAATGCTAGCATTAACAAAATCCAGATGTGATTGGCTATGAGATCCAAAGCCGATGGGTGGTGAGGTCTGGAGGTGAGCAATGACGGTGAGATCTTGGGATGATGATTGTTTATCAGAGGCAACTGCGGCGAAAGCGGTGAGGTAATGTTTCTAGGAGGTGAGGGTGAGTTTTGGTCTAGAGACAAATTAGTCAAATTTTATACTGGATTGTTAATCATATATAAGGACATTAAGGATAGATTAGTATATGTAATTAGACATAAGTCCATAATATAATAACTACTTATAGCCACGCCAATGCCTTTATCGCAACCATCTTGTGCCTTAATTAATTTTACTAAAATGATAATTAGATAATTAACAAATTAAATTAATTATAAAATTAAATGGTAATTAAAAATGTAAGGACATTTTTTTAAAAAGACCTAGATTATCCAATAACATATATTTTGGTTAATTTTTCTAGAGAATCCATTTCAGTTGATTTATTAGAAAGTTGAAAAAAACCATGATTTTATTTACTCAACTTTTACTTGTATCATTTGCTTTTCGTATAGGATAGTTGTTCCCGCAAACCTTGTTGCTAAATGACAAATCCTTATGAGGAAATAACAACTCGATTTTACCGTAAGACCAAAATTTTATTTTCATTGAATTTCAATTAAAAAGCGAACAAATCCGATTGCAATCTCAGTAATCTCCCAAAAATCATCATTACTTCTTGACAATAAAGGGCGTTAGAAAACAACTTTTATAATTAACATTAAATTTTTGATAATTTATTCAACGGTTGACATGAAAACGTTGAAATTAAAAGTTAAGAGTTATTTTGAAATAATTTTTTTAAAACTCTAGTTTCAATCGCTGATCCTAATACAAAACAAGCTAAAAGTGCACAACAAATATTATCTTTTGTTGCATTTACCCACCTTATATAAAATAAAAAAGCGCACTAAACCCACATTGAATTCCAGTTGACGGTGGAGAGACCAAGTTGTGAGAGTTGATCGAGCCGAGGGAGCAGTCGTAACCAAAATTTAAACAAAAGTTTGAAACCTGAGAATGTCCACCATGGTGGACGTACGCCACTAATGGACAAATTAACGTCATTAATATCCAATGATAGATAAATAGTGTCTATTTTTTAGTGTCTAAATTTGGGTTGTGAGTGTCTATGTCTGGTGTTTTAGTGTCTACCTTTAATATATAAATTTCTGTAAGTTGTTTTTTGTAGTGTTGAGGATAAAATACTTTGATTATTCAAATTTTACCTTTAATTCAGAGTATAATAATGTTATTTTAAAGGATATTTAATTGAAAAATTATATCATAATTTTACCTTTAATTCTAGTAAATGAATGTCTGCAAGTTGTTTGAGTATGATGTCCCATGTATTGGATTGAAGTATCAAAATGTCTGATAAAGATGGTCGAATGTCTAGTATGATGGGTTAAGTGTCTAAATTTGATGAGGAAATGTACAATTTACATGATTGTGATGTCTAAATATTTAATTATGACGCTTTACATGTTTTCTTTATTCTATATAAAACTAGATACTATATAGATATAATTGGATACTAAAAAAAAAGGCAAACATATTTAAGGGAAAACAAAAATTTTATATTTTTATGCAAACAAGTTATGTAATGGTATCTAATATAATCTATAGGAGTGTCTAATTTTACTTATGGTGATATCCAATATCACATATTATAGTGTCTAATTTCTAATGAAAAATTAAAATGTAGATACCATTTTTTCTTTTTACATTATCTCATTTTGTATGTTGGTTAGAATATTAATATTTTAGTGTGAAAATATGAAAATTTGTAACTAATTTGGATCCCAACAATAGAAATAATAAAAGAGATTTATAAAATAAGAAAATTATTTGATGTTAAAAATAAAAAATGGTAATTGATTTCATTCCGTAAAATATGAAAGAACACTATCAAGAATAATTTTTTTAATAAAAATATACTTATAAAAAGAAATATAATTATTTTTAATTAAATATGAAATTAAAAAAATTGGATTTAGAAAAAAACAAAAAAAAGGGGCAAACGGACGTTTGCGTTCCGTCCCTGGCGTACGTCCACCAGGGTGGACGCGAGAATTGCCCAAAGTTTTGTGTCTACCGAGAATTTGAAAATTCAAAGAAAAAGGAAACCACAGACACGGAGCTTAGAGCGTTAGACGGGTGCTGGGCTGGTGAATTGGAAATTACAAAAGCTGCCATTGGCATGAATTATGGAGAAAAGTGGGTTTGAAATAAGTGAGGCAACTTCTTTCAGCGACAAAGAATGCTTCACAGGCACCGCTGGGTAGAAGTCAGCAATCTTTTCTCAGTTTAACGCGATTTCAGCTACCCCTCTCTCTCTCTTCAATTTTCAATTATAAATTACCAGCTCATTTCCCATATTATAGTACAGCCATTCATCTCCTCTCTCTCCCTCTCTCTCTCTCGTTTTCCTCTGCCAAAAAATGGCTACTGCAGCTGCGTCACTACTCCTTGTTTCTGCCCTGCTGGTTACCTGCTGTGCTCTTGGAGCTAAACGTTTTGAAGGTAACATTCTTTTTTTGTGGAGCTTTCTTTTTCGTATGGCATTGGTGGTGTTCATTTTTTAGTTAACCTTACTTTCGGCGATTTCTGTTCAAATCTGTAGGGTACTTGGCCAATGGCAACTTTGAGGAGAAGCCAACACCAACAGACTTGAACAAAACGGTTCTAATTGGAAAACATGCTCTGCCCAAGTGGGAGATCAACGGTCTGGTCGAGTACATCTCCGGCGGTCCACAGCCCGGCGGCATGTTCTTCGCCGTTGCTCACGGTGTCCACGCCGTGAGGCTCGGCAACGAGGCCTCCATCTCCCAGACCATCCCGGTGAAGCCCGGGGTCCTCTACGCCCTCACCTTCGGCGCCTCCAGAACCTGCGCTCAAGATGAGGTTTTGAGGGTCTCTGTCCCTCCTCTCTCAGGCGATCTCCCCCTGCAAACCTTGTACAGCAGTAATGGCGGTGACACCTATGCCTGGGGGTTTGTGGCGAAATCTCGCTTCGCCAGAGTGACATTCCACAATCCTGGGGTTCAAGAGGATCCTACTTGTGGTCCTCTGTTGGATGCGGTTGCCATTAAGGAGCTCATCCGGCCGATGCCCACCAGAGGTAATGATTAGAATGTAAAAAAATATGAACTTTGAGTACCTAGATGACCAGAATCTGATAGTTAGAGGACTTTGTGTGCAATTTACGGTAGGGCTTTTGTTAAGGACATGAAGTTTATTTAACTTGTCAAGTTGCTCCACGAACTTACTTTTCTTTCTTCCGGAAGTACCACATTACAGAGCTGTTTTTAACTGACGAGTACGAAATCGGATAATGTCAGGAAATTTGGTGAAGAATCCAGGGTACGAGGAGGGGCCTTATCGCCTGTTGAACACGACGAACGGCGTCCTATTACCGCCACGGCAGCGGGATCTTACTTCCCCTCTCCCTGGGTGGATAATTGAATCACTAAAGGCTGTCAAGTTCATCAACAAAAAACACTTCAATGTCCCCGTTGGAGATTCCGCAATCGAGCTTGTTGCGGGGAGAGAAAGTGCCATTGCCCAAATCCTCAGAACAGTTACTAACAAAGTCTACAACATGACATTCATCATTGGCGACGCTAGGAACGGTTGCCACGGAACAATGATGGTGGAGGCCTTCGCCGGCAAGGACACACTCAAAGTTCCCTTCCGATCACGAGGGAAGGGCGAATTCAAGACTGCAAGCTTCCGGTTCAAAGCGATTGCAGACAGGACGAGGATCACCTTCTTCAGCTCCTTGTACCACACCAGGGTTGATGACTTTGGATCTCTCTGTGGTCCTATCCTCGATGAGGTCCGGGTGTTCCCTGTTGCTTCCTAAACCACTTGTCCTATTTTGTTCTTTGATAGGAGCGTAAACTACTTATTGCAAACAATTCTGATATGAGGTTGCATTACTCGGTTGAGCATTGTGCTCGGGCAGTCGCTCTGCATTTGAATTTGGATCCTCTGCTTCACCACCATTTGCAGTTTTGTTTCTCGACACTGATTCGTCTCTGAAGATGAATATTTGCCGGATTCAAACATCAACTGCAGTTGTGAATAACATGATAATATAACAGAACATCGTGAAGTACACATTTATGCACTAGTTCACCTAAAATGTTCTCTACAAAATCAAATGCCAACAATCGCATAGACTAAAATATTATTATGAGATTCATATTGCAAGGCTACATATAGAAAGCTATCCGGTGCTTTGTCATTGATTATCGTCGAACAAAATGGACAGCTAAAATAAGAATTTCAAGCTCCAACTTTTATGTCATAACAAGAATCCTGCTCCCGCAGAAAATAATTGAGCTTTGATGCATTGGCTTTGAAGAGAGCCATCTCACAAGGAGGTGATCACAAGGCAATTTCATTTGCGGCCTTCACTCTCATCCAAGATACCAACAAGACATTTCTCCAGTAAGAATTCGGCATTCACCCAAGCATGGTATTTGTCTGAAAGGTTAAGGACTAAACAAATTATATGCTAAACCTACAACATTTAGTACAAGAATGAGTTTAACGAAGTAGATGTAACAGAATTTTATGACAGGTCATGCACAATTCACAGGAATTGAATACTCAAATTGTGTTCTCTTCGTTTATGTTTGTAAAATTCAGTTGAAAGCAAAATGGTTCTAGAGGTAGTGTCAATCTTGAAATACAAGGGAATCGAAGCATACCTATGATATGAACTTTAGAGTTGTCACTAATTACGTACTATCATCAACAAACGTTAAAACTGAAAGATTTACTATAAGGCCGACCTTCAGTTCACACCCAGCTCAAAATGACAAGCCAGGTGATTTTAGCCATCTATTTCCCATAGTGGAGTAAAACATGATAAAAATGCAGAGCCAAGGTGAAATTAAATCATAAGGCCATTATTAGACCTTCGTTTCTAAGAAGGAATCTGCACCATACTAAGATGAGGAACTAGATGATATAAAATCCAATTGTATTGCAAAGTATAACATAGAAAATATAGAAATAGAAAATATAGCTCCAATTGTGAAGTAATGAAACAGATAAATCAAATAAGTTTCTTGAAAGGATACTGAAAAGAGCTGTACAGTCCTTCCCTACTCCCTTCATCAACATATCAACACCTGCAGGTAAAAAAAACAAAGTTTGATTGAACTTGCTAAGCAACATGTATGGAGATAAATACAAATTCAACAAGTTCTAAAGTTTTAGAAATTTTACTGTGAATTAGACAGAAATCCTACAGCTCAATAAATCACATAATAATTTTCCACCAATACAAATCAACAATCACATATGCTAGCTAAGTATGGTTTCATTCTGGCATCCTCTACTTTCACGCACAATTCACTGCAATTCCAACACTGAACAGGTAAGGAGAAGTGTATCCTACAGTAAGAAAAACTGTAATCTAACCAATGCTCGAACACAAACTGCAAAGAACTCAGGTACTAACTCAGAGCTGTCAGTTAGGGAAAATGCGTCAACAGCGCTAGGACAGACATATGAATTCATATCATCTGGAGTAACTTCTGGACAGATAGATCTCACAGGTTACCAAAGAATGAAAAATCTCCTCCTGCAAGGATAATACATCTTCCGCACAAGATCAAATACATACCTCCTGGGTGAAACTTCATGTAAGGAGATATATTGTACACTCGTCCTTTTAAAACAGTCCACATGGAGCCTTCACTCTGGTGTTGCTTCACTTCACTCATTGAAATGAGTCTCCTACTGGACTGTCCTTTCAAACCTGGAACACATGATTTATGAAGTCAATGAGTCAAAGAACAGGCAAAATTAGCAAGGACAACATCGAAACTGGAACAACTTCAATGAATATGAAACAGTTGTGCAATCTACCGGCAAGATCAGGGTGTGTCCTAGTAAGCTTAAGCCAGTCCATTTGACTATACCCCTTTTCAAAAGGAACTTTGGCTCGTGTTGCCGGCTTCTTCGAAGAAATCTTGGGTTCTTCAACATTCTTCACTGAAGCTCCAGGATCTCTAGGAGCAACCTGTGTGGATTTTTGCCTTGGAGATGATGTGTCAATAACATTAAAAGTCAATGAACCAACTGCAGCTTCCTTCTTTGAAATGGAACTATTCTGCAACTTATCTCTCCATGGAAAGCCCCCATTCTGATTGCTAGACGAATCATCCCTAACAGTTACACCGTCCATATCTGCCACAAGTTTCTTTATATGGAGACCATTTTGGTCTGTAGAGACACCAACCTGTTTTTTCCCCCAATTCCAATTCCAATCAGAATGAATTGCTTTAAAACGAAAATTTACCCAGATCACAGCAATCAAGCGTTAAAATTAATCAACCAAAACACAGACAGCTGAGGCAATCATCAGACATAATTCAAAAATTAAAAGCAACCTAGATGAGGAAATTACAGAATCAGAAAGTTACCGATATATGTTCGGCTTTTACCTGACAGAAGGTGAAGTCATCTTCGTTTTCCATCTCATCCAAATTTCTGTTCAAAGGTGCTCCGTTAGGCTTGATCTTCGGAAGAACATCGAAGCCAAAAAAACAAAAAAAAAAAGAAAAGAAGAAACAGTAGAAGCACAAAAGAATCTTCCCAATATGCGAATTCAAAACCAAGAAACACAAAATCCCAATTGACAATAGAAGATTGAGAATCACGCCAGCGACTTTTCTGTAGGATTTTTCTTTTCTTTTCGAAGGTTTCTTTTAGGCCTAAAGCCCTTTTACCTCCTCAACTTTTTCAACTCGGACATTTTATCTCTTCCACTTTGACTCGGTTCGACTCATCTCTCAAACTTTGTAGAATGTATACTAAAATAAAAGGCCTAAATGTACTATTAGTCCTCCAACTTTGCCAACTTTCATGAGTTAGTCCCTTAACTTTGACTCAGTATGACGTAGTCCTCAGACTTTGCAAAATCATGCGATTTAGTCCTTAAACTTTTTAAATGGTGCAACTTAGTCCTTCAGCTATCAAGATAAACTACAAGTTTTTGTTCTAACTTCTAAGGGCCAGTTTGGTATAAATTAATTAGATTAATGAGTCAACTTTTTCATAAAGGTCAAAAGTGTGTAAGTGGGATAGGGATGAGTTTCACCTTGGTCTTTTAAAAAAATTACTAAAATGCCACGCTTTAATTTGTTTTTCTCTCAGCTAGGTTTTGTTGATCACATTCGGATAGAATAGTCTGGCAGTTCTCCTCGCTGTGTGTCATGGCCTGAGTACCTCCCACTGTGTTTCACGTCCTCCAACCGAGCTAATTGTCGGATTTGGTTCCCCTTAGTGCTGTAAATATTTTCCCAGCTACATTCAATGCCAGACGCCTCCGTCTTCCACCTTCAACATCTTCTCAAATCACTCTCCGCCGTCGGCCGTCTTCAACCCCCCTTCGGTAAGTTCTTCATATTTTTCCGACCACATACCTTCGCCATTGCATAATATATACCCTATTTTACTACCGATTTACTTACTAATAATCTTAATTAATTTAACACATACAACTCCAGTACGCAGGAAAAAAAAGGCCACACCCGGAAGTTGAATGAAAGATATTTTTTACAGAAAAATTGGTAAATTGTTTTGTCTAAATGCGATCAGCAAAACCCAGCTGAGAGAAAAACAAATTAATGCGTGGCATTTTAGTAATTTTTTTAAAAGACCAAGGTGAAACTCATCTCTGCCCCACTTACACGTTTTGACCTTTACGAAAAGTTGACTCATTGATCTAATTAATTTATATCAAACTGGCCCTAATATTTTAGCAAAATGACCCTTCTATTTAAGAACTTTCATCATCACCAAACTCTTGAATTAATAAACTTTACTAAATTGTTAAATACATAATTAACTAATTAAATAACTTATAAAATGATGATTAAAAAATATACAATAATTTGATAAATTTCTAATTATTTAATAATTTATATTTTACTTATTTTTTTTAAAAATACTTTGGTTGGCTTATTGGAAAGAAAAAAAATGTTTTTATGCATTCCACTATTATGTTGATCAATTATTTTTCTAAATATTTTTTCTCACTTTTTTTTTGTACAAAATATGCAATATTAGGGATTTATGAATTTAAAGATCATTTTATAGGAGTTTTTCTTTAAGTATATTTAGTTTTCATACAATTCTCCAAATTAATCTTTTTGGTATTAATATCTTGTGATGTAGAATTAGTATACCACATGATCTTGAAACTAATTCATCCATCACAATTCTCATGCTAATGAAGATGGTATGTATAATAACTTCCTTGGCTTTTTCTCATTTGTTTTTGAAGAAAAATTTGGGAAAAAAACTAATGAAAATGGTACGTACTATCATTTGTTATAAACTTTGGCTAGATATAAATAAGATTAGGGAATTTGGGAAAAAATAAAAAAAATTAATTTAACCAATTAATTAGAATATTGACTACTTTTTTCTTTTGATGGATTCTAACTAGTATTTATATTTGAAAACAAAATTCAAATTAAACATAAAGAAGCCATTAATATGCAAGAAATTGAAGAAATAAAGAATGTAAAGAAGATGAATCATCCCAAAGTTAAAAGTTGGATTGTTTCTCTTTTTGCATTTTCCCCCAAATTTTCTTTGGAAACAAATGATAAAAAGCCAAGGAAGTTATAGAATGTACCATATTCATTAGCATGAAAGTTGCAAGGGATGAATTAGTTTCAAGATGATGTGGTATAATAATTCTAAATCACGAAATATTAATACAAAAAATATTAATTTGAAAATTGTTTGAAAACTAAATCTACTTAAAGCAAAACTCTTTAGAATGATTTCTAAATTCATAAGACCCTAATGTTGCATATTTTGTATGAAAAAAGTGGGAAACAAATATTTAGAAAAAATAATTGATCAACATAATAGTAGAGTGCATAAAAAATATTTTTTTTCCAATAAGTCAACCAAAATAGTTTTTTTAAAAAATAAGCAAAATATAAATATTGAATAATTAGAAAATTTTAAATTATTGTATATAATTTTTTGAATTATCATTTTGTAAGTCATTTAATTAGCTAATTGTGTATTTAGCAATTTAGTAAAATTTATTAACCCATAAGTTTAGTGATAATGGAAGTTTTTAAATAGAAGGGTCATTTTACTGAAACATTGGAAGTTAGAACTTAAAGTTGTAGTTTATCCTCAGGGCTAAAGGACTAAGTCGCACTATTTAAAAAGTTTATGGACTAAGTTGCATGATTTTGTAAAGTTTGAGGACTAAGTTATACTGAGTCAAAGTTGAGGGACTAACTCGTGTGAGTTGGCAAAGTTGGAGGACTAATGGTGTATTTAGGCTAAAATAAAAATAAAAGGGGAATTGAAGGACTAACTAAATTATTTTTCTAATGGTTAATCTTTGTGAGCAAAACAATAAGCATAAAGGCTTTAGTTTCACATATAAGATTATTCATTTTTTCCTTATTTTCATCTATAAATTTGTGTTAAGACTTTTTATTATTTGTTCACTAGAATTAATAATTGGACAAATAATTTAGTTAGCTCTTCAATTTTTCTTTTATTTTCATTTTAGTATACATTCTTTATTTAATTGGACCAAAGGGGTAAAAAGTCCTAGTTTGTAAAGTTTGAAGGGTGCGTTGAACCGAGTCGAATCTCAGAAGGTAAAAGATCCGACTTAATAAAGTCTAAGGGCAAAAGGGGCTTTAAGCCAATTCTTTTACTTATAGGGTAAAAGGTTCAAATCTTCCTACTCAAGAAAATCACCTATTATTTTTTTTTGAAGTTGTATTGGCCACTAATGATTATGATTGGAGTTATGTATATATATCAGTTGAAACTTTATAGTTAAAGAAGCAAAAAAAAAGTTAAGAAATTTTTTTCGAGAAATTAATAATTTTAATTAAAATTTTCTTTTTCTAAGTTGAGTACAACAAAAATTCACAAAAAAGTAATTACTTTATAAATCTTTTTTATTCAATTGATTATTAAATAGATATATTGTTAGCTTTCATATGATATTAGTTTTAAATAAAAAATTAAAAAAATTGAAAATAATTAGTTTTTAATGAGTTTTCAAATTGGAAAAGAAAGGAGCTAAGCTTAAAGTTGGGGTAAAATCCATATGTAGTCCCCTAACTTTAAGGATCGTCCTAATGTGGTCCCTTAACTCAAAAAGTGGCTCTTAAAGTCCCCTAACTCAACTTAAGTGTCCTATTTTAGTCCCTACCGTCAGTTCAGGCGTTATTTCAGACGGAAATTGCCTACGTGGCACCTAAACTGCCACATGACATCCTATTTTATGGCAATAAGTGATGAGACTGAAAGAATAATAAATCTTAGGTTAGATTTGACACAACAAATAATTTCAGGGACTTAAAAAGTTGATAACCCTAATTTCATTTTCTTCCCCAACTCTCACCGCCCGCCGCCCGCCGTCCGCCGCCCACCGTTTTCGCCCGCGATTTGCTCTCCTGCCGCAAACCCCGCCTTAATTTCTCCATCTCACCACCTCCGCCATCTCCAGCCATTTCTCCGGCGCCCTTTCACAGCATCGGATCGCTATCTGTAGCAGCTTCAGCATTCCGGGGGCGGCGCTCCTCTGCACTGATATCTCAACGTCGAAAATCTCCGCCGTCCATTCTTCTCTCACAGCCCTGTGGACCCAGCTCCCGAGATCGATGCCGTTCACGCCCGGCGGCGCGACGTACGACGAGACCCGACCCGTTAGCAGCTCTAGGAGTAGGATCCCGTAGCTCTAGACGTCCGATTTTCGGGAGAGCCGTTTGGCCGATTGGTACTCCGGCAACTTGTAGGCGACCATTCGTTGGACGGCAGCCGGCAGGGCGACGAGAGTGTTGAGGGCGTAATCAGAGATAAGAAAACGATGGGCGGCGGACGGCGGGCAGCGGGCGGCGGGCGGTGAGAGTTGGGGAAGAAAATGAAATTAGGGTTATTAACTTTTTAAGTCCCCGAAATTATTTGTTGTGTCAAATCTAACCTAAGGTTTATTATTCTTTCAGTCTCATCACTTATTGCCATAAAATAGGATGCCATGTGGCAGTTTAGGTGCCACGTAGGCAATTTCCATCTGAAATAACGTCTGAACTGACGGTAGGGACCAAAATAGGACACTTAAGTTGAGTTAGGGGACTTTAAGAGCCACTTTTTGAGTTAAGGGACCACATTAGGACGATCCTTAAAATTAGGAGACTACATATAAATTTTACCCCTTAAAGTTGTCATAAGATCTTATAAAATGCATCTTTAAATTTGTTTTTTATTCATAAGTCTCTCTCTCTCTCTCTCTCATATATATAAGGCCCATAAACTTGCATAACCCGTATAAAATCTCTAACCTCACGGCCCTCTTAGTTTTTCCTTGCTGCCACCCCACATCTTCTTATCCTTCTTTGTTCTCATCTCTGAACCCTCGTTGTTCTCCCTCCATCAGCCGTTCTTCACCTCGCCATTCCTCCTCCTTCACCTGGCCCTTGTCGTCATATCTTTTCCGTCGACCTTCCCCTGCCGTATCTCCGCCTCGCTATTCCTCTTTCTTCGTCTGGTTATTCGCCTTACCTCCGTCGTCCATCATTCGCCTCCGTCGTCCGTCGTTCGCCGTTTCGCCATTCTGTCGTTCCTTAGTTTCGCCACCTCAGCCTTTTCACCTCCTCGGCCATTGTTGCTTCCTTGCCTTGCGATTTGTTGCCATAGGTCATCGTTCCTTGCCATCGTTTTCCTCGGCCGTCGATCCTTGCCGTCGTTCGTCGTTTTTACTCACCTCAGCCTTTTTGGTCCACCTTGCAGATCTAATTTTGATCTGCTTTTTGTTATCTGATTTTAATTTGGTTGTTGTGATCTAGTTTTTGGGATTTGATTTTGTGATTTATGTGCATTGATTTTGTAATTTTGTAATATAATCTAGGAATTTTGTGGATTTTTCGGATTTTTGTTGGTAATGGTGTGATTTTGTGAATCAGATTTGATGTTTAAATTTTTGTTATTTTTGTGATTTTTTAAATCTTGTAATTTTATTTGTAATTTTATTTTTCTTATAATTAAGTTATTTGTGTAATTTTTTATTATTTGTAATTTTATGCAACCCAATTGTTATAAAGCTGTTTTAAATTCTCGTAATATTTTTTAAATAAATTATTTTAATTATTTTAATTATTTTTTATTTTTAAAAATGACAGATTCCAATGACTTCATATTGAAACTATTTTACTTTTTTTTTAATATATTTACAATTTTACAAATAGCTAGTACTGTTTGTAGTTACTTAAGGATGTTAATATAAAGCTCTTTAGTTTAAACAGTTGGTAATTTTCAACTACTTCTTTACCAATAGTCAAGTATTGGAAACTTCCAATGATTTAGTATTCAATTGTTGGTAAAAAAATTTCTAACGTATTGATTAACAATGACTTGCAACCAATGGTTTTGCGTTGGTAATTTCAAAATTACCAATACAAGATTGTTGGTAATAGACATTGATAAATGACCTTTTTTTAATAGTGTTTGTATTAGTCTATACAGGATATCTTAGCATACCAGTGACTCAGTTGTACATGTTCTCATGCCATATAGCCTTTAAGAAAAATAAAAATAAAGGATGAAAAATATAAGAAAGCTAAATTCCCAAATTATTTACATTTTTTTGTTTTGCAATTTCAACTTGTGAGAGGGTAGCCGAGCGGCTTCTGCATCTGCTGAAGAGCGCTCCTCCTCTTTTATTTTGCTCCACCATTATAGCCCCCACTCGTCCACCACCACCTCTACTCTACTTTCATCAGCCTCTTTTTGTGATTTGAGCTTTTAAAAGCCGAGAGGGCAATAGAGCAGCAAGTAGCCTACCAAAGCTCTTCCTCCCCGTTTGTTCAGCTCCACCACCATAGTCTCCACCATCCACCAGCACATCCACTCTACCGCAGCAACAAAGCCCCTTAACTGAGGGTTTGTTCTATTGCTTTTTTATTTTATTTTAAGTTTGGTTTGGTTTAGTGTAATTGATTTGTATTCAAGTGGTTGTAATGTTATTGCTTTGGAATTGTGAGTGCAAACTAGTTTTATTTTCGTTCTACTGGCCATTGTTCTGATCAGTATGATTTATTGATAACTAAACATTGCAAACAGAAATTATTGAATTGGTGGTGCCAAATGATTTGTACGTTTTACACTTCTTTAATATAATTTCAAAAAGAAAAGAGTTAAATGAATTTACAACTAGAACAGCAAAAGTAAAGTGCTTTAATTGCAATATCTTGTCCACCGTAGCTATAATTTGTCAAAGTTAATTCCCTTCCTATAGTTCTGTGATTTGTTTCCGCTTGAGCTCTCATCTTTTATTTGTGAATGGATGTAACCAGAATAAAAACTTGGGTTCATTTATTGCTTAATTACCAATGTTTAACTACCAATGTTATTGCTTTTGTATATTCTAGCTTTTGTGTTCTACTTCTAAGCATACCTCATAGTCTAACTAAAACTACAAAACCTTATTTGTTTTCTGTAAACAGATGGCAACGTATAGTGCTGTAGCATCTAATAGTCATCCACAGAGTTCTGACAATGCAACTCCTACTCTAAATTCAAGTTTCACACGAAATGATGATCTTACTTGGGCACATTGTAAAAAAGTGGCAGGAAGAAAAAACCAATGCATTTGTTTATATTGTTAGAAGCTCATTAAAGGTGGAGGAATTACTCATCTCAAGGAGCATTTAGTTAAAGTTGTAGGAAATGTTTCCAAATGTCCCAAAGTATCTAGGGATGTTCAATGGCAAATGAAGCAACTCTTAGATGATGGCAAATAAGAAAAAATGAGATTAAGGACAATCAATAAAAAGATAGGATGTCCAATAATCCTTGACCTTGCTGATCAATCTTTAATGAAGATGATGGAGAGGATAACTTGTTAAAAACCAACCAATAGTAGGCAGAAAACGGCTGAGTAATAGTCAAAGTATGACTGATTCTTTAAAAAAAATAAAAGGAGTCAAGAGTTTTTTATTTAGGAGTAACTGTCAGTATCCAATTTACTATCAAAAGTGCATTACAGTCCAAACAATGTTGTAAATGTCGAATCGGGGATAGAACCGTCCAAATCAAAGGTTCATGGTTCAATCGGTTAAACTACCCGTTCAATCAACACAATGATTTTGCTTCACTAACATGTGCTCATGCAGGATCACTCTTCAACCATGTTGCTTGGTTGTGGATGTTTGCTTCATTGGAAGAAACAGTTGGATTATGTTACTCATAATTCTATAAATTATGGAAAAAAGAAGCACATTATTTAATATAATTAGGAAACAAGAAATAGATGACTTTTTCAAATATTTCTTTTCATTGTTGGGTATGGTTACTTGAAAAAAAAACTACACATGAAATGAAAGCAATATTAAGGGAAATAAACAAGGGAATAAATTGTTTACAATATATCAAATTTATAATTAATTTTCTTATTGTTTCATGTTCCCCTGCATATATATTGTAAAGAATACTTACATTTTATTGCTAGAGTCATGTCCTAGCAACTTAGCAAGCATATGTATTCACATGCTCAAAATAATTGGTCTAAGTTATTTGTAATGGATCTAGATTGATATAAAATTGATCATGCTGGCAACTATTTCCTCTTGGCTGGAGATTGGTATAAAACTGATCATGTTGTAAGGGCCAAGAACTAACTAACCATAACAAAGACCGACCCTGACTATGTATAAACTTCTAGTCTATAAAGTCTAAAATTAGTCCAGAGCATTCAGAATTGAGAAACAGTGGCTATGTATAGCAATGATGAAACCGTATAGAGTAGCAATGATGAGGTGTGTAGAAACAAAAGGCTGTATGTGGTACTCACTAGGGTCATTGGCGGGGCTACAGGGGCAGCGGCGGAAGGCTAGAAACAAGATTGACGACGATGAGAGAAGAGCCGCGGCGAGTGGCGATCGATGGGGAAGAAGGCTTGCGACTATCAGGCTTCTCCCATAAAAAAATAAATTTTTTTCTCTCACTACTTTCTCCCTTTCTTACACGCAATTGAATCAGAACGAGGCCTGTTTTCCTTTTTTTTCTTTTTTTTTAATCAGTTTTTTTTATTGTTTTTGCTAATGTTAGATCGTCGGTTCATATGATTCAACAGTTTGACAATTTCAAGCGTTTTTTCCCAGTTTTGACTGATTTTTAACCAAAGTCTATGTGGGCAGTTAGCCGGACTGGAAGGATTCACGATTCGCAGTCAAACCGGTTGAGCCAACTGGTCCGTACTTGCTTTTACAACACTGAGTCTAAGAGCATTGTGCATCGAGCGAAGTTGAGTATGACTAGATGGTGGTATAATACTAATATTCCTTTCAATACTGCGAACTCAAATTTTTATTAGCGAATGATTAATCTAATTGTAAGTACAAGAAGTGATTTCAAAGGCCCAAATGTCTATGAGCTTAGAGGTATGATTCTCAGAGACGGTATGAATGAAGTTCAACAATATCTCTTTAATGTTAAAATAACATAGAAAACTTATGGCTATTCTATTATGGTTGATGGTTGAACAAACCAAATGCAGGAACCAATTATTAATTTTTTGGTTTATAGCCCAAAAGGTACAATGTTTGTGAAATCTACTAGTATTTTTGAACTTACAAAGGAGTTGAGACTTTGTTTAAGATATTTGACCAAGTTGTTTAACAAGTAGGTCTTAAAAATGTTATGCAATTCATTACTAATAATGATGCATCATGCAAAAGTGTTGGAAAAAAAATTGCAAGACAAATATGGTACTCTCTTTTGGACTCCTTATGTTGCACATTACATTGACTTAATGTTAGAGAACTTTGCTAACTTAAATAGCTTCTCTTGCATTGATGAGTGTGTACAAAAAACTAAAAAAATCACAAAGTTCATTTATAATTACTCATAAGTGCTTGTTTTGATGAAAAGAGAATATACTTGTGGTAGATGATGCCCAGCAGCATCTTCGTCGGGTGACATTATGACTTCGGGAGGGACTTCCTGAGAGTGAGGACGTCTGGAGCAAAGATTTTCCAGAGGAGCGTGCCTGAAATGCTCAAAAAAGAAAAGGTTAAGAGGTCCCCGAAGTATTTTTCCGGGGAGGAGCCTCCGACGCCCAAGTTAGTGTTCTGAGGGGAGATAGAGGAAGAGCACTAAGAGGCTAGATGACCTTGCCTGTTCGTGTTTTCTCAGGGAGAGGGGGTCGGATCCTTTGCCAGGGCCTGTTTCCTGGTATTTATAGGGGTGCCCAGCCCGTTCAGATCGTGACACGTGTTCGGTCGGATGCGATTTGTTCTTTCTGGCGTAGGGGACAGGTAGCCGTTTGTAGGCTCCTCGGGTCTGGGACCGAGACTGGTCGTGACAAGACTTGGACGGCGTCAGCGCGTCAGACCACTTTTCGAGGCAGCGTGTAGCGCATGTGGGCGACATGTCAGAGACTCCTTAAATGCTTATGCCGTACTCCCGAGGTTCTCTGGGTGAGGCCGTCATTTGGTACGGACGCCCCTCTTCGGGAATTATGCCCGTAGTTAGGGGAGTTCCCTGGTTCGGGGGTTCCGCCTTCGGGGAGATTCTTTCCTGCTTGAAATAGCTGGTTCTTCATCCCCGAAGGCGATCCGTTTGGTCCCCCAAAGGAGCCGATAACATCCTTGAAATTCCTAACGTACTAGCCGAAGTCCCGAGTTCGAGGTGTTTGACTTCGCTTCTTCCGAGGTCAGTGATAGCGCCTCTTTCGGATGACATCAGGCTCCCCGACCACATTTTTGGCAGGAAGTATGTACTGAGAGAGGTGATAGCCCTTTGGCTATCACAGGCCCCCCTTCGGAAAGCCGAAGTGGAAACTTCGGCTTGTAGGCTTTCGGAGGGCGTCCTTCGGGGCCTTGGGTGTAATACCTGTGCCGAAGATGTACCTTTTGTCCGAAGACATAGGTTGTTCGACCATAGCCTGCCTTTTGATGTCTTTAAGGTAACCTACTTCTTTCCTTTTGCAGGTCTGCACAACGTCGCGTTTCGCAACCAGGTGTGTCAGTCTGGAGTGGCGTGCCCAGGGTTTAGGGGTGTCAGAAGGCGTGTCCCTCTTTTGGCGCGACGGCTGACACGTGGCACGCTTGTTATTGGAGGGGACTGCATCGGTTATGGCAGGCGCGCCTTTTTATGCGCAGAAAGCAGTTATGGCGACCGTTCGCCTTCAAGGAGTACTTATGACGCCGGTTCACCTATCCTCCCTCGGCCTATATATGGCCTGTTCCATCATAAGCTCCTTTTGTTCTGCTTTTGCTATTCCCGTGCTCACAACTGTTTTTGCTTTTTTCGTGGCGGTGCTTTTTCTTAGGTGATTTCCGGCCACATTTTATGACGGCGACTCCAAACCCAGACTTTGGCAAAACGTTTAGTGGGTTTTGACCTTCAAAATTCTTTGATTTTCTGTGCTCTTTTTCTTTTCTCCCGGAGTCGGTTTTTCGTCCCCCGAAGTCCTTTTTTTCTTCAAAAATGTCTTCGCCGACTCCTATTATGACTGTTTCCCCCATCCCAGAGAGCTGGCTTCCTCTTCTCAACCATACTTGCTGTACGACTTCAGAAAAATTGGAAAGATGGACCAAAAAGTTCTTTCTTCCTTCTTACGCCACCACTAGGCTTCCTGCCCCCCAAACACTCAGTTTCATGAACGACGAGGACGAGGTTACCGTTTTCCATGCCCAACTGAAGGCTGGACTTCGGTACCCTCTCTCGAAGGTGATTTGCGACTTTTGCCAATTTCATGGCATTGCCGTAAATCAACTTCCCCCGAATTCGTACTGCTATTTCAATGCCTTCCTTTGCATGTGCGGCATTTTCAAAATAGAACCCCATTTCATTCTTTTTATGCAGTACTATAAGCTCTACGCGGTCCCGAAGGGTGGCTTTTACTTTATGCTACCTCGGGGATCAGGGAGCAAAAAGTATATGTTCACCTTCGCCACTAAGGACAGCTGGCGAGGGTGGCAAAGAAAATTCTTTTTTCTGAAGATGGAGGAGGCCTAGTCATACGTTCCGACCAAGTGGGCTCGGAGAAAGCTGGAGATGGATGTTGTAGACCCGAAGAGGCTGCTGACTCCTGAGTTGGCGGCCAGATTCACGGACTTCGACAGACAGATCCGAGTGGTCTCTGACTGGGATTCCGAGGTCCCTTCACGCTCCATCTACCCCTTCCCCATCATGTGGAAGCTGATGACTGATGAGGTCATTTAGGAGCTAGGGGTAGTGAAAGAGCATGAGACGGACCTCGAGATGCCGACTCCTGCCATCGCAGGGGAAGACTCTTGGCTGGTAAAACTCCTTCGGAAGGAGGGTCACTTACGAGACTTTTTGTGAGTGTAAGTTATCTCAAAAGTTTTCTTTGTTATAGATACGTCTTAGACTCACACTGATGTTTTCCTTCTGTTTCAGAGATGTCCGACGAGTCCGCTGCTTACTATAGGTCCCTTTTCCTCGGTCAAGCCGAGAGGGGCGAGCAGACAAAGAAGGCTGTCTCCCGAAGACGTAAAACGACTGGGAGTGGGCCATCCTCGGTCAAACGGGCGAAGAAGGACGCGCCTCCTCCTCACCAGGAAATTCCCGAGGAGGTACGTGAGGAGCCAGAGGCCAATACTGCTCAGCCGACCGATGTCCTTCCCCGGAGTCCCACTTCCTCGGTGGCTCTTTTGGACGCCTTGGTGGAAGTCCTTTCTGCCAAGGAGGTCAAGGAGCGCCGTAAGAGCAAAGCCAAGGAGATCTCTGCCGAGGGGGTCCGGGACTTCGACGATGAAGTTGCCGAGGTGCCGCCAGGTTCATTTTTTTAGACAAATTGCGGTGCCTTTATTATTTTTTGAACTTTTGAGGATTACTTGTGTTGACAAGCTTCTTGTCTTGCCGTGCAGAGGAGGTGCCACCTTCGGCATGGGTGGCTGAGCACGCCCAGAAACGGGCCCTTCTGGATTCCCATATCCCGAAGGGGAAGATCCCGAGGGAGCCTTTCAGGTCGTTTACGGAGGACATGAACTTGTACTCCGGCGACTACCAGCAAATGGCCAACCAAATTTCAAAGGGGATCATCACCGAGGCCTCTTTCAAGGCTATTTCCGAGGCGTGCTCGGATGAAGAGTCCTTTGCTGCAAAAGTTTCCGAGCACGCAGCCTAGGTATACTTCACGCCTTTGTCTTTTCCTTTTGATTTCTTCTAATTGCTTGGCTCATTTTTTGCCTCACTGACTTTGTTCTTACTTCTTTGGAACTGTTGGGGTACACTGACCTCCTCAGGGTTCGGGCAGCAAAGCAAGCGGCATTCCGAGTCTGGGCCTTAGACTGCGTGGAGGGATCCAAGGTCATGTGCTCTGACTTGGTTGCCAAGAACGCGGAGATGGCTCAAGCTGCAAAGAAAGAGGTCGCTGCTGTTCGGGAGGAGTTATTGAAGGAAAAAGAGGAGCTCTTGAAGGACTCATCCCAAAAGATTTCTGACCTCGGCTCCATGGTGGTGGAGCTGACTTCGGCAAACGAAGCATATTAAAAGAAGAGGTCAGAGTCTGAGGCTCTCCTGGAGAAGGTGCTTGCTGAGAAGGCCGCGCTCCAGGGCGAGGTCGAGTCTTTGAAGAAGGAGCCGAAGAAGAAGAAGACGAAGGCACTGAAGAAGGAGATCGCTGATCTGGAGAAGGAACTTGACGATTTAGCGGTCGAGAAGGAGAAGGCCGTCCAAGCCACCAAGGTTGGTTTTCAGGATGGCTTTTGCCTTGCTCGGCATCAAGTTCTGCAGAGGTTCCCAGATCTAGACCTCTCCTTTTTGGCGGCCCTAAACATTCCCGAGGGGCCTCGGTGGTCTTGGTCCAAAATCGAGCACCTCAACTTGCCCTTTCCTCTTCCGACGCCGAAGGCGGTGGACAAGGACGCAGGAGCTGGTGGCTCCCGAGATGCTGAGATTCCTTAGCTTGTCTTAGGGTCCTTTGCCTTCTTTTTCTCCTTTTTTGTACTTCTTCTTTTGGCGAGCTTCCTTCTTTGTGATCAGATCCATCTTTGTTAATAAAGACTCCTTCTTTCTTTTGAAATTTTTTTTTGCCTAAGTCTTTTGTGCAAAATTTTTCATTTCCCATTGTCCCGAAAACGTTCGCTCAAGAGACTTCAGAAAATCATATTTACGCTTATCACGGCAATTAGCCTTGGAATCACCCTCGCGAAATTCTCTTTAAGTAAATTTCCAACTTCAGAGAAGGTTGATAACCTTTGTAAATAAATTCTCTTAAACCGTGTTCGGCGACGACCGCTCTGGTGAAAAGAAGCTCTTTTGAAAAAAATTTTCTAAGAAACTTTTTGTACTTAGAAATTTTTCTAACTTGTACAAATTTTCCACCAAAATCCTAAGCATAGAATTTTTTCAAGGCATCCGAATGCCATGTATTTTTTAATTCTACGCCTTCGGCATCGCCAAGCTTGTAAACTCCTTTTCGCAGTTTGGCAAGTACCAGATAAGGACCTTCCCAATTTGTGCGAAGTACCCCGTGGGATGGCCTTCGAGGTCCAAATTCAGCCTTTCAGAGAACGAGGTTTCCTTTCTTTATTCCCTTTGCCCTGGCGCGCAAGTTTATAGCCGTGGCCATTCTTTGCTGGAAAGCTTTTCTTCTCAGCTCGGCTATTTCTCTATGTTTGCCGACGAGGTCAAGCTTGGTTCTCAGGCCGAGGTCATTTCCCCTTTCATCGAACACTTGTACTCACACCGATGGTTGTGCTACCTCAATTGGGATGATAGCCTCTGTACCGAAAACAAGTGAAAAAGGTGTTTCCCTTGTGGCTCTTCGGGGTGTTGTTCGGTAGCTCCATAACACGCTTGGGAGCTCTCCTGGCCATTTCCCTTTTGCTTCCCCCAACCTCTTTTTCAGACCATCTTTTATGGTTCTGTTAGATATTTCTACTTGCCCATTGCTTTGGGGGTGAGCTACTGGAGCGAAGTGCATTTTTATTCCGAGGTTGTTGATAAATTCTTGGAACCCCTTGTCTGTAAACTGGGACCTATTATCGGCTACTAGCACCCTCGGTATGCCAAATCTGCATACAATGTTCTTCCATACGAACTTTTGCACATCTTTTGCAGAGATAGTCGCCAAGGGTTCTGCCTCAACCCATTTAGAGAAATAGTCCACTGCGACTACGCAGAACTTGACGCCTCTAGGCACTGTCGGGAGTGGCCCAATGAGGTTTATGCCCCAAACTGCAAAGGGCCAGGGATAGTCAGCCGAAGTTACCAATTCCGAAGGTATCCTCTGGATACTAGCGTGTCTTTGGCAATTACCACATTTCTGAACGAACTGCCTAGCGTCCTTTCTTAGGGTAGGCCAAAAGTATCCTTGGTGAAGTATCACTACTGCTAGGGTGTCGGTTCCAATGTGCGAACCACAAGTGCCTTCATGAACTTCTTCGAGAATCATTTCAGCATCCTCTTCGCCAACACACCTCTGCAGTGGATTTGCATATCCCTGCCGATATAATTCTTCTCCGATTAGGAAGAAACGACCGGAATGTCTCCGCACTTTTGCCGCTTCATTGGGGTCTTCGAAGAGCTCACTAGTTGCGAGATATCTTTTAATCGGATCTTTCCAGCATTTTCCTGAAGTTACTATGCTCAGCACTGCTATGCTCGGGTGGTTTAGCACCTCGGTGCATGTTTTCGACTTTGCCAAGCAATCTGCCTCGGCATTATCTCGACGAGGCACATTTTTGATTCATACGGTGTCGAACTCTCGGATAAGCTTTGCTACCAGTTCATGGTATTTTGCTAAGGTCGGGTCCTTCGCCCCATAGTCCTCTGTTGTTTGTCGAACTACCAGCTGGGAATCGCTGTGGGCTTTCAAGTTTTTTACACCAATTTTTCTGGCTAGGCGTAACCCTGCTATGAGAGCTTCGTATTCAGCTATATTGTTGGTGACGTTAAAGCTGAACTTGATGGCCTTCATTACTTCTAGACCTTCGGGGCCTCTGATAAATACCCCAGCTCCCTGGTGTTCGGACCTTGAGGCTCCGTCTACATACAAAGTCCATTCTAGCTCACCTTCGCCAGGATCCGAATGGCTGTCCTCGGTGATGTGTACTTCGGCAATGAAGTCTGCCAGGGCTTGAGCTTTTATGGCTTTCCGAGGTTCATAAGTAATGTCGTGCTCACCAAGCTCTATACACCATTTGGAAAGCCTTCCCGAATGATCAACTCTCCTCATGACATCCCGTAGAGGTAGATTACTTCGGACGATGATTGGGTGAGCCTGAAAATATGGCCGTAGTCTTCTTCTTGCCAGTACCGGGGCATATATAGCTTTTTGTAGCAAGGGATACCTGACTTCGGCGCCGTGCAGGGACTTGCTTACATAATAAACCGGCCATTTCTTCGGCCCTTCCTCTTTCACAAGGACCGAGCTTACTGGCTTTTCTATGACGGCAAGGTACAACACGAGGGGCTCTCCCTCGTGAGGTTGTCGAAGAGTGGGCAGACGGGCTAAGTAGATTTTGAGTTCTTCCCAAGTCCTTTGGCAGTCCTCATTCTAAGGATAATCATCACATCCGAGGTTGCCCTCCTTTTTTGCTGCCTTGGTGAGGACTTTGAAGAATGCTCGACACCGGTCTCCATACCTAGAAATAAACCTGCTAAGAGATGTTATCCTTTCGGTAAGTCTCTGTACATCTTTTATTGTGACGGGAGTTCGGAATTCAAGCAAAACCTTAATTTTTTTTGGGTTAGCATCAATGCCTCTTTCTGATACTATGTACCCAAGAAACTTTCCCAAGGTTACGCCGAAGATGCATTTTTCGGGATTAAGGCGAATTCCGAAGGTTCTGAGCTAGTGGAAAGTTTCCTTTATATCTGCGACATGGTTGTTAGGCAGCTTGCTCTTGACTATCATGTCATCGACATAGACTTCCATGTTCCTCCCTATTTGGTCATTAAAGACCTTGCTCATTAACCTCTGGTAGGTAGCTCCTGCATTTTTGAGCCCGAAGGGCATTCTGATGTAACAATACGTTCCACCCTCGGTGATGAAGGCGGTCTTCTCCTCATCTTCGGGGTCCATCCTTATTTGATGATACCCACTGAAGGTGTCTAGGAAACTTAGGAGCTCGTATTCGGCAGTTGAGTCTACCAATTGGTCTATTGGTGGGAGAGGGTATGAATCTTTTGGGCAAGCATCGTTCAAGTTTCTGAAGTCGATGCACATTCGGAGCTTACTGCTCTATTCTTTTGTGGCAATAACCACATTGCTTAACCATTCGGGGTACTTGACCTCCCTGATTACATCTGCGTCCAATAAGCGCTGGACTTTGGTTTTGACGAAGTTATTTTTATGGACTGAGATGCCCCGTTTCTTTTTCCGGATAGGTTCTGCTTCCGGACTTACTTTAAGGCTATGCTCTATTATGCGAGGGTCTACCCCCGGCATATCTTTTAGTGAGTAGGCAAACAGGTCTTTATTCATCCTTAGAATGGATACAAGTTTTTTCTTGTCACCTTCGGCCAAGTTTTTCCCTACTCGGGTATTTCAGCCCGGGACAAGTTCTACTTCTTCCATTTCTACCTTCGCGGGATCTTTTGCCTCTCCCTTTTTTGGTTTTCCATCTGGCAAAGCCTCTACCTCTACAGCTTGTGCGAAGTTGGTTGCTGGAGCTTTTCGCGCCTTGACAAACACTTTCCTTACTTCGCCCTGATCAATGAAGATTTCCGCGTCTCCATCCTTGGTGGCAAAAGTGACAGTTAAGTACTTTACATCAGGGCGAATGTGCAGATTTCCTTATGTTTGCCTTCCAAGGATGGCGTTATATGACAAAGGAACATCCATGACAATGAACCTTGTCATTGTGGAGGCAAATAATTCGTCTGTCCCGTCAACCGAAGTTCCTTTCATCATTAGGGGAAGATCGATCCATCCGAGGACGGGCAGTTCGGATGGTCCTACCCCGAAAGTAGGCGAAGTGACGAGCTTGAGATCGATGTTGGATATACCCAAGTTCGGCAGCAAATGTGAAAACAGGACGTCGGCGTTTGATCCATCGTCAAGCAACACTCTCTTGACGTCCCAGTTTCCTATCCTTACCATAACCAACAGCGGATTGTCATGGGGAAAGATGACGGTGGAACCATCCTTGCGGGCTAGTTTCTTCGTCGGACTCTGATATTCCATCACTGATATTTCTCTGGCCTTCCTCTTTCTTTCCGAGGATGGAAGTCCTGTCGTAATTGTTTGTATTAGTCCCACTGGAGGTGGAGGACGCCTCTTCGGACTTCGGTTCCTCTGTCTGTCGGAGTCATAGTCCTCGTCATCTGCTTTTCCTTCTTCCTTCTTCCTTCCTTTCGGGGAAGGCACTCGCAGATATCGCCGAAGTTGGCCTTGTTTTATCAGCGACTCTATTTACTTTTTCAATTGGAAACAGTCCTTGGTGTCGTGGCCGTGGTCGCGGTGAAACTGGTAGAACTTCTTCATGTTCTTTTTATTATCAGCGGTCATGGCCCTTGGCCGCTGAATCTGGGTCCCCTGTCTTTCCATCTTCATGAGGATGTTGGTCCTCGTGGTGTTCAGGGGTGTGAAGGTTGGGGGTTTCCTTCCTCTAGTCCTTCAAGGTCGTCCTGCCTGGTTGGCTGGATACCACATTTGCTGGCTGGACCCCTCGGCATGGGTGTGGTCGGACTTCGGTCTACCCATCCTCAGCTCTTCGGCTGTTATGTGCTGCTCGGCCCTTCGGTAGAATTCACCAAGCGTGTCCGGGGGGTCTTTGGAAAACTCGTAGAACAGCTGTGAGTCCCTCCGAAGGCCCTGTGTCAAGGCGAGAATGCGTATTTCGGGGCGAAAGTCTGGAACATTTAAGGATTCTCTGTTAAACCTTTCGACATAGTCGCGGATGGTTTCTCCATTCTTCTATGCTATGTCGAACATCTGGACAGGCATCTTCGCCGTCGGTCGGTTTCCAATGAATTGCTGCGTAAAGGCTGTAGATAACTTATGGAACTCCTTGATGGTTCCTGGAGCCAACGAATTGTACCACGCTGTTGCTGGTCCTGTGAGGGTGACCTCAAAACATTTGCACAGGGTAGCATCATCAGCACCGTGTAGCACCATGCTGCGTTTGTATTTGGTTAGATGAGCTTGTGGATCAGTTTGCCCATCATAGGTTTCTAGCCGAGGCACCCGGAAGTCACCCGGTATGGTTGCCTCAACTATTGCTCGGGTGAACGGCGATTCATCCCCACAGAAAGTTTCAGACAGCCTGGCTCAGACTGGTTTGCGAGCTACCTGTTTTTCCACTTTCTCCAACCTCGCTAATATTTTCTCCATAAGGAGCGGGGTACTGGGCTCTTCTTCCTGATGCTTGTAGGCTTCTGGGAAGGGAGATTGCCGGCGTCTCTTCGGGGAGTGACTTCGGCGCGGAGGGGATGAGGACTTCGCCTCAGGTGATGAGCTCCTTTGGCGTGGGATTTTAGGTCGCTTGGACCCCGTTTGTCCCGTAGGTCGTGCCTCGAGGGGTATATTTTTCGTCGAAAACTCATCAAGCGGATCCCCGCTTCCCGAACTGCGATAGGTTGATTTAGGGCTTTTCTCCCGAGGGCATACTGTCGAGGATGGCTTTTGGGCCTGAGTAGGTTGCGGCCACCTTCGGTCTATCTGCTGTGTCACTTCAGCCACAATATAGCGCTGAAAGTCACGTAGAAAACTCATAGTTATGACTAGAGGACGTTCTTCCTCAGGCGAAAAAGTCCCTGGAAGGGTTTGCTCAGTAGCCGGTTGAGCTTCAGGCGCGGATGAGGACTTTGGAAGTCCCTTGTCCTTTGAACGCCGAGTTTCAACAACAGCGACCTAAGGGTGAGTTCCCACAGACGGCGCCAAATGATGCCCAGCAGCATCCTCGTCGGGTGATATTATGAGTTCGGGAGGGACTTCCTGAGAGGGAGGACATCTGGAACAAAGATTTCCCAGAGGAGCCTGAAATGCTCAGAAAAGGAAAGGTTAGGAGGTCCCGGGAGTATTTTTCCGGGGAGGAGTCTCCGACGCCTAAGTTAGTGTTTTGAGGGGAGATAGAGGAAGAGCACTAAGAGGCTAGGTGGCCTTGCCTGTTCGTGTTTTCTCAGGGAGAGGGGGTCGGATCCTTTGCCAGGGCCTGTTTCCTGGTATTTATAGGGGTGCCCAGCCCGTTCAGATCGCGACACGTGTTCGGTCGGATGCGATCTGTTCTTCCGGGCGTAGGGGACAGGTAGCCGTTTGTAGGCTCCTCGGGTCTGGGACCGAGACAGGTCGTGACAAGTCTTGGACGGCGTCAGCGCGTCAGACCGCTTTTCAAGGCAGCGTGTAGCGCATGTGAGCGACATGTCAGAGACTCCTTAACTGCTCATGCCGTATTCCCGAGGTTCTCTGGGCGAGGCTGTCCTTTGGTACGGATGCCCCTCTTCGGGAATTATGCCCGTAGTTCGGGGAGTTCCCTGGTTCGGGGGTTCCGCCTTCGGGGAAATTCTTTCCTGCTTGAAATAGCTGGTTCTTCACCCCCAAAGGCGATCCGTTTGGTCCCCCGAGGGAGCCGGTAACATCCTTGAAATTCCTGACGTACTAGCCGAAGTCCCGAGTTCGAGGTGTTTGACTTCGCTTATTCCGAGGTCAGTGATAGCGCCTCTTTCGAGTGACGTCAGGCTCCCCGACCACACTTTTGGCAGGAAGTATGTACTGAGAGAGGTGATAGCCCTTCGGCTATCAGTAGAGATCTTTGTTGCCCTGATATTACAAGGTTTGCCAACAATTTCGTTAGCATACAGTATGTTTTAACATTCAATGGAGCACTTATGTAAATATTTGCAAGTCTTACTTGGATGAATTCAAGCTTTGCAAAGCCAATGGAGGAAGAGAGATTTTGTCAATTATTCTTGGGGATAGAGATTTTTGGGTATGTGTCATTACATAGTGAAAGTAAGTGAACCACTTGTTAAGGTACTTTGACTTGTTGATGGTGATGAGAAGCCAACTATGAGCTATTTATATGAAGCCGTGGATAAAGCAAAAGAGATAATTAGAAAAAAAGTTCAAGAACAGAATGTCTTCATACAAGCCATATATAGATGTTATTAATGCAATGTGGGATAGGCAAATGTAATCCCCATTACATACAACTGGTTGCTTTCTTAATCCTATAATTTATTTCAAGCATGACTTTAATAGGAAGGTATTGTGTGTCGAAACTTGTTCTTGACTATTCAAGAAAAACTTATAGTTCAACTCAAAGATTATAAAAATAATGTTAGTCAATTTGGATCATCAATTACTATTCGTATAAGACAAAAATTAAATCTAGGTATATATTGTATCATTTTATTTCTTTTGGTTATTATTTTTTTGGTCACTTTAGTTTGTTAATAGGTCATAATATTTTTTTTGTTTATTTTCCTAATAAATAATTGCATGGTGGGATTCATTTGGAAATGGAACTCCGGAGTTGCAAAGCTTTGCTAAGTGACTACTCAATCAATGTACAAGTGCAATCAGATGCGAAAGGAATTGAAGTGTGTATGAGTTTATTCATTCAAAATGCTAAAACAGACTAGAGCACAAAAGATCAAATGATTTAGTTTTTGTTCGTTACAACTTCAAGCTTTGAGAAAGGTAAGTTTTCAATATACTATAGTTTATACAAATTTTGGTTATTTTGCTTTTTGTATTAATTATAATAATTTTATACTAGTAGGATAATGAGTATGACATCAAGATTATTGGATCCCATAAACCTTGATAATATTGATGTGATGGATGATTGGGTCACTAAGAAACCGACATTGCTAAATGAAAATGATGTTACTGTTGATTGGGTTTGTTTGGAGGAGCCTCTTGCTAATTTAGGAACAATGAACATTGACATTGAAATGGAATTTCCTCCTCTTAATGAAGAAGATGAACTTGAGGCTAAGCCTCTACATGTGTCAGCAATAGCACAATATGACTATGTAGAACTTAATAATGGTTAAATATTTTGTTTTTCTATATTGAACTTGAATTGGACATTGAGACATTTAATGTGTTATGTTTTTTTGTGTTATTTGAGATCTTATATGTTGAATATTGGAACTTTCAATATGTTGGTGTATCATGATGTGTTGATATGTTCTATTTATATGTATGTGATATATATATGTATGTATGTATGTATAAAATTTATTATAAATCGGCACATTTAAGACGTACCACCAAGATGATACCGGTACTCGAGACCGTACTATAACATTGAGAAAATAGTACAACATCTGGTACAAGATTTAAAACATTGCTCAACACAACCATTTATTCAGCGATAAAAAATATTAATATAACTTAATTTCCTTGATGTTTTGAGAAACATGCAAATGACACTCTATCTTTTATAGACTATCATAAATGTCCTTCATTTAAAATTTATAAAGATGTTTCTGAATGTAGAAAAAAAAATCAAAACTGTATACAACCACTGTCAAGTAACTTTTCAAAAACCTAAATTCAAGGAATATACTTATCACTCCCTCGGTGTCCAATTATTTACAATATATTATATTTTAGATCATATTAAATACTACAAGTAAATTAATTTACTATGTTATTTTTCAAACTATCATTTCAATATTTATTCTTTTCATCTTTCTTATTTTTTGTTCAAAAAGTGAAAGGTAAAAGTATAAATAGCACACAAACATTTTATTTTATCTTATCTTTGTGCCAAATCTGATTATTTTAAACAATTTGGGGACATAGAGAGTAATAAAATCTTTTGATGACATACTTATGTACCGTAATTATATTACTACAATACTATGAGTAAATTACACCTGTGGCCTTTAATCTTTTATTATTGTACCATTTTTGAACCTAATTTGCATAGGACATCCTTAATCTCATTTAAGTATTCCATTTTAAACATTTTGTAGACATAAAATGTTAAGATGGATGGAAAATGCCGTAAGGCATGCGAGTGTGGACAATTTGCTAGAATGACACAATAAATCAATTGTCATAGACGATGTAAAAAAGGAAGAAAAAATTAAAAAAAAGATTTGAATCCAAATTGATACCTTTGGCCACCATGTTTGACTAAAGATATGGCTTCCATCTGCTTTGCGATGATGCCGTCCGACCGAAGCAAAATCAAAGGCACGAAAAGTCAGTGAGATTGTTGTTCAAAATCATTGTTCGAAGTTGCCAAACAAAATTATCGTTCGAAGCCTGGTTTCGTCTCATAATCAGTGCTCTTATCGGGGAGAACATGATCCATCGCCTTGGTTTCACCATCAGATCTCGGTCACAGATCCACTGATATAGCAGTTTTGTTGCTACACTTTTTGTCTCCCATGGACCTAACTTCTCGACTCGTTGATTCTTCTCTGGTTTTACAAACCTTACTGGACAATGGCGGCGCTGAGTGGAGGCATCAAGTGGAGGAAGCGGCTCCTGATTTTTAGAGATATGACGGTAATGAGTAGAGTGACAGCGGCCTTTGGGTTGTTGTTGATGGTTGATGTTAGGGATGGAGGGGACAGACAGTGGGATGTAGGCGATGGGAGAGATGGGAGAGACAAGGGAGGCAGCTTGGGTGGTGATTGAGGAGATTGGCATAGGCGGCTAGGTGGTGATGAAGGGGATTTGCTAGGCGCCCCTAAATTCTTTTTTTTTTTTAATTATTTCATTTTTTTTTACACTTTACATTTTTTTATTATTGTTCTTTCTTTCCACATTATCATCAGTAGTTGGTTATTGCGCCAATGTGGCAAATCGCGCATGCCACAGTGACATTTTCTGTTCACATTAATGGTTTCCATAACACGGTCACTCTCGGCCATGCCCAGTAAACCCGTGAGAATGGATCTCACGGTGGTTACAATTGACTAGCTATATATGTGTATAAATTAAAATGTTATAAAACTAATTGATTAACCTAAAAAATGCAAGGTGCATGCTTATTTAGCTTTGACTTGAGTATATGGAAACTAACATGACCAAGGCACTTTTTCATAAAAATCAAGTTAAAAAAGTTAAAGCATACATAATCAACATTTGTATTATCATTACTATACATAATATCCATGTGAGGGCATTCTACAAAAGTAGACTAATGCCCCTCACCCAAGAGTAACCCTAAAGCTTTAAGCTCCAAAGATAGACATGAGAGGCAACTAGGCATACAACATATACAAGCCTCTACTGAGATCCTCCAAACTAATTCCCACCTTGGAGATGAGTCCCAGGGGTGAGTCATCCACGTACTGCTAACCTCTGCAGCCAAGAAAAATATTATAGTTAGTATTGTTTCTTCACCAACAAGTAACTAAGAAAATTAGAATCATAAAGATTCTTATTGCAAAATATCTGCAATAAAAGACTACCATGAAAACCTTCAGCGGTTATCGGGCTTAACATGGTCAAAATCTGCACAACATAAGATAAGGGAGTGAGATTTTGTAATTCTCAGTAAGGGATCTTCACCTGCAAGGAAAATACTAAGGACAACACATATATTAATATATGTAATCTGTTGTGAGCTCATACAGCATGAGGCTAAACCTATGCGCATAAGTTTCAGTCCATTGGGACTTGTTCTCTACCTAGTTCTTAAACTACAAGGCAAAGCCTTGTCTATTAGCAAGTCTTGCTTACTAGCCTAACTAGTGAAATTCATCACTGGTTGAACTTCCCTTATGTTGTATAGGGGCACTATGGTTAGACTGATCTTTTCTAGGTCCCAAAGAACCCACTAGGTGTATGAAGGTTTCCTCATTGAGGCCTTGAACTTGAAGGTACAACTAAGGTTTCGATGGTGCTAAACCTTCCACCTCATATAATGGTGTATTTATTATGACCTATTAACTAGTTTTCTCATGAGGTGTATTTACCATTCATAAACTATGAGAAAACTCCTAGATTATGAGAGAGTTTTTGGATATTCCGGAGTGCCATTGTACCATTATAACCCTTAGGCATCCCTAGGACCATCTCGGCCCTCCGCCGGATCCTTTTTTAAAAAGGCTGAAATTTTTTGAAAAAGGCCTTTGGGACTTAAGCGCCAGGAGAAGTGCCTCTAAGGATTAGGCACCAAGAGCACCCTACTCTGCGGGCCGAAAAATGCACCTTAGGCACTGTAGTGCTGGATGGCATTATGACCCTATGTCTTCAACCTAAAAAACACCCTCCTAAGCCTTTTTGGAGGCTTCCTATGAGTTCAAGGCAAACAAGGGATGCCTAAACTCACCATAACTAATGCTATTGTCAAAATCATTTGTTTCCAACAAGCAACAACACTCTAATAGCATCAAATAAGCTTGAAACTATAAATCCCTTACCTTAATTTTGTCTACCAGGCAAGGATTAGCCAATTATTCAACAAGAGCAAAGCTCCACAAAGTTTAACCTAAGTTCTAAGCAAACCAAGCCAAATGGCACATAATCAACAACAACCAAGCAAAACCCAAGCTTTAATTTATCAAATAAACAAGAAACACTTAAGAAATTAATGTTACCTCTCGCCAAAAATAAGAACCTGGCTGGAAAACATGGCAAACACTTCCAAAAACAAGAAACAAGCTTGAAACAAGTTGCCCAAAGCTTATATACCCTTTGGGCCTTTAAATTCCACCAAAAGCACTTGATTTTGGGCAAGAATTTAAAGAAAAATAAAGAGGGGAAGGAGGAACTCGAACTTGGCTGGGAAAATGGGAATAGTAGTAGCTAGAAACACTTTACCAAGTTTATAAACTCCATTTCCAGTAAGTCCCCAAAGTTTCTTAAGTTTGTCAAAATAAACCCCTTCCTAAAATAGTAGTTTTAGTCAACATTTAGTCAAATCTTTAACACTTAAGCAAATCTTTGGGTTTTAAGCAAGGTTTATGCTTTAAAACTTATTTTTAACTCTTAGGTCTTGGCTCAATACCTTGGGATGCAAAATTACCATTTTACCCCTAACATTTTTAGTGCTATAAACTACTCGGAACTTAGTAAACTTTATCCAACGTACTAATCCTTGCCTAGTTAACTCGAAATAAGGTATTAAACTAGAAATTTAAGTAATTTACCTCCCTCAGTTGAGTTTTCCGCTTGGAGGGCCGTAACATTCTCCTCTTTTTCTAGAATTTGGTCATCCAAATTCTGCTACAACTGAGGAAATTCACTGGGATACCTTTTCAGCATATCCTGCTCTGTTTCCTAAGTAGCTTCCTCTTCACTATGGTTTGACCAAAGGGTTTTAACGATTGGCATCCATTGGGTCCAAAATTTCCTAACTTGCTTATTGAGGATTTTGATGGGCCACTCTTTGTAGGTCAAGTCTTCCTGAATGGGAACCACTGATGGGTTAACTACTTGTGCCAGATCAACTATGCACTTCCTTAGAAGACTAATGTGAAACACGTTATGCACTTGGGATAAGCTGGGTGGTAACGCCAACCGATACACAATTTTCCCTACTTTTTCCAAGATCTCGTAGGGTCCAATATACCTAGGGGCTAGCTTACCCTTTTGCCCAAATCAGGCTACTCCTTTCATAGGAGATACTTTGAGAAGTATTTTATCACTAACTTCAAAAGTTAAATCTTGTCTCCTTAAATTTACATACTTAGTCTGTTGGTCATTTGCTGCTCTAATCCATTTTTGGATTAATTTAATCTTAGCCGTGGTGTCAGCTGTGATCTCAGGACTGACGGCTATCGTATCTGTAAGGTCAGCCCAACAATGGGGTGTCATGTATCACCTACCATATAAAGCCTCGTATGGTGCTATACTTATAACAGTTTGATGTCTGTTATTGTAACCAAACTCAATAAGTGGCAAGTGTTGATCCCATTCACCTCTGAAGTTTGTGGCACATATACATAACATGTTTTCTAAGGTTTGCATCACTCTCTCAGACTACCCGTCGGTCTAGGGATGGAAGGCAGTACTAAGACTAATATTACTTCCTAACACATCTTGGAAATTGGTCCAAAACCTTGATATAAACCGAGGATCCCTATTAGATATAATTTGATCCGGTATGCCATGCAACCTTACAATCTCTTTAATATACAACTGAGACAACCTTTCCAATGCATAGATAATCTTTATGGGTATGAAATGCATCGATTTGGTCAGCCTATTGACCACCACCTACATCTAATCATGTTGGCTCCTGGTATTTGGTAATCTTACTAGGAAGTCCATTGTGATGGATGCCCACGTCTTCTCTTAGAAAGGTAAACTCTGAAGCGTGCTTGCTGGTTTCTGATGTTTTGCCTTAACCATTTGGCATGTTAAACATTTAGCTACGTGCCCCGTTACATCCCTCTTCAGTCCCGGCCACCAAAAGTGTGTCCTCAAGTCATGGTACATCTTACTAACACCGGGATCAATACTTAGCCTACTACTATGTGCCTCCTGTAAGACTTGCCGCTTAAGTCCATCTACATTCGGCATATAGAGTCGATCCCCATGGTGTAGTACCCCATCCTTGTATCTAAACTCTTTCCTCATTGAAATAAATGTCTCATCTCCTGAAATCTTTTTCAATAATGGATCCTTACTTTGAGCCTCATTGAACTTAGCCAGTTAGGCTGACTGAATCTCCAAAGTGTAGACTAGGGCCCTTTCTCCGTCTTGCCAAAACTCATGCAAGGTCGAGAAATAATTCCCCAATGTTCTTATTGAAGAACTTGTAGCCTGATCCTTAAATAGGACCACTTTTATGTATTTTCAACTAAGAGCATCTGCCACCACATTTCCTTTCCCCGCACAGAACTCAGTTTAGCAATCATAATCCTTTATGTATTCAATCCACTAACGTTGCCTCATGTTTATCTTCTTCTGAGTGAACAAGTATTTCAAAATTTTGTGGTCGGTGAAAATCTTAAATGATCTCCTCATCAAGTAATGCTACCAAAGTTTAAGAGCAAAGACTACTGCCCGCTAGCTCAAGGTCATAAACTAGGTAGTTCAACTCATTAGGCCTCAATTACCTTGTGCCATAAGCAATCACTTGATTTTCCTACATTAATACACATACCAGACCAGAACCTGATGCATCTGTGTACATTGTAAAAGCCTTGTTTGGGTCTGGCAGAATGACTATCGGTGCGCTCGTTAACCTTTTCTTCAACTCCAAGTAAGCTTCCTCACACTTCTGTGTCCAATCAAACTTTTGAGCTTTCTTGGTCAAGGCTGTTAACGGTGTTGCTATCATAGAGAATTTTTCTATGAACCTTTTGTAATAGCCTGCTAAGCCCAAGAAGCTTTGTATTTCCATAACTGTAGTCGGCCTTTTCCATTCAACCACCGCTTGAGCCTTCATGGGGTCAACCGACAACCCTTGGGAACTAATGATGTATCCCAAAAACTATATCCTCTTGGACCAAAACTCACACTTGAATAACTTTGCATAATACTAATTATCCTTTAGCACTTGTAAAGCTGTCCTAAGGTGCTCCTTATGCTTCTAGGAAGATTGCGAGTATACTAAGATATCATTAATAAAGACTTCAATAAACTGATCCAAGAACAGTTTAAAGATCCTATTTATGGCTTCCATGAAAACTGCCGGGGCGTTGGTCACACCAAATGACATAACTGTATACTCGTAGTGCCCATATCTTGTTCTAAAGGTGGTCTTCAGGATATTTTCCTCCTTAACTCTAATCTGGAAGTATTTAGACTGAAGGTCAATCCTGGAGAACATTTTCACTCCACTCAGTCTATCAAATAGATCATCGATCCTAGGAAGTGGATACTTATTCTTAACTGTTACTGCATTCAACTTTCTATAGTTGAGGCATAGCCTCAAAGTTTCGTCCTTCTTCTTTACAAACAGGATTGGGGTTCCCCACGGCCTTATAAAGCCTTTCTCTAGCAGTTCCTCCAATTGTTTCTTTAGTTCATCCATTTCAGGAGCTAACATTCGATAAAGAAGTATTGAAATTGGTTCTAGTCCAAGCTAAAGGTGAATGGAAAACTTGGTGTCCCGCTTGGGTGGTAACCCAGGCAAATCCACTAAGAACACCTCAGAAAATTGATTGGCTATAGGAATTTTCTTAAGTTCATCCTTTATAGCCACCCCATTCAAGGTATAATATACTTCCTCGTCAACTATGAGGATGAAGTCCATAAGTCTAAGGTGCAAACTTCTAGCACTAGTTGCTAACCCTCCTATGTAAGTCACTCTAGCTCCCTGAGCATTAGTAACGTCGACTGAGTGATTAGCATAGTCAATTTGTACCTTATGCTTACTCAGCCAATCAATTCCCAACACTAGGTCATATGACCTCAATTCTATAACCCATAATTCACAAGCAAAGTCATGGTTGCCTAACTGCAAGGGATACCTAGTAACCAATTTGTTGGTTACAATAAAACTCTTTCCTACAGTTCTAATGAGTTTTAACTCATTGGAGATATCACCCTGCAATTTTAATCTATCTACCAAGGCAGATAATATCACAAAAAGAGTAGCACTAGTATCAAATAGTACTCTAACGCTACCATTTTGAAATGTAAAGTTATCTCGAACGACAGCTGGTTCATTGGTCACTTGTTAGCCAAAGTGAAAACCATCGGCTCAATTGCTATTGTGGCTACACCAGGTTGATTTCCTATGGCAAAGGGTGTAGGAGGCGGATTACTAGGTGAACCCGACAAGGGTTGAGCCTGTTGACATTCCCTTGCACAATGACTATTCTATCCACAGTTGTTGCAAATGTTAGTTCCCAAAGTACATGGCTTGGAGCCATAAAATCTCCTGCACCTGGGGCACAAGCCCCATTTCTTCCTCTTGGTTGACCATTGAGTCTTGGCCTATGTTTCTTCCATTGGACGCTTCCCAGTACTCTTTCCTAGGTTAGATAGCCCAACCTCCACCTTCTTACTTTGAATCCTTGAGTCTTCAAACTCCCTCTGAAGAGTTAATGCTTTTTGAACCATTTAGTGATAGTTCCAAATGTCCATCATTGTTATGTATCTCTGAAGCACAAGCTTAAAGCCTTGGAGGAATTTCTTGGCCTTGAGCTCATCATTTTCGGCCAGGTATGGAGCATACCGGATGAGCGAATTGTAGCGCTACTTATAATCTCTTACAGACATCTCTCATTGAGTGAGATTTTAAAATTGAATCCTCCTTCGTTCTTGAGCCACGTTGCTAATATACTATTGTTGGAGCTTCTTCTCAAAGTTTAGGATATCATCTCACCATAAGCTAACCTTCCATCTAAAAAAGAAAGGTACTAAGGCCATCCTCTACTCCAACTCGTAACCTTCACAAGTAAAGAGTCGATTCATCCTATTCAACCAATCCTTTGCCTTATCAGGGTCACCTAACCCATCAAAGCTTGGTGGGTCAACCATTTTGAACTTTTCAAGTAATCTCATTTGATATGGAGTTTCTCCCCTCCTCAAAGCCTCTATAACTTCCTACTACTCCTCATGCTCATAAGCACGATCATGCCTCTCATGAGCCCTAGGCACTTGCTAGTAGTCGACATGCCTCTTATGACCTTGGGGTGGGTTATTTCCTTGGTCATCATCTTCCTATGCAACCCCTCTATTCTTCTGGTCATGAAATAACTTGTTAATTGATGAATACTCATAAGTGTATTGTTATTAAGGGTTTAAATCATCATTATACACTTTGATTATGATTAATTTCTATATTCTAAGTATTTTTCCACTGAGTTACTATTCACACATTTTTACTATTCACATGCATTTATACTATTCACTGAGTCACTATTCACTGATTACTATTCACCTATCGCTATTCACCGACTACTATTCATATGCATATTTCATTGTTCACACATGTATTTTACTGTTTATACGTGTTTTACTATTCATCAATGTTAAATAATTATTTTTTACGTAAGTAAAATCATCACTTGGTGACCCTTCATGAGAAAAATCATATCTGGAGCTATAGATGTTGGAACTGAGTGATTCCAAATTCATCTAAAAGCAAACACATAGATCTTCAGCTCTGCTTCATTTTGTGAGCTAATTTGATCATTTTCATTGCTAAAATCTGATTATAGATGAGACCCTTCGTTATTTTGGGTGCTAAAGAGCCGTTTCGGTAGAAAAATCATAATTTGAGCTACGAATGTTCGATTTGAATAAGCAAGCTATCAATTCGAAGCTAAAGAGGAGATCTACAACTTTCATGCTTTGAGGAAGAGCTGATCTAATGTCTAAAATGGTAAAAAAATTAAAAAAAGTTGCTACCCACCATTATTGATTTGTATTTACCTAATTTTACCATTTTATTTTTACTATTTCACCCACCCCAAAACTCTATAAATAGGTACATTGGGGGGAGGGCGAAGGATGCCATTTTCTTAGGTCATTTCCATGTTGTTGTATCATTTTTAGATTTTCTCCTTTGTTATTGTTCTTGTTTTCAATACTGAAGCTCTGTTTAAGTGTTTTCTCATTCTTCTTCTTGTTCTTCCTTTGATCTTTCAATCCATGTCCATTTCATCTTTCTACATGTTGTTTACTTTTATGATGGCTAACTAATCTTCTTTTTGCTAAGGTGAAAGGGTGAAGCTTTTGGTATAGAGGTTATGATTGATTTGAATGAATCGCAATGTTAACAGTATTTTCTTCCTTAATCTATTTAACTTCCCTCCTTGTTAAGTGGGAGTCTTGATCATCATATTCAATCATTGGCACGAAAGCTGCTTGATTCCCTCTGTAGAACATGGTGATGCCCGGCGGCATCTTTGTCAGGAACGCCCAAAGTGTATGTTTCCTAGGGAGGTGCACCTGAAATGCCTAGAAAATAGGGGTTAGGAGGTCCCCGGTGTCTTTTTCCGGGGAGGAGCCTCCGACGCCCAAGTTAGTGTTTTGAAGGTGGAGAGGGAATGCAAAGGGCCAGAGATTCTTGTCTGTGGCGTTTCCTTTTTTCTGGGGAGGAAGGAAGAAATCCCCTGTTAGGACCATTTCCTTAGTATATATAGGGAGAGGGGGTCCGTTCAGATTGTGACACGTGTTCGGTCAGATGTGATCCGTCCTTCTTGGGCGTGGGGGCCTTCAGCCGCTTATAGGCTCCTTGGGCCATGGGCTAGGGCTAGCCCAGCATGAAAAGATGTAGGCGGCGTTGGTGTGTCAGAGCGCATACGGGGGCGGCGTGTAGCGTGTGCGGGCGACATGTCAGAGATTCCTTAAATGCTTCTGCCGTACCCCCCGAGGTCCCTTTGGTTGAAATCACCATTCGGGGTGAGGGGCCTTTCCCCGGGGTCGTACTGGTAGTTCGGTGGATCCTCTAGCTCTGAAATTACTGCTTCAGGGGGATTCTCTCCTGCCGAAGGTGGCTGGTCCTTCTCCCCTGAAGCCAGTTCAGTCACTTCTCGAGGGAGGTAACATGCTAGTTCCTGAGGTTGGTACTGTCATTCTTGGGGCTGCCATCGGACTTTCGAAGTCATGTTCTCATGGAGTCGGAATCCCTCTTTTCCAAGGTCAATGTTGGCGTCCCTCGTTAGTGATGCCAGATTTTTCCATGCATAGTGCTTGGTTGAGGTCCTCGGGCGATGCGAGCAATAGCACTTCGGCTATCACATGCCCCCCCCGGAAAGCCGGAGTTTAGACTTCGGCTAGTGGTCAATAACGGAGAAATTTATCACGACTTCGGCATGCGATGTTTGCAGAGAAAGCACCTCATTACCAGGAGATGAGCTTCGTTCGGACAGGTGTCACCTGTCTACACTTTGGTGTTCTCGAGATACCCAATTTCTTTACTTTCCCTACCGTAGGTCAGTGGATCGTCGCATCTCGAAACTAGGCGTGTCAGTCTGGGGTGGCATGCCCGGATTTTTGGGATGTCAGAAAATACGTCCCGGTTTCTCGCAACGGGCGACACGTGGCAGGCGCTGGTTAGGGACGGTCACATCGGTTGCATCAGGCACACCTTTTTGCACGCGAAGGGTAATTATGGAGGCGCTTCGCCTTCGCGGGACAGTTATGATGTCTTTTCGGCTACTCTTCCTCGGGCTACATATAAGCCTCCCTCCGCCATAACCCTTATTTGCTTTTACTTTGCTCTCGCTTCGCTCTCGTCTGCTTTCGTGCCTTTCTTCTTTGCGGCGGCGTTAACGGCGGTGCGATTTTTGGCCAGTTTTGATGACGGCGTCCTCAAACCTAGATTTTGGCAAGACTTTTGGTGGGTTGTAATTCTAGAAATCCTTCGGTTCCTTCCCTTTTCTGCTTTCCCTATCTTTCCCGAAGTCCCCTCATTCTTTTTCCGGGGTCATTTTTCTTTGTTTGACTACGTCTTCACCTGTCCCTCTTATGTCTGTCGATTCTCTCTCCGATAGCTGGCAATCTCTCACGTCTCACCCTTGTTACTCCACCTCGACGAAGTTAGAGAGGTAGACGACAAAATTTTTTCTCCCCTATTATGCCGTTATGAGGTTACCACGTCTCGGCCATTTCAGTTTTATGAACCGTCGTGACGAGGTTACCATTTTCCAAGCCCAACTGAAGGCTGGACTTCAGTTTCCTCCCCCGAGAATGATTTGCGACTTTTGCCAATTCCGTGGCATAGCCGTGAATCAGCTTCCTTCGAATTCCTATTGCTATTTCAACGCCTTCCTCTGCATGTGTGGGGTCTTCAGGATATAACCCCATTTTATCCTGTTCATGCAGTACTACAAGCACTATCCGGTTCCGAAGGGTGGCTTCTATTTCATGCTACCTTAGGGATCAGGGAGCAAAAAGTTAATGTTCACCTTCAGTTCATGTTCACCTTCGCTACTACGGATAGTTGGCGAGGGTGGCAAAGGAAGTTCTTCTTCCTAAAGGTTGCGGAGGCTTGGTCGTACGTCCCGACCAAGTGGGCTCAAGGAAAGCTGGAGACGAATGTCGTGGACCCCAAAAAGCTGCTAACTCCTGAGTTGGCGGTGAAGTTTGGGGACTTCGACAGACGTATTCATGCTGTCGCCGACTGGGATGCCAAGGTCCCTCCACGCTCCCTCTACCCCTTCCCTATAAATTGGAGGCTTATGGCCAAGGAGGTCTTTCGGGAGTTGGGGGTGGTTAAGGAGCACAAGACGGACCTCGACATGCCAGCTCCTGCCATCGAGGGGAAGGACTCTTGGCTGGTGAAGCTCCTTCGGGGGAAGCTCATTTACGAGGCCTTTTTTGAAAGTAAGTTTCCTTTCAAAGTTTTCAATAAGTATCTGTATGGACTCACACTGATGTTTTCCTTCTTTTTCAGAGATGGGCGATGATTCTACTACCTACTACAAGTCCCTCTTTCTTGGCCAAGTCGAGAAGAGGGAACAAACGAAGAAGGGCGCCTCTTAAAGGCGCAAGACTACAGGGAGCGAACCATTTTCGGCCAGGAAGGTGAAGAAGGACAACCTTCCTCTATTCCCGAAAGACGTGGCAGAGGTTAGCGGTGAACCTGAAACTCCCGCGGAGCCTGAAACTCCCGCCGAGGTTCCTTTCGAGGGGCTGCTGTTGCTGCTTCTCTGAGCCCCACCACGTCGGTGGATCTTTTGGGCTTCATGGCAGGAGGTCCCTCTGCCGAGGAGTTGGAAAGACGCCAAAAGGACAAAGGCAAACATATCCCTGCCGACGTGGAGGAGGTTCGGGACTCTGATGATGACGTCGCTGAGGTGGCGCCAGGTTTGTCATTTATTCTTTTTTTAGCACTTGTAATCTTATGGTCCTTCATACTTAAGGAGTTTCGCTTGATAAGACATGCTTTTTATTTTTGCAGAGGAACTGGCACCCTTAGAGTGGATGGTTGAGCACGCCCGAAAGTGGGCTTTTCGGGACTTCCACATCTAGAAGGACAAGGTTCCAAGGGAGCCATTCTGGTCTTTTACAGAGGACATGAATCTGTTCTCCGGGGATTGCTGGGAAATGGCTCCCTGGATGGCGAAGGTTGTACTTACTCAGGCTTCCTTCAAGGCCATCGCCGAGGAATGCCCCACCGAGGATGCCCTTGCCGCCAAGGTGTCCGAGCATGCTGCCCAGGTAGTTCTTTAGGCCTCTTGATTTTGTCCTCTATTTTTTTGTCTAAGTATTTTGGCTTTCCTTAGGCGAATTTGATTGAATACCCTTTCTTCGTTTGCAGCTTTTGGGGTATAGTGGATACTTCCGAGCTCGGGTGGTGCAGCTATCTTCGGGCAGGGCTTGGGCTGAAGGTAAATTGGAGAAGGCCAGGGTCTTCTGTGCTAGCTTGGTTGTGAAGAATGTCGAGTTAAGCCGAGTAGCCAAAGAGGAGGTCGCCAAGCTTCGGGAGGAATTCTTGAAGGGCCAGGAAGAGCTCTTGAAGGATTTTTCTCAGAAGATGTCCGACCTTGGGGAGAAGGTTGTGAGTCTGACTTCGGCCAATGAGGCCATTCAAAAGGAGAAGGAAGAAAGTTTTGCTTTCTTGGCGAAGGAGCTTGATGACAAAGCTAAGCTTCAAGCCGAGGTCGATTCGCTGAATAAGGATTCAAAGAAGAAGAAGAAGAAGATAAAGGAGCTAGAGAAGGAGGTTGCCAATCTTCAGAGCGAGGTAGAGGATTTGGACGTGGAGAAAGACAAGGCCGTTCAGGCGACCAAGGTTGCCTTTCAAGATGGTTTTTGCCTAGCTCGTCACCAAGTTCTGAAGAAATACCCAGACCTCGACGTCTCCTTCCTTGCTGGCTTGGACATTCCCTAGGAACCTTGGTGGACTTGGTCAAAGATTGAACATCTTAACCTGCCATTCGCCCCTCCCTCAGCACCGAAAGCGCCGGCCAAGGATGCAGGAGGGGGAGCTTCCAAAGACGCCGGGGTTCCTTAGGTGTTCTAGGACTTTTGTTTTCTTCTTTTTCGTTGTAATTTTTCTTCTTGTAACTTTCTCCTTGCTCCAAGGTATTCTTCAATACACTTTCCTTTCTTCATAATTTGGTTGAGTCTTTTGAGCAATATTTTTGTTTCATAACTGTCCTGACCACTTTCGGTCGAGGGACTTCAGAAACGTATATTTTACTCGTTTCTTCGACCAACCCTTGGGCAAACGTTCGTTGTTGATGAACTCCCTTAGGCAAATTTTGGCTTGTCTTCGTCGGTCGTACTCGCTAAGCTTCACCTTTTTTAAGGAGATGACCCCACCGACTTCGGAAGAAAAATATGTCATTTGGGCGCGTTTCAGCTTTGTTTGGTTGAGTATTCTCAGATGGGAGAAAGCTTTTGTACTTAGAAATTTTTTTTAACTTGTACATCTTTCCATCAAAAATTCTAAGTATAGAATTTCTTTAAGGCATCCGAGTGCCATGTATTTTTCAGTTCTTCCCCTTCGGTATCGCCAAGCTTGTATACTCCTTTGCGAACCTCGTCGGGGACCAAATAAGGCCCTTCCTAGTTCGCCCGAAGCACCCCTTGGGAAGGTCTTAGGGAAAGGAGAATGAGGTCTCCTTTCCCTATGCCTTTCAGCCTCACGCGTAGGTTCGCGGATGTGGCCACCCTTTGTTGAAAAGCTTTCCTTCTGAGTTCGGCCACCTCTCTATGTTCGTCAATCAGGTCGAGCTTAGTTCTCAACCCGAGGTCATTTCCTTTTTCGTCGAACACTTGTACTTTGATTGATGGCTGCACTACTTCAACAGGGATAATGGCCTTTGTGCCAAAAATGAGTGAAAAAGGTGTTGCCCCTGTGGCCCTTCGGGGTGTTGTTCAGTAACTCCAAAGCACACTAGGAAGTTCTCCTGGCCACTTTCCCTTTGCTTCACCCATCCTTTTTTTTAGACCCTTTTTTATGGTTCTGTTGGACACCTCTACTTGTCCGTTGCTCTGGGGATGAGCTACTGGGGTGAAGTGCATTTTTACTCCAAGGTTGGTGATGAATTCTTGGAACCCCTTATCTGTAAACTGGGAACCATTATCAGCCACTATCATCCTCGGTATGCCGAACTTGCATATAATGTTTTTCCAAATGAACTTTTGTATATCCTTTGCCCTGGTAGTTGTTAGGGGTTAAGCCTCGATCCACTTAGTGAAGTAATCCACTGTCACTACGCAGAACTTCACTCCTCCTCCGGGTGCTATTGGGAGCGGCCCAATGAGATCTATGCCCCATACTACAAAGGGACAAGGGTAATCCGTCGAGGTTACTAACTTTGAGGGGAGTTTTTGGATGCTAGAGTGTCTTTGGCAATTGTCACACTTTTGGACGAACTGCCTTGCGTCCCTTCTCAAGGTGGGCCAGAAGTACCCTTGGCGGAGTATCACTACCGCCAAGGCGTCAGTTCCGATATGAGAGCCACAAACCCCCTCGTGGACCTCTTCAAAGACCATTCTAGCGTCATCTTCGTTGACACACCTATGCAACAGATTCGCGTACCCTTGTCAGTATAATTCTTCCTCGATTAGAAAGTATCGTCCGGAACGCCTTTGCACCTTCGCCGCCTCGTGAGGGTCTTCGGGGAGTTCTTCGGTCGCAAGATACCTCTTTATAGGATTTTTCCACCCTTGGTCTGAGATTGTTACGGTTAGCGTTGCTATGCTCGGGTGGCTTAATATTTTGGTGAACCTTTTTGATTTGGCCAAGCTGTCTGCTTCGGCATTGTTTCGGTGAGGTACATTTTCAATATGTACTGCGTCGAACTCTCGGATGAGCTTTGATACGCACTCGTGATATTTTGCCAGAGTTGGGTCTTTTGCACTATAGTTTCCTGCCATTTGCCGTACCACCAATTGGGAGTCACTGTGGGCTTTTAGATTTATCACACCAATCTTCCTGGCCAGCCGTAACCCTACTATGAGAGCTTCGTATTCTGCCATATTGTTGGTGACGTTAAACCCAAATTTGATGGATTTCATGACTTCTAGGCCTTCAGGGCCACGAATGATTACCCCAGCTCCTTAGTGTCCAGAACCGGAGGCCCCATCTACAAACAAGGTCCATTCTTGCTCAGTTTTGCTGAGGTCCAATTGTTCTTCTTCGGCAATAGACACTTCAGCAATGAAGTCTGCTAGGGCTTGAGCTTTTATTGCTTTCCTTGGTTCATAAGTAATATCATACTCGCCAAGCTCTATGCACCACTTGGAAAGTCTTCCCGAATGGTCTACTCTCTTCATGATGTCCCGAAGAGGTAGATTACTTCGGATAACAATGGGATGTGCCTGAAAATATGGGCGTAGTCTCCTGCCTGCTAATACTAGGGCGTAAATAACCTTTTGTAGCAGGGGATACCTGACCAGGGCGCCATGTAGGGACTTGCTCACGTAGTATACTGGCCATTGCTCCGCCCCATCTTCTTTTACGAGAATCAAACTTAGTGCTTTTTCGGTAACTGCACGGTACAACACAAGAGGTTTTCCCTCTCGTGGTTGCTGAAGAGTGGGCAGGCGAGATAGATAAACTTTAAGCTCTTCCTAGGCCTTTTGGCAATGATTGTTCCAAGGACAGTCATCGTCACCGAGGTTGCCACCATTTTTTGCTGCCTTTGTAAGGACTTTAAATATTGCTCGACAGCGATCCCCATACCTAGAAATGAATCTGCTAAGGGACGTTATTCCTCCTGTGAGTCTTTGGACGTCCTTTGTTGTGACGGGAGTTCGGAATCCGAGTAGTGCTTTGACTTTTTCCGGGTTGGCATCGATACCTCTTTCTGACACCATAAATCCGAGGAACTTGCCTAAACTTACGCCAAAGACGCACTTTTCCAGATTAAGGCGTATTCCGAATGCCCTAAGCTGGTGGAAAGTTTCCTCCAAATCTGCGATATGACTGACGGGCTGCTTGCTTTTGACTATCATGTCATCGATGTAGACTTCAATGTTTCTCCCTATTTGGTCTCTGAAGACCTTGTTCATCAGCCTCTGGTAGGTAGCTCCTGTGTTTTTGAGCCCGAAAGGGCATTTTGACATAGCAGTACGTACCAACTTTGGTGATGAAGGCGGTTTTTTCCTCATTTTCGGGATCCATTATAATTTGATGGTAGCCATTAAAGGCATCGAGGAAGCTCAGGAGTCTGTACTCAGCAGTTGAATCTACCAACTGGTCTATTGGCGGGAGAGGGTACGAATCTTTAGGGAAAGCATCATTCAAGTTTCGGAAGTCAATGCACATTCGGAGTTTGTTGCTCCCCTCTTTTGTAGCGATGACCACATTGCTTAACCATTCGGGGTACTTGACTTCCCTGATTACGACCGCATCTATTAAGTGTTGGACTTCGGTTTTTATGAAGTTGTTTTTGTGTCTGGAGAGGCGTCGCTTTTTCTGTCAAACAGGCTTCGCTTCTGGGCTTATTTGGAGGCTATGCTGAATTATTTGAGGGTCTACCCCAGGCATGTCTCTCGGCGAGTATGCAAACAGATTTTTATTCATTAGTAGGAAAGATACAAGCTTTTCCTTGTCACCTTCGGCCAATTTTTTCCCTATTCGGGTGTTTCGGCCTGGAATAAGCTCTATTTCTTCCGTTTCTATTTTCTCGGGATCTTCTGTTCCCTCTACTTTTGACTCTTCTATGGGCAGGTCCTTAGTTTCCGTAGTCTGAGCACAGTTCATCACTGGTGATAGCCGAAGTGCTATCGCCTTGGCCCACTGACTTCGGAGAAAGAGGGGGCCAAACACTTGAGATATACGACCTCGGAAGCCCCATCGTACCAACCTCGAAAAACTACCATATCGCCTTTCCATCAGAGGACGAATGAACCAACTTCGGAAGAATGAGAACACCCCGAAGAGACGGTATCACCCCGGGGAGAGGTCCTTGCTCGTCCCCCTAAAAGGTAACATCGGCCGAAGGGACCTCGGAGGAGCGATGGGTGACTCGAAGGAGTCTCTGACATATTCGCCCGTACGCACTAGACGTTGACCTCAAGCACTCTGACAGGCCACTACAGTCCGTGCTCTGACACGCTGAGACACGCTTCTCGACAAACCACTGCCCGAGAAAGCCTGCATGCGGCTGGCCACTCTTCTGCTTAGAGGTACGAACGGCATCCGTCCATACACGTGTCACAATCAGAGGGGCTCATTTTCTCCTATTTACAGTAGAAAAGGCTCTCGGTAAAGGGGGTTTTTTGGGGCTCCAGGGGTCTAGCTTCCTCATCTCTTTCCTCTGGAGATGCCAGAAAAACGCCTCCCGCGAGATTCTTTCCCTTCTGTGCATACCAGAGAAATACTCCCGGCAAGTCTATTTTGTGCTTACTCTTTGTCATTTAGCGGCACTGACTTGGGCGTCGCAGGCTCCTCCCCCGAAAATCACTCTGGGGACCTCATAACCCTTGTTTTCTGTATGTTTCAGGCCAGACTGCTTGGGGGCATCCCCTTTTCAGGCTCTCTCCAGCACCGGAAACCCTTCACGGCAACCGCTATCCACCATCAGAGGGCCACGCACGACGTTCCTCTGGAGGTCCCTGTTACCCCCATCATGGAGCCACGGTGGGAACACAAACGATGGCCAACCCATTGCCATCATTTTCTGTTACCCCCGTCATGGAGCCAAGGCGGGAACACAAACGATGGCCAGCCCAACGCCATCATTTGGCGCCGTCTGTGGGAACTTTCCAGGCAGCCGTGGTCGAAAACTCAGCGTTCTAAGGACAAAGGCTCCCTGAGGCCCCCGTCCGCGCCGGAGACTCGCCCGGCGGCCGAACAATTAAGAGCAGGGACTTCCCATCCCGAGGATGATCCTCCTCCGGATATCACCGTGGCTTTCCTGCATAGTTTCCCACGCGTCGCCGTGGTCGAAGTAGTGCAGCGGGTAGGCCGAAGATGGTCGTGTGCAAATTCGAGCCGAAGTCTCCTCTCTCAACCCTTTCGACGAGAGAAGTAGTGGTGACCCAAGAGTTCAGGGGGAAAACAAAGAGTAGTGGGATGAGTACCCAAAGGACGTGCTTCCCTTCGGAACATGATGGACGGGAAAAGTAGAGTCGGTGCTATCCAGACCTCCCCGTCGAAAGAGTTCGGGCCAAAGAAAGGTTGCTGTTCCTCCGGCAGCAACACCGAATCCACTACCCTGAAAAGACGCCTACGCTTTGATATTAAACAGGCAAAAGGCTATGATCCTACTCCAACGGACACACTACCATCGTCCAAAAATGAGCCGCCCCCGCGCGACGTCAGAGGGAATAGGGTAATCGGGCAAGTGCACCGAACTCCAAAGATATTACATCGCGCACAAGCCCAGAGGGGCAATATAACCCCAGGCGCTAGCAGACTATTGCCGAAATTCCAGAAACAGAAAAAGGGAAATCCAACGAGGACCGAATATAGGTGAAATCCAAAAGAAGGAACTCCCAGCCGAAGAAATCCCAGGCGCAAAAACACTGCGGCGCGGGAACGGTACCTCGGAGGCCCGAGGATAGGGAAGTCACCTGAGTTAGCATATTCGGTTAATAAAGTGTTGAACCACCCAAGCCCGGCATTGCTAGGAATAAAAACCTAGGACAAGGGAAGGAAGAACCCCACAAAGAGACATCTCCCAAGAGTCCCGGAAAACCCTCGCGAAGTGGTGAAGAATGCAAAAAAATGCCCCGCAAAGAGGCATCTCCCAAGAATCCTGAAAATCTTCATGAAATGGCGAAAAGTACAGAAAATGTTCCGGACAGTCTTCCTTGATTGAAGAGGAATAACATCGGTAGGGAAGCCCAGGCCTGTTATAGAAAGGCATCGGCAGAAAGGGGTGCAGAGCAGCGCGCAAAAAGAGGTGCGAACAAATGCGTCCAAAAAGGGCGAGAATGGTCAAAAACGCACCAGCACCCGAAAGACTGCCTTCGGAATAAAATACCCGAAAGACTCCCATCGGAGTGGGTAACCCCGAGAGACTGCCCTCTGCCCTCTACAAAAAAGGGCAAATACGGTCCACTGCCAACAACGCCTGAAGTATAATGCTATGAGAAAGCAGTAAATTACTTCGTTTCGCGAGACAAGACAGAACCCCTACTGATCAAGCAGGCAAAAGGTATACAAAAGCCTACTTAAAGGAACATGACGCACCAAGATGGCATATTATTGCCGGTAGCATAATGGCTTCAGTCTTTAGACGAAGGAGGCCAAAAAGTTCGCCATTAGCTCCGGAGTGAAATGACATTTCGGTCCACCAGCTTAGTTCTGAAGCAACAAGCAAGTGGAGTCCCCGAATAGAATTGTACACAAGGGACTACGGAAAAGTCGGGAGAAGCAAAGGGGAGAAGGTCCAGAATGGCCGAGAAAATTCCTTGTGGGAATTATCAGACAAACTTCCCGAAAAACCACAGGGAGAAAAAACCTTCCTTACTCGCCTGCAAAGACCAGTGCCCACTTGGAGCAATACAGCTACCAAGTGAAGCGCGAGTATTCGGTGGAAGGAAGAACGAGCTCGGGAGGAGTGCTCGGCAAAGAAAGAAATAGCCTCGGATTGGGGAACCGAACTCGAGCCACTCCCCGAAGCATGAACGAGCTCAGGAGAAGTGTTTTCTCCGTAAAAGGTGGCCGTGGGCGCAAAATTGCGCCGAACGCCAAAAGGAGATCTCATTCTCCGAAAGGCCAAGACAGAACCCCGAGAACTACCTCAGGGGAGAACTTCGGCCACTAGGAAAAAGGACCTCGCTTCTCGGTTTGACGACTGAAATCGACCGATTAGCCAAACACCGAAGGAAGAACGAGCTCGGGAGGAGTGCTCGGCAAAGAAAGAAATAGCCTCGGATTGGGGAACCGAACTCGAGCCACTCCCCGAAGCATGAACGAGCTCAGGAGAAGTGTTTTCTCCGTAAAAGGTGGCCGTGGGCGCAAAATTGCGCCGAACGCCAAAAGGAGATCTCATTCTCCGAAAGGCCAAGACAGAACCCCGAGAACTACCTCAGGGGAGAACTTCGGCCACTAAGAAAAAGGACCTCGCTTGATCCAGGGCGAGGTCCGAAAGAGAGCATTATCAGCTTGGCAGCGTCAAAGGGAGAAAATCGAGAAATACCCTAGAAGAGTTCTATACTTAGAATTTCGTTCTATACTTAGAATTTTTAGATGAACAAGCTATACTTAGAGAAATTTCTCTTTTCTCCTGTACAGGTTACCCGCCGAACAAAGCTGAAGCACACGTGCTCGAAGGCTATGTTTTCCTTCTAAAAAAAAAAAAAAAAAAAGAGGTTGGCACGACGTCCATCAAAGGCAATCAACGAGGACAGACTAGTGTTCGCCTGAAAAGTCTTTGATAGCCGAGAAAGCGAGATCGGCCAGCAGAAAGGGCAAGGAATGGCTTTCCGAAATCCCCTAGCCGAAAGTAGCCAGGGCAACTGGAAAACAAAAATTGCTCAAGCCAGACAAAGCGAAGAAATGAAGAAGAATCCATTAAAGAAGGTCTTTGGTACAAGAGGAGTACAAGAGAAGCACGAAAATGAAAAACCCTAGGATGTCTAAGGATCCCCAGCGACGCGAGAAGTTCCGGCTCCCGTGTCTCTAGCCGTCGCCTTCGGCGCAAGTAGAGGAACAGGTGGCAGGTTGAGGTGATCAGCTTTCGACCAAGTCCACCGAGGACCCTTGGGAATATCCAGGGCCGCAAGAAAGGAGGTCTCGAGGTCCGGGTATCGTTGCAGAAATTGATGACGAGCTAGACAGAAGCCGTCCTGAAAGGACACCTTCGACATTTGGACGGCTTTGTCCCTTTCTACGTCTAGCAAGTCCGCCTCATTCTCAAGACCAGCAACCTCTTTCTCGAGACCCAGGATCTCCTCCTTAAGATCGGCAATCCTCCTCACCAATCCCTTTACGTTCCTTCTCTTCATCGCACTCCTCCTCAGAAAATAGACCCTGGCTTGAAGAGCCGCTTTTTCGGCAAGAGTTTTCTTCAGAAGGGCAGCTTCTTCTTCTTTCTCCTTCTGAATAACCTCATTGGCCGAAGTCAAACGCACAACCTCCTCGCCAAGGTCCCGCATTTTGCGGGAAAAGTCCTTCAGGAGGTCCGATTGGCCTATCAGGAACTCATCCCGGAGCTGGACCACCTCCTCCCTGGCTATGCGCCTCAACTCGACATTAGCTATGTCCGAGTTAATACAGAAGAGCCTGGCCTTCTCTAGTTCACTTTCAGCCCGAGCTCGGGCAGAAGACTGCTCTGCCGCCCAAACTCGGAGGTGCTCACTGTACCCCAAAAGCTACGAAGAAGAAGGAGAAAATCCTCAGTAAAAGCAGCATAAGGGAAGGAAAAACACTTGGGCAAAAAAGAGGAGGCCAAAAGGATCACCTGAGCGGCGCGCTCAGAAACTCTAGCAGCGAGGATATCCCCAGAAGCACACTCCTCGGCAACTGCCTTAGAAGAAGCCTCGGTAAGAACACCCCTCGCCATCTGGGGAGCCATCTCTTGACAATCCCTGGAGAACAAGTTCATGTCCTCCGTGAAAGACCAAAACGGCTCCCTCGGAACCTTGTCTTTCGGGAGAAGGGAGTCCCGGAGAGCCCGTCTTCGGGCATGGTCAACCATCCATACTGGGGCCGCTCGGTCCTCTGCAAAATGGAGGGGCGCAAGTCAGGAAGGGCTCCCTGAAAACACAAGTTATGAGGGAGGAGGTGTCAAAAAAGAATCCGACGCAAACCTGGCGCAACCCCGGTAGCCTCCTCCACAAAGGCCGGAATGTACTTGCCTTTGTCCTTGCGACGTCTCTCCAGCTTTTTAACAGTAGGACTCTCGGGCAAAGAGCCTAAAAGCTCCACCGACGAGGTAGGACTCGACGGAGTGAAAAGGGTGACTACTCCGGCGGGCACCTCGGCTGCAGCAGTATCAGCCTGAGAAGATGTCGCAGCTACTTCGGAGGGGGCAGCAACCCTGGTGGATATCGGAGTGACATCAACCATGGCGAAGGTTGCAATAGCGTCGGTGGAAGTGGCTATCGCATCGGTTGAGATAGCAACCTTGGTGGAAGTAGCAATAACTTCATCGACCTCCACCACATCTTCCGAAGGTGGAGTAAGGGCTCTCTTCTTTGACTTCTTGGCCGAAGACGGTCCGCTCCCAGTAGACTTACGTCTTTTGGAGCCACTTTTCTTTGCTTGTTCTCCCTTCTCTACCTGACCAAGGAAGAGACTCTTGTAGTAGGCGGCAGAATCGTCAGCCATCTCTGAAAAAGGGGGAAAAGCATCAGTATGAGTCCAAAAAGGGCACTGAAGCTGAAGATGTGAGTCCAAAAATGGAAAAGCATCAGTATGAGTCCAAAAAGGGCACTGAAGCTGAAGATGTGAGTCCAAAAATGGAAAAGCAAAAATCACTGAAGAAGATGTGAGTCTTAGCCAAAAAAGGGAAGAAAGGAAAACGTCAGCAAAAACCGAAAAAATACGACTTCGGGAGGCTGAGAAGTTAGCAGAAGTCGAACGATTCCCGAGGAAGGCACTCACGAAAAGCCTTGCCGAAGTCAGGATTCCTGGATGCCGTCGTAAATAATGGCCGGAAATCGCTCCGCCGTGCAGACCGTCGCTGAAAGAGATGGAAAAGGCGAGAGAAAACGAGAGCAAGGGTGAGAGCAAAGAAAAAACAAATGAGAAGAATGGCAAGGGGAGGCTTATATAGAGCAGGGAAGGGCAATTGAAAAGGCGTCATAACTGCTGCGTGGGAGTGAAACGTCACCGTGATTACTCTTCCCGCGCAAAAAGAAGTGCCATCCCAAGTGACGCTTGCCACGTGTCGATCATCGCGAGAAACTAGGGCACGTTTTCTGACATCCTGAAGATTTGGGTGCATCCCCAGATTGACACGCCCAGTTTCAAGGCATGACAGTCCACTAATTTAAGACAGAAAAAATAAGATTGGAAATCTCGACGACGCCGAAAGGCAGGTATGCGACATCCGCCCGAACAAACTACGCCCTTAAAATGGCGAAGTACCTTCCTTGCAAATGATATAAGCCGGATCCTCTGAAAGTGCTCCCGAAAGGGCTACAAGCCGAAGTTACACTCCGGCTTTCCGAAGGAGGGCATGTGATAGCCGAAGTGCTATCGCCCTGGCCCACTGACTTCGGAGAAAGAGGGGGCCAAACACCTGAGATATACGACCTCGGAAGCCCCATCGTACCAACCTCGGAAAACTACCATATCGCCTCTCCATCAGAGGACGAATGAACCGACTTCGGAAGAATGAGAACACCCCGAAGAGACGGTATCACCCCGGGGAGAGGTCCTTGCTCGTCCCCCTAAAAGGTAACGTCGGCCGAAGGGACCTCGGAGGAGCGATGGGTGACTCGAAGGAGTCTCTGACATATTCGCCCGTACGCACTAGACGTTGACCTCAAGCACTCTGACAGGCCACTGCAGTCTGCGCTCTGACACGCTGAGACACGCTTCTCGACAAACCACTGCCCGAGAAAGCCTGCAGGCGGCTGGCCACTCTTCTGCTCAGAGGTACGGACGGCATCCGTCCATACACGTGTCACAATCAGAGGGGCTCATTTTCTCCTATTTACAGTAGGAAAGGCTCTCAGTAAATGGGGGCTTTTTGGGGCTCCAGGGTTCTAGTTTCCTCCTCTGTTTCCTCTGGACATGCCAGAAAAACGCATCCGGTGAGATTCTTTCCCTTCTGTGCATACTAGAGAAATACTCCCGGCAAGTCTATTTTGTGCTTACTCTTTGTCATTTAGCGGCACTGACTTGGGTGTCGGAGGCTCCTCCCCGGAAAACCACTTCGGGGACCTCCTAACCCCTGTTTTCTGTATGTTTCAGGCCGGATTGCTTGGGGGCGTCCCTTTTTCAGGCTCTCTCCAGCACCGGAAACCCTTCACGGCCATTGCTATCCACCATCGGACGGCCATGCACGACGTTCCTCAGGAGGTCCTTGTTACCCCCGTCGTGGAGCCACAGTGGGAACACAAACGATGGCCAACCCAACGCCATCAACTGGGGTTTTCCTCCCCTTGACGAACACTCTCCTCACCTCCCCCTAGTCGATTAAGATATCAGTATCTCCATCCTTGGCGGCAAAGGTGACCGTTAGGTATTTCAAATCTGGGCGAATGTGGAGGTTTCTTTGTGTTTGCCTTCCGAGGATGGCATTGTACGAAGAAGGGACATCGATGACGATGAACCTTGTCATTACTGAGGCAAACAGCTCATCCTTGTTACTTGCCGAGGTTTCTCTTAACATCAAGAGGAGATCAATCCAGCCAAAGACAGGGAGTTCGGATGGTCATACTCCAAACGTAGGGGAAGTGACGGATTTGAGGTCACTTCTCGATATACCCAAACTTGGCAGCAGGTGGGAGAACAGGACATCTGGATTTGAACCATCATCCAGCAGCACTCTCTTGACATCCCAACTTCCGATCCTTGCCATAATCAGGAATGAATCATCATGGGGAAATATGACGATGGATCCATCTCTCTGAAGCAGCTTTTTGGATGGGTTCCCATGTTCCATTACCGAAATCTCCCTTGCTTTTCTCTTTCTTTCTGCCGATGGCAGCCCTGTTATGATCATTTGTATCACTCCTGCCGGGGGTGGCGGGCGCCTTTTTGGACTTCGGTTCCGACTCCTGTCGGAGTCGTATTCCTTGTCATCTCTTTTCCCTTCCTCTTCTCTTCTCCTCTTCGAGGAGGGTATCCGCAGGTAAAACCGAAGCTGACCTTGCTTTATTAGGGATTCAATGTACTTCTTCAGCTGGAAGCAATCCTCGGTATCATGGCCATGGTCCCGGTGAAACTGGCAGAACTTCTTCATATTCTTTTTATTGTCCGAGGTCATGGCCTTCGGTCTTTGGATTTAAGCTCCCTGCCTTTCCATTGTCATGAGGATGCTCGTCTTTGAGGTGTTCAGAGGGGTGAAAGGCAATGGCTTTCTTGCCCTAGGATTCCGAGATCATCCCCCTGGTTCGCTCGAGTAGCAAGGTTGCTGGCTTGGCCCCTTAGTGCGGATGTGGTCGGGCTTCAGGCCGCCCATTCTTAATTCTTCAGCGGTCATGTACTACTCGACCCTTCGGTAAAACTCGCCGAGTGTGTCGGGGGGATCCTTGGAAAACTCATAGAACAACTGGGAGTCCCTCTGAAGTCCTTGTATCATGGCCAAGATACGTATTTCTAGCCTGAAGTCTGGAACGCTTAAGGCTTCCCTGTTGAACCTTTCGACATAGTCACGGATGGTTTCCCCATTTTTTTGCGCGATGTCGAACATCTGAACTGGCATCTTCGCCGTTGGTCGGCTCCCAATAAATTGCTGTGTGAAGGCAGTAGACAACTCTTGGAACTCCATGATAGTTCCTGGGGCCAATGAGTTGTACCACGCCATTGCTGGTCTGGCGAGGGTGACCTCAAAACATTTGCACAAGGTGGCGTCATCAGCACTGTGCAATACCATGCTGCGTTTGTATTTCGTCAGATGAGCCTGAGGGTCAGTTTGGCCATCATAGGTTTCCAATCGAGGTACCCAAAAGTCACTCGGCATGGGTGCTTCGACCACTGCTCGGGTGAATGGTGATTCATTCCCGTTAAAAGTTTCCGACAACCTTTGCCCAGACAGGCTTCCGAGCTACCTGCCTCTTCACTATTTCTAACCTCTTTAGTATGTTCTCCATAAGGAGTGCCGCACTGGGCTCTTCTTCCTGGTGTTTATAGGTCTCCGGGAACGGAAACTGACGTCTCCTCTTTGGGGATTGACTTGGGCGCCGAGGAGATGGTGATTTTTCCTCGGGTGAAGAGCTCATTCGGTGAGGAGTTCTAGGGCATTTTGATGTTGTTTCTCCTATAGGTCTCATCCCGAGGGGTATGTTCTCCGTGGAGGATTCATCTCGTTGTTCTCCGCTTCCCGAACTCCGGTGAGTCGACCTGGGGCTCTTCTCCCGATGGGGCACTGGTGAGGAGGGCATTTGCACCAGAGTTGGCTGCGGCCATCGGTGGTCTAACTGCCACATCATTTCGGCCATGACAGAGCATTGGAACTCATGTAGAAAGCCTACGGTAATAGTCAAAGGGCGTTCGTCCTTTGGCAGGTAAGTCCCTGCTGCAGCTTGCTCAGTTGGCGGTTGAATCTCGGGCGCGGACGGGGACTTCGGAAATCCTTTGTCCTTAGAATGCCGACTCTCAACGATGGCGACCTGGGAATGAGTTCTCATAGACGGCGCCATGTGATGCCCGGTGGCATCTTTGTCAGGTCACATGGTGTGACTGAGAGGGACTTCTGATGTGGAGGAACGCCCGAAGTGTATGTTTCCCAGGGAGGTGCACCTAAAATGCCCAAAAAATAGGGGTTAGGAGGTCCCCGGTGTCTTTTTCCGGGGTGGAGCCTCCGACGCCTAAGTTAGTGTTTTGAAGGTGGAGAGGGAATGCAAAAGGCCAAAGATTCTTGCCTGTGGCGTTTCCTATTTTTTGGGGAGGAAGGAAGGAATACCCTGTTAGGACCATTTCCCTAGTATATATAGGGAGAGGGGGCCCGTTCAGATTGTGACATGTGTTCGGTCAGATGTGATCCGTCTTTCCTGGGCGTGGGGGCCTCCAGCCGCTTATAGGCTCCTCGGGCCATAGGCTAGGGCTAGCCCTACATGACAAGATGTAGGCGGTGTCGGCGTATCAGAGCGCATACGGGGGCAGCGTGTAGCGCGTGCGGGCGACATGTCAGAGACTCCTTAAATGCTTCTGCCGTACCACCCGAGGTCCCTTTGGTTGAAATCACCCTTCGGGGTGAGGGGCCTTTTCCCGGGGTCGTACTGGTAGTTCAGGGGATCCCCTAGCTCTAAAATTACTCCTTCGAGGGGATTCTCTCCTGCCGAGGGTGGCTGGTCCTTCTCCCCCGAAGCCAGTTCAGTCATCTTCCCTAGGGAGGTAACATGTTAGTTCCTGAGGTTGATACTGTCATTCTCGGGGCTGCTATCGGACTTCCGAGGTCATGTTCTTATGGAGTCGGAATCCTTCCTTTCCAAGGTTAGTGTTGGCATCCCTCGTCAGTGATGCCAGATTTTCCCGAGCATAGTGCTTGGTTGAGGTCCTCGGGCGATGAGAGCGATAGTACTTCAGTTATCACATGGCTCTACCGGCTATATTGGAATCTTGAGTTATTGTCGACAAAGGCTGGCATGATGGATACTTGAACTCATTAACAAGCGTTGGCGTTTTAAGATCAATGAAAGTTAATACTAACTAAATGGCAAATTCTGAAATGCACCTAGGTGCTTGTGCACCTATTAGATGACGTTTGGGTTCTGTTAGTTTTAAATTTAAAAGGAAACTTGAATCAATTAGGATAAATTCATAATTTTTGTGATAATTATCACTAAATTTCCTTTTATAAATTAGTAATTACCTCCTAGGCTCGTCGTATGCTTCCCGATCTTCCGCGACTGGAAAGCGATGAGGCTTCTCCAGCAGTTGTCCCCGCGGATCATCACGCTGGTGGAGCCAGGGATGTCACTAGGTGGGTCGTTCCTGGACAGGTTCGTTGGGTTGCTTCATTTCTACTCGACGCTTTTCGATTCTATGGGGGCGTATGTGGGGAGTGACACCGGGTGGAGCATTGCCTGTTTTATCGGGAGATCAACAACATTCTGGCGATCGGAGGGCCGGCGAGGAGCGGAGAAGAGAAGTTTCGGAGCTGGCGGAGCGAGCTGGGTCGGGCGGGGTTCGCGCAGGTGGTGATGAGCAGTAATTCGATGGTGCAGGCGCAGCTAATCCTGAACATGTTCCCCCCGGCGCATGGATACAGTCTTGGTCAAGGAGATGGGATGCTCCGGCTCGGCTAGTCTCTCTGCTTGCTCTCGCTCTCTGATCCGTCACTCGCTCTCGCTCTCCATCGCCGATCGGTGGCCTACGACGATACCTGCGGTGGGTTGTGGGTAGGACAAAAGGTGCGATTCCGGATTTCAAACATTTTTGGTTGGATTCGTGTGTTGTTTGTCATGATTTGTATTGTTCTATCTTTTGAGATTGTTTATCATAATCTTCATGTATTATCTGGTGGTGGGTATGTATGATCCCAAGTTCGATTTGTATGTTTATGTGATTGTGTATATGATCCCAGGAGCCATTTGTTTGTCTACTATTTTGTGTGAGTACTTCTGACTAATAGGATAACACATGTAGTCATGTATGCTCCCACATTCAAAATGTGTGATATGTATTATTTGGGTTCGATTTGTATAAATATTGTATGCGTGATTTGGGTCTCGGATTTTACTGATTTTTTATTTGTATTGTCTGGTGGTGTTTATGTATTAAACTGACAACCAATTGTATAAAATTGATATCTGAATGTATGTTACTATCGGAATATATTTTGGTTATGCGAAAAACTGAATGAATAAACTTGTTTTTTAAGTAATTACCATATTTATCATATTATATTTATTTGTTTCATTATTATTATCTTTTCAAATGAATTCAAATTTAAAATTTCCCCATAGCTAAAAATTTGAATAAGGTTAATACATTCCATAATTATATTAATTAAATATAACTTATATTAAGAAGTAAAAGTTACTATTTATACTTAAAACTAACAGAATTCTAACGGTGTTAATTAGGTGCTTATACACCTAAGTGCTTATCAGCAAACCTCAACTAAATTCCCATATTGGGACATCCTCTATGTGTTGATTCCAATTGAGTGGTAAGATGGGCTAAAATTAATCAAAACCAATATACTAAAAGTGTATCCCTAACTTTAGCTATTTATTTGAATTTTAGTTTTATAATCAACACCTGTTCACACCTTGTACCAAAACTTTCTTTATTAAAAATCTGTAATTTGTATTTCTCAATTCACTTCCCTGTGGTTCGACACTCGGACTCCCAAGATTTTATTACTTGGGACAACTTACACTTGTGTTACAACTACTAGAGTGCAGCAAGTTTTTGGCACCGTTACCGGAGAAGTAAAATTAGAGTACAAGTTTAATTTTTTTTTCCTTTTGTTCTTTATATGGCAAGCTGAGCCTCCTATTTTAATTTTTCTTTTTCTTCCTATTTTTCTTTATTGTTGAATGGCAGGCTGAGCCTCCTATCTTTTATTTTTTGTTCATATTGCTTCCTTTTTATTTATTTTTCTTATTATTATTGTATGGAAGGCTGTGCCTCCTACCTAACTTGTTATTGATATTTGTTTTTCTTGTTGTTATTTTGTTTATGTATGAAAGCTTGGTCACGTACATCAAGTGGTAGACTGGTAAGAGAATCTCCAACTTCTTCAAACATGGCTGAACACATTAATGAACAAGAAGATAACCATTCTCTTCATAATGACCAAGATCAACCTAGGACACTTAGAGAACACATAAACCCCATAAGAAATAGCACACCATCATGTTTAATTTTTCCTGCTGATTCATGTAACTTCAATTTCAAGCCAAGTATTATTCAGCTTTTACCAACTTTTCATGGCTTTGATTCTGAAAATCCATACTTGCATTTGAGAGAATTTGAGGAAGTCTGTCACACGTATAATAACCTAAACTGTAGCATGAACACCATCAGGCTTAAGCTTTTTCCTTTTTCTTTAAAAGATAAAGCTAAAACTTGGCTACAGAATCTTAGGTCAGGCTCTGTTAATTCATGGGATGAACTGCAACAACAATTTTTGAAAAAGAAATTTCCTGCCCATAGAACAAATTCTTTCAAAAGGCAAAACAACAATTTTTGAAAAAAAAATTTCCTGCCCATAGAACAATTTCTTTCAAAAGGCAAATCACCACTTTCACACAAAAATCAGGAGAAACTTTTTATCAATGTTGGGATAGATACAAGGATTTACTTAACACATGCCCACACCATGGTTTTGAAACTTGGAGATTAGTCTAACATTTTTATGAAGGTTTGACACCTAGGGAAAGACAAATGGTGGAAATGATGTGCAATGGAACATTTGAGGATAAGGATCTTGATGAGGCAATGAATTATCTAGACATGTTAGCAGAGAATGCACAGAATTGGGACACCGCTGGTACTTATGAGGCCCCAGGGAAGACTCAATCACTTGCATCTAGTGGAGGCATATACCATCTTAAGGAAGATAATGACCTTCAAACAAAATTCGCATCTCTAGCTAGAAAGGTTGAAGCTTTAGAAATGAAGAAAATTGGCCAATTAAAATCTATTGAAGAAATTGTTTGTCACATTTGTGAGACCAATGACCATCCCACTAGAAATTGCCCAACCTTGCCCTCTTTCAAATAATGTCTCCATGAACAAGTTAATGCATTGAACAACTTCAAGAAGCCAACCCAAACTCTATAATAACAAAATTACAATCCTGGTTGGAGGAATCATCCAAATTTCAGTTGGAGAAATGATAATCATGCTCAACCGTCACAACCACCTTTGCATACCCAACAAAATTTTCAACAATCTCAAGGGTATGCACCATGTGTTCCTTCTTTTAGGAAAAATTTTGAAGATACATTGCATTCATTTATTGATAAACAAGAGTCTATCAATGCTCAAACAAGTCAAACTATGATTGATTTGAAATATATCAATGCTCAAACAAGTCAAACCATGATTGATTTAAAAGATACTCTTGCAAAATTTACATCTGCACTCAACATTCAGGAGAAAGGAAAATTTCCTTCTCAACCACAAGAAAATCCCAAAGGTCAAACCATGAATCAAGTAAAGTCAATCATTACACTTCGTAGTGGTAAGGTTGTTGAAAAATCCATTCCTAATGCTTGCAAAGAAGACGATGAGTCAACTTCTAAGAGTAAAGAAGGGGTTGAACCTTTACCAAGCGAAGAACAAGTCGAATCTCTACCGGCACCTCCATTTCCTCATGCGTTAACTGTTCCTAAGAAGGTGAATCAAAATCCTGAAATTTTGGATATTTTCAAGCAGGTAAAGATCAATATCCCTTTATTGGATGCGATCAAATATGTACCTTCTTATGCCAAATTTTTAAAGGATTTGTGCACTGTGAAAAGAAAATTGAATGTGAAAAAGAAAGCCTTCTTGGCCGAACAGGTAAGTTCTGTTGTTCAAAATAACACAGCTTTGAAATACAAAGATCCTAGCTGTCCAATAATCTCATGTTTTATTGGAGAACATAAAATTGAGCAAGCATTACTTGATCTTGGGGCTAGTGTAAACTTACTTCCATATTCAGTTTACAAAAAACTAAATTTGGGTGAGTTAAAACCAACCGAGGTAACTCTTTTGCCTGCTGACAGATCAGTGAAAGTGCCCAGAGGAGTCGTTGAAGATGTGTTAGTCCAAGTTGATAAATTTATATATCCTGTGGATTTTATTGTTTTGGACACACCACCGGTGGAAATTAAGAATTTAATACCTGTTATTTTGGGACATCCATTTTTAGCAACTTCTAACACTTTGATTAATTGCAGGAATGGACTGATGAAGTTGTCATTTGGAAATATGACATTAGAGCTAAATGTTTTCAACTTGCTTAAGCAGCCACCTGCAAAAAAAGATGAAAATGAAGATGCCTGTATCATTGGTGAAATTGTAGAAAACTATATTCAAGAAGGGAGTATCTCTGATCCACTTGAAAAGTGTTTAGTTAATTCATTAGAATCAAGAATGCAAATGGATCAGGATATTTTTAACATATGTGCATTACTTGATTCTTCACAGGTAGAAGGAAACACACATTGGAAATCAAAAATTGAGGAGTTGGAAAAACCTAAAGTTGAAGAGCAAGATGAAATACCCACACCAGAGTTGAAGCCATTGCCCAAAGAACTGAAATATACATTCCTTGGAGAAAACTCTTCTTATCCGATGGTAATTTCATCTACTCTCATATTTGAGCAATAAGGTAAGTTGATTGAGTTACTTAAGAGGCATAAAAGTGCAATTGGATGGACATTAAAGGACATAAAGGGCATTAATCCCTTAATTTGTTCACATAGAATAAATTTAGAGGATAATGCTAAACCCTATCAACAACCTCAGAGAAGACTCAATCCACACATGAAAAATGTTGTAAGATCTGTAGTTCTCAAATTACTTGATGTGAGAATTATTTACCCTATCTCTGACAGTAAATGGGTTAGTCTAATCCAAGTGGTTCCAAAGAAGTCTGGCATCATAGTGGTGATAAATGAAAAAGGTGAGTCTTTACCAACTCGAATAACATCTAGTTGGAGAATGTGTGTTGATTATAGGAAATTAAATCTTGCCACTAGAAAAGATCATTTTCCATTACCTTTCTTGGACCAAATTTTAGAAAGAGTAACAGGACATCCATTTTATTGCTTTCTTGATGGCTACTCAGGTTATTATCAAATTTCAATAGCTCTTGAGGACCAAGAAAAGACCACATTCACATGTCCTTTTGGAACCTCTGCATTTAGACGCATGCCTTTTGGACTTTGTAATGCCCCAGCAACATTTCAAAGATGTATGCTAAGAATTTGTAGTGACATGATTGAAAAATTTCTTGAATTTTTCATGGATGATTTAACCATTTATGGAAACTCTTTTGATAATTGTCTTGAAAGCTTGGAAAAGGTTTTAAAAAGATGTGAATAAAAAGATTTGGTACTAAATTGGGAAAAATGTCATTACATGGTCACCTCTGGAATTGTTTTGGGTCATGTTGTATCTTCCAAAGGAATCGAAGTTGATAAAGCAAAAGTGGAACTCATTGCTCAGTTACCTTCACCCAAAACTGTTAAAGAAATTCGCTCATTTTTAGGACATGCAGGCTTTTATCAAAGGTTCATTAAAGGATTTAGTGAAATATCTAGACCTCTTTGCAACCTCCTTGTGAAAGATGTTTCATTTGAATGGACTCAAGAATGCCAAAATTCTTTTGATAAGGTAATCGACCTTCTAACATGTTCTCCAATCATGCAACCCCCGGACTGGTCTTTGCCTTTTGAGGTAATGTGTGATGCTAGTGATTATGCCGTTGGTGCTGTTTTAGGACAAAGAAAGGAAGGTAAGCCATATGTAATTCTTTATGCAAGTAGAACTTTGAATAGTGCACAAATGAACTACACTACAACTGAGAAAGAACTACTTGTAGTAATATTTGTATTGGATAAATTTTGTTCTTATCTAATTGGTTCAAAAACCATTGTTTACACCGACCATTCTACTGTCAGGTACCTAATGTCAAAGCAAAATCCTAAACCAAGGCTGATACGCTGGATCTTATTACTTCAAGAATTAAACATTGTGATCAAGGATAAGAAGGGCACCGAAAATGTTGTTGCCGACCATTTGTCAAGGTCGACAACGGATTCAACAATTGAAGCTGCACTCATAAATGATTGTTTTCATGGTGAATTTTTTTTCTCTGTCACTACAGTACCTTAGTTTACTAATATTGTTAATTTTTTGGTGACACTACGGATGCTAGCTCAATGGAGTGCCCAAGATAAGAAGAAATTTCTGGATGAGGTGAAAAACTTTTATTGGGATGATCCTTATCTTTTCAAATATTGTCCTGATCAGATAATCTGAAGATGCATACTCAAAAATGAGGTAAAAAGTGTCATTGAATTTTTTCATTCAGAAGCATGTGGGGCGCATTTTTCATCAAAGAAAATAGCTGCAAAGATTTTGCAGTTTGGATTTCACTGGCCCTCTTTGTTCAAAGGCGCACATGTATTCTGTAAAGCATGTGAAAATTTTCAGAAATTAAGATCAATTTCAAAAAGAAACATGATCCCTTTGACTCCTATCCTTGTCATTGAAATTTTTGACTGTTGGGGAATAGATTTCATGGGACCATTTCCACCATCATTTAGCTTTGTGTATATTTCAGTTGCAATAGATTATGTTTCAAAATGGGTAGAGGCAATTCCGTGTGAAAATAATGATCACAAAACTGTAATTAAATTTTTGAAGGAAAATACTTTGAGTCGATTTGGGATTCCTCGGGCCATAATAAGTGATGGGGGAACACATTTTTGTAACAGACCATTTGAATCCTTGTTGAAGAAGTATGGTATCACACATAAGGTTGCCACCCCTTATCACCCACAAACAAGTGGACAAGTAGAATTAGCAAATAGGGAGATAAAACAAATCCTTGAAAAAACAGTCAACCCAAATCAAAAGGATTGGTCTTTGAAACTAACCGATGCACTTTGGGCTTATCGCACTGCTTTTAAAACATCACTTGGCATGTCTCCTTATAGGTTAGTTTATGGAAAACCTTGTCATTTGCCTGTGGAACTTGAACATAAAGTTTATTTGGCTATTAAAGCTTTCAATTCAAATCTCAATGATGCTGGTGTTTTGCGCAGGTTGCAACTAAATGAGCTTGAAGTGTTGAGAAATGATGCATATGAGAATTTGAAAATATATAAAGCTAGAACCAAAGCTTTTCATGACAAAACAATCTTAATAAAAACACTTGAGGTTGGTCAAAAGGTTTTGCTTTATAATTCTCAACTTCATCTATTTCCTGGAAAACTGAGATCTATATGGAGTGGACATTTTATTGTGAAACATGTTTACCCTTATAGGGCCATTGACATTGAAAATCCTAAAAATGGTAATGTGTTTAAAGTAAATGGACAAAGAGTTAAATTATTTTTGGAGAATCATGATTTTCAAGAAGAAGTAGTTCATCTCAGTGACCCTCACAATGATCATGGTAAGTAAAAGTAAATATATTTTCTCTTCTTAGATAGTTTTCTTTTAAGTTTCAATTTTTTTATTTCTTTCTTTCTATGCTTTTCATCTTTTCTCGGTTAAGTGGCGGATACGGTACTCCGTGGCTCTCAAGTCGGTTGTTTCAGTTTCCCATAATAACTGATTTCTTTCTCTTTCCCTTCTTTCAATTTCTTCTAAAAAAAATGGATTATACTCTTTTTGCCTTGCAAAAATACTTTGCTTCTCTCCCAATGAATGTTCTTAAAAGGATTTACCAAGCTAGATGTGAACGATTAAGAGTTTTGATGCACAAGGGCATTCCCGAAGATGTGCGTTGGTTAATTGAAGCTAAGGTCCATTTGGCTGGTGAAACCCCAAATGCATTTGTGTCTCACATGCCTGGCTTAGGCAAAAGCTCTCATGCCAAAAAGCAAAGAGCGAAAAGGTTACGAGTCTATCATAAATATGGTCGATAGACTTGTGATATAGATGTCGTTCTTTAGGAATGGTGTCCAATAATTAAGAATATAAAATACAATTCATCAAGAATGGTCTGAGTAAGGATTCTTTGGATAATATCCGATTGACTCTTGAGGCGCATTCTTGTGGATTAGTGCAATATGAACTTCTTGGTTTATGGAGTATTTTTCATAAAGAGCGAGAGTGTTATAGTCTACCCTGTTTGCCAGTTTGTAAAAGAACTAGATGGGAAGCAAATCCCCGACTCATAGAAGGCGTTCAAGCCGTTACTGGACGTAAAACGAGTGGAAGATGTGAGCCACAATCATAACTACTGTACATACAAGCTGTCATTTTTGAAATTGTTCATTTTCTTCTGACAATAATCTACCTACTCCTGTAGGTGTAATCAATGCATTATCCTTTTATCTCTATAAATGCATGTTCTTCTTTTGATTTTTTTTTTCACATGGTTAAGGATAGAAATGGAAGGAACCTCAACTCGCAAATTCTGAAATATTTGTGTATTTTGTGGATCTTTTCCTGGAAAAGATGAAGAGTTCTTGAGGGCAGCCAACCATTTGGGTAGAGTCCTAGCTGAGAGAAAAATACATTTGGTATATGGTGGAGGTAGTGTCGAATTGATGAGAGGTGTAGCAACATTAGCATCTGTAGGAGGTAGCCATGTTTTGGGTATCATCACTACACCTTCGAAATTGATTTCTGGAGGTACGATTGGAGAAGAATTAGTGGTTAAAAACTTGCAAGAGCATTTTTTGTAAATGCTCTATAATTCTGATGCATTTACTGCTCTACCAAGAGGATTTGGCACATTGGGGGAAAAATTTCAAATTACTTCCATGGCCCAACTTAATTTGCACCAGAAACCCATTGGGCTATTGAATGTTAACAATTTCTTTGTAGGTCTGTTATCTTTTACGGATCATGCTATGTAGGAGAAATTTATCTCAGAAACGACACGACGGATCCTAATATCTGCATCGACTGCTGAAGAATTGCTAGACAAAATACAAGATTTCGTTCCTAAACCAGATCTAGCAGTGATTCAGATAAACTGAGCACGGCAGTCTTTCCCAATCAGTTCCATCCCATAAGTATCCTTTACCCTGTTGTCATTTTTATTTTTGTTAATAAGTGAGGAAGCACTATGGAATAGAGCAATCGGACTTGTGGATCTGTTTATCTTGTCTTTTAGTTTTACTATCAGCATTTTCTTCATTTTGGTTTAAGTTTTTTAGGGTTTTCATTTTCAATAACTACTAGTTCATGTAATTTCTTCTTCACTCTTCTTATCTATGTTTTGACATTGGGGACAATGTCTTAGTCTGGTTGGGGGGAGGGATAGTTGTTACATTTTTTTTTAGGATAGTTTCTCTCATGCTGATATTAAAACCTTTAGACAAAGCCCTTAGTTTAGGATGGCTGAGTAAGGAGTAATTTTACTCTTGAGACGCATCGTACTAGGCATGCTAGTTATAACATTTTGGAGTAGCTAGGTTTCAACCCTATTTGGATGACATACCTCATAAGTAAACTATATTTTCTAAAGAAAAATATTAGATGAAACCTGAATATTGATTCCAAACATCCATTCCCTTGTATAATTTGTTAATTTTATTGTCATTGGTAGTGTTGATTATTGATTTTTTTTCTTTCTTTTCTTCCCATGTTCAAGTACATGTTTGCATCATAGTTGCATGTAGGAACATGTAGCATGAATTTAGGTTGTTTGTTTGGATTTAGGAACCCAACTCATGAAAATATCATCATTGGATGTATACTTTGTAAATTCGAAATGGTTGTTAATTTTTAAAAGCAGTTAAAGTATGTTGCTTGTTATTTGAGGAAAATAAATAACCGGTGAGTACTTTTGAGCCCTTAAGTGTTTATTAGGATGTGTGAATTTCTTTGTTGAGAGTGCTTATTTTGTGTTTTAAGCTAGACCTTGCTTGGATGAGTGGTCTTAAGGAACCATGCAACCTCACTTCTTATATGTAAAGTTAAGGAAGAAGATGGCATTTTAGGGCCAACCACTTACCAAAAGGCTAACCTTGTACATTATCCCTTAATGAGCCCCTTTGAGCCTTATAGCCTTATTCTTTGTTTGAACCCTAAATGTTTAAACACTTCCACTTCATTTTGATCCTTTATTGTCCTTGGAATTAGTGATGCTTATATGATTATGGGCTTATAGAATTAAAATGAATTTGTTGTTTTTTGTAAAATAAAGAATAAGTGTGGGGTGTACTTCAGAGTATGTTCGGTTACCTTGTGCTTAATTTTTCATAGTGGAAAAAATGGGGTGAGTTGAGCTTAAATCATAAAAATTGAGTGTATATCATTGGATGGTTGAGTTTTAAACAAATTTTTATTTATGGTAGAAAAAAGGAAATGCGAGATCATAAGAAAAAGATATCGCAAAATAAAGTAAATATATATATATAGATAAATTAAAAAAAAAGACTCTTCATTTCATAATACTTAGCGTCATTTTCTTTATGGCAGTCTCAAAAAAAATTGTTCTCTTTCCTTTTCAAATAAAATTATATATGCTCATACTCATGTGGAATTCTTACTAAAGCAAAGATGAAAGACATCTTCTTTTATCTTTTTCTGACAGATACACGTATAATCATGGGAGACAATTAAAAAAAAAATAATAGCTTCAGCCTTAATATTTGTGCAAATAAAATGAGGCCAGCCATTTTGAAACGGAGAGAGGTAAAAAAAAAAACAAAGAGAAAAATTGTTAAATTCAATAAGTTTGAAACTCAACCATATTTGTTTTCTAAACTCATGTGTCGTTAAGGAATTGTGTTTTGGAGAGGACTTGGAGACTAGGGTTGAATTGGGTATTTAGTGTTTTAGGTGCCCATATTTATTGTATTACTAGTTCTCTTAAACCTCACCATTAAAAAGCCTCCATCCGATTTTCGGTTTTACCAAACCTAGCCTCATTACAACCTAGTATAAAGACCATTGGACTTAAATTTACATGCAGTCCCCTTTTGGGAATCTATTGAGCGTGAAGCTGGATCCCCTTGCAAGTTCCGGATTGAGAAACACAAGTAAGCTGTTCACAAACCCACCTTAAAATAAGTGCAAATACGTAGAGAGTGATATTCTACCTCTGGTAACAAGGACTTAACTTTTTCTCCTTTCATTAATTACTTGCAAGTCAAGTTTACAAGTTTTATATATTCATAGCATGATTTGTCATCAGTTGTTAGATTATGTATTTTGTTTATTTTCTTAGGTTACACTTGCTAGGGACTAGCAAGAACCTGGTTGGGGGCAGTGATGAATACTTATAAGTGTATTGTTATTAAGGGTTTAAATCATCATTATATACTTTGAGTATGATTAATTTCTATATTCTGAGCATTTTTCCACCGGGGTACTATTCACGCATTTTTACTATTCATAGTTACTATTCACTTACTTACTGTTCATATGTGTATTCACTGTACATACACGGTTTACTGTTCATTAATATTAAAATATATATATTAAATAATTATTTTTTTATGTAGGTAAAATGGCGGCCATTCACGAGAAAAAAATCATATCTGGAGCTGTAGGCATCGGAACTGAGTGATTCCAAATTCATCTGAAAGCCAACACATAGATCTTCAACTCTGTTTCATTCCACATCATTTCCATTCATGAAATCTGATTATAGATGAGACTATTCATTTTTTCGTGTGCTGAAGAGCAGTTTCGGTAGAAAAATCATAACTTGAGCTATGGATGTCCGATTTGAATGATCAAGCTATTGATTCGAAGCTAACGAGGAGATCTACAACTTCTGTGCTTTGAGGAAGAGCTGATCTAATGTCTACGATGGTCAAAAAATTAAAAGAAGTTGCAACTTGCCATTATTGACTTGTATTTACCTACATTTTACCATTTTATTTTTACCATTTCACCCACCCCAAAACTCTATAAATAGGCACCTTGGGAGGAGGGTGAAGGATGTCATTTTCCTTAGGCTTCCTTTATGTTCTTGTATGATTTTTAGATTTTCTCCTTTGTTCTTGTTCTTATTTTCAATACCAAAGCTCTGTCCAAGTGTTTTTCTCGTTTTCTTCTTATTTTTCTTTTGATCTTTCAATCCATGTTTATTTTATCTTTCTACATGTTGCTTAATTTTATTATGGCTAACTAATCTTCTTTTTGCTAAGGTGAAAGGGTGAATCTTTTGGTATAGAGATTATGATTGATTTGAATGGATCACAACGTTAACGGTATTTTCTTCCTTAATGTATTTAACTTCCCTCCTTTTTAAATGGGAGTCTTGATTTATCATAGTCAATCATTGGCACAAAAGCTGCTTGATTCCCTCTATAGAACATGGCTCTGTCGGCTATATTGAAATCTTGAGTTATTGTCGACAAAGGTTGGCATGATAGATACTTGAACCCATTAACAAGCGTTGGCATTTTAAGATCAATGTAAGTTAATACTAACTAAATTCCTCGATTGGGACTTCCTCTATGTGTGGATTCCAATTGAATGGCAAGATGGGCTAAACTTTGTTAGTGTTGTGCCCAAAAGCCAGTCATGAGATGATTGTATTTTTGCACATTGAGTCATGATATTTTATTAAGGCATTAATCCAGCAATTATGTTTGTTGTTTTGTTTCTGCGTAACGTAATAAGCATAATTGTAACCCTAGAATAATGATATTCTTAAACGTCCCTAGTCTAGTATTATTGTGGAGCGGGTTGCAATAATACATAATGACTAGCATATGTGGAGACTAATATGAGATATCTAGTCTACATATGGGTACAAGTTGGAGAACTTGTGTACTGGACCGACCCACCATGAGAACACTTCATGGATCGTTATATGAGTGTCATAAGTGATTCTCATAGTGATCATGGTATATGTAGTCCTTCGACCTAAGATCAACAAGGTTCCCTACATGTGAGTCACATACTTTGATACTTTCCTTTGTTGCTCGTAACTGAGTGAACTTGAAGGAGGTCATTGGGTATGTCACATATCATGCGGAGGGATTTGTATGATCAAGATGGGATTTGTCCCTCCTATGTAACGGGAGTGATATCTTCTTCGGGCCCCTTGATAGAGTGAGACTTAGAAAATGCATGGCCATGCTCCGATGAGTTGATATATGATATCAATGTCGTCAGTTTAAGTTGGTCTACTCGGTAATCAAGAAACCAAAGATTGGGCTATACGAGAGTGACACATTCCATGTCTCGTGCTTAGTCTTGATATCTTGGACAAAGGGACAATGGCATATATCGGTGATGATCATAAAGGTTTAGTCGATTCACCGACAATCTTGTCACTTGGGTAGCAATGATGTGTTGCTAGACACCGCTCATTGCTTATGATCATAAATGTGATTTATGATCATTGCCAACATGGCAAGAGCCTATTGGGTCGCACACATAGAGCTATTTGGATCATTAGAGTGCATGGGCTAATTATTTGGGTTATGGTTTCACTTTAATTTCGTATTAATAATGGGCCCAAGAGTTGAGCCATTATTAAGCCCGAAATTAAATCCTAATTGGATTAGGGCTTTGAAACCCATTAGGCCTGGAAGTTGAGTCTCACTATAAATACAACTTTTAAGTGAGAAATTCACAGGTCTCCTTGCCCTAGCCCCCAAAAAGGACAACCACACTCTTCTCTTGCAATTCCTTGGAGGACGCAAGCTAGCACTGCGAGCGCAAGAGAAACGCATCTGCCGGGACGTGGTGGAAGCGTGGTGATCCCGAGAGGCTCGTGTGGATACCATAGAGAGCCTGAACACGTCAACTGTTCAGGTTTTGTGATTCGACTCTACAGTTGAGTGAGAGATCTCAACCGAAAATTAGGTATGAAATTTTCGAACACCCGGTTTACCCCGTTTCACTTGGATCCTGGAGGGTTTCGGTTAAATTCCGCTGCGCTGTTTGGCTCCCGAAACCCAACAAACTTAATCATAACCGATATACTAAAAGTAGATCCCTTAACCTTAGCTATTTATTTGAATTTTAGTTTTGTAATCAACACCTGTTCACACCTTGCACCAAAAATTTCTTTATTAAAAATCTGTAATTTGTATATCTTAATTCACTTCCCTGTGGTTTGACACTCGGACTCCTGAGATTTTGTTACTTGCGACAACCTACACTTGGGTTACAACTGCTAGAGTGCAGCATTCATTATGGTGGTCATGCCTTGTGCCACTTACACCAAGGTCTGTGTCATCCCCTGAAGCACTCTGGATATCTCATCCAACTTTCCACAAGTAGATCACTAGAACATTCACCAAGTTCCTTAGCTCTTCTAGAAGCTCTTGACCTTGTGTCAACCATAGCAACCTACAACCAAAGGCAGACGGCATTCCACAGATGTTAGTTAGTACTAACTATCCTAGCACGTAGACCTGAAACTAGAAATCAGTCCTAGCCTTCAATGTTTATGAACTGTGCTCTAATACCAAACTGACACGACTGCCCTAGATCTTGCCCAGGAAGTCTGTGAGAACGGATCTTATGGTGGTTGCAATTGACTAGCTATATATGTGTGCGAATTAAAATTTCATGAAACTAGTTGATTAACCTATAAAATGCAAAGTGCATGCTTATTTGTATATGGAAGCTATAAAACATTCACATGGTCAAGGCATTTTTTTCATAAAAATTAAGTTCAAAAAGTCAAAGCATATATAATTAATATTTGTATTATCATTACTACACATAATAACCATGTGAGGGCATTTAACAAAGGTAGACTAATGCCCCTCATCCAAGAGTAGCCCTAGAGTCTAAAGCTTCAAACATAAACATGGGAGGCAACCAGGCATACAACATATAGAAGCCCTTACTGAGATCTTCCCAACTAACTTCCACCTTGGAGAAGAGTCTTAGTGGCGAGTCACAAAAGTCCATCCATGTACTACTAGCCTCTACGACCAAGAAAATACCATAGTTAGTACTGTTGCTTCACCGATAAGTAACTAAGAAAAATAGAATCCTAAAGATTCTTATAGCAAAATACCTGCAACAAAAGACTACCGCGACAACCCTAAGTGGTTATCGAACCCAACATGGTTAGAATTTGCACAATATAAGATAAGGTAGTAAGAATTTGTAATTCTCAGTAAGGGATCTTCATCTACAAGGAAAATGCTAAAGACAACACATATGTTAGCATATGTAATCTGCTATGAACTCATACAATGTGAGGCTAAACCTATGCATATAAGTTTTACTCCCTTGGGACTTGTCCTCTACCTAGTCCTTATGTTGTACAGGGGCACTATGGTTGGATTGATATTTCCTAGGTCTCGAAGAACCCATTAAGTGTACTAAGGCTTCCTCATCAAGGCCTTGAACCTGAAGGTACAACTAAGGTCTCAATGGTACTATACCTTCCACCTCATTTAGTGGTGTATTTGTTATGGCCTATTAACTAGTTTTCTCATATGGTGCATTTACCATTCACAAACTATGTGAAAAGTCTTAGATCATGAGAAAGTTTTTTGATGTTCTGAAGTGCCATTGTACCATTACAACCCTTAGGCAACCCTTAGAACCATTCTGGTTATCCCCTAAATCCTTTTTCAAAAAGATTTAAATTTGTTGAAAAACGCCTCTAGAGCCTAGGTGCCAACAAAGGTGCCTTTAAGGCCTAGGCGTTAGTAGCACCCTGCTATGTGGATAGAAAAATGCACCCTGGGCGCTACAGCGCTGGATGGCGTCTAGATGCCAGGACCCCGTGTCTTGAACCTCAAAGACACCTTCCTAAGAGGCTTTCTATGAGTTCATGGCAAATATGGGACACCTAAACTCACTATAAACTTGTAAAGCAACTTACATAGTCCATAAATACACCATCATAAACATCCTATGATGTATCAAAATATCACACAAACCACAATTCCAAGCCTAGTCCACCATGAACACACTTGCCCATAACTAATGCTATTGTCAAAATCACTTACTTCCAACAAGTAACAACGCTCCAATAGCATCAAATAAGCTTGAAACTATTAATCCCTTACCTCAAATTTCATCTATTAAGCAAGGATTATCCAACTATTCAACATGAACAAAGCTCAACAAAGTTTAACCTAAGTTTCAAGCAAACCAATCACAATCAACAACAACCAAGTAAAACCCAAGCTTCAATTCATCAAATAAACAAGAAACAAGTAAGAAATCAATGATACGTCTCGCCAAAAATAAGAACCCAGCTATAAAATGTGGCAAACACTTCCAAAAACAACAAACATGCTTGAAACAAGTTGCCCAAAGCATATATACCGCTTGGGCCTTCAAATTCCACTAAAATCACATGATTTTGGGCAAGAATTCAAGGAGAAATAGAGAGGGTTAAGAGGAACTAGGGCTTGGTTGGGAAAATGGGAATAGTAAAACTAGAAACACTTTACCAAGTTTATAAAATCTATTTCCAAAAAGTCCCCAAAGTTTCTTAAGTTTGTCAAAATAAACCCTTTCCCAAAATAATAGTTCTAGCAAACCTTTAGTCAAATCTTTGGTGTTTTAAGCAAAGTTTATGCTTCAAAACATATTTTTAACTCTCGGGTCTCAACCCAGTACTTTGGGATGCAAAATTATCACTTTGCCGCTGACTTCTTTTGGTGCCATAAACTTCTGGAAATTAGTAAACTTTGTCCAACTTACTAATCCTTGCCTAGTTAACTCTAAATATAATATTAAATTAGGAATTTAATTAATTTGCCTCCCTCAGTTGAGTTTCCGCTAGGAAGGTTGTAACATTCCATTTACATAAGGTGCAAAATGACACACTTTTAGGGGGCAAGGGATGTCATATGTAAAAAAAATGTTGAATAGGGTCCAAAATGGTATATAATAAAAAGTTAGGGCCACAGGTGCAATTTATTCACAACACTACTAAAGATTTTAAGGCGTAAAGTGCACTAATAGCCCTTAGGCTTGACCAACTTGCATAAGTTGGTCCTTCAACTTTGACTCAACATGATTTCATTGTCAAATTTGTATAAAAGGTGCAAATTAGTCCCTTTGCAAATGGGAGAAGTAATGTTGCTATTATTGTAAAATCCTGCTTTTGGTTATTGTTTTTTCTTTTTTTATTGTAGAATCCTACTTTTGGTTATTGTTTTTGGTTTAGTAGTTTGTTTACCTTGAACTTATAATTTAGCCAATTTTAAATGATGTTTATTTTTTAATTATCTAATAACCTCTCAATGTTAATAATTTGGCTAAAAAAATTGAAATATAGTGAGTTGTTTTATTTGTGCGATATAAAATGTATACTTTAATGCTTTGACACATACTGTTATTCATTATTCTGCATATTGTGGGCATAACTATACTAGTTTTTTTTAATGTCATAATGTTTTCATTTTCTTAGTATGTGTTTCTAAATTTTTTTTGCCCTTTTCTTTTTATGTTTCTAAAGTGAAAAACATTATTTAGTAAATCATGTAATTCTACAAAGGAAACTATGAACATATGTTTAATTAGACATAGAAGATGATTTCCAAATTTACCCCTTACCCTAAATTCCATTCCCTCTTCCATGCTTCTCTTCTCACGCCACCTTATTTCTTATCTCAACTTCAACAATTTCACCATTTTGACTCCATTGTTAGACTCCGTCTAGGTGTTCTTTATGAACACATCATCCTCGTCCATTGACTATCTCTAAAAGCTATTTGATGGCTTCACCGACCTTCAGCCTTCTACAGTAGTTATTCTCAGTAACGCAGGGGATCGAGCAAAAGAGGAAATAGTTACGACAGAGGCAAATCAAAGAGCTGCAACTAGAGGAGGAGAAAAAGGAAGTGGCTATGGCAGAGGCGGATTAAGGAATGGTGAGCTTTGATCGGCGGAGGAGAAAGATGAAATGGTTGCGGTGGAGCAAATCAACGAGCCATAGAGGAAGCGGCTTTGGCAAAGCCAGATGCAAAAGCGATGAGTGGTGATTGGAAGAGAAGAAAGAGGAATGGTGAGAAATCGCTGGCTAAAAAGCTTCTAGAAAAGACAAGCATAATTTTTTACTTTTACATCATCATTTACATTTTTGTCTTTTTATTAAGACACATTTATAAATTTATTTAGCTACTTTGTCTTATTCTTTCAGACATTTTTAAATTTGCAAAGAATAAATTTTTTACATGTTGTTGTAGCCTTTTTTATATATATCATCAAACACTTTTACATATTTATTTAGATACTTTTTATGATAAAATAAATATTGTCGACCGCACAAAGATGAGAGACAACTTGCATTTTATGCCATCTATATAAGAAGCAAGAAAATATTAGTTCAACCCTTCATGGCCATCATGCCATCATTTACATATCTTTTTGTCATTTATAATTGAGGTCATAGATCTTGAGAAAGGTGATGATGTGCAATGAGCAAGCATGACCTTTGGTGGTGGTGGTGGTAGGTTATCGATTTGGTTGCAGCATGAACAAGAGAGCTTTGCCAGGAGAAGTTAGAGCACCAAGATAGTGTGATTTGGGAGAAATTTTGCAAGATGGGTTTGGGGATTATGCTATGTTTAAACACTAGTGTCATTGGATCTCGTGGGAGTTTGGGGTTGGATAATGGGGGTTTCATGAGTTTTACACATATAAACAGGCAATGTGAAGGTGTAACGTCATATGAGTACATGTGCTTCTCTTTCATCCAAGTTGGATTAACTCACCTGAGTTTTGAAAGTTCACGGTTTTTTTTTAGGAGTGAACTTTTTTTTTTGGATAAAAATGAAAAAATTGAAAAAACTAATTGTATTAGGAATAAATGGTTCAGTTTTTTCTTTAATCCATTAGTTTAAATCAAAACCAAGTTTTATGTCTGGTTATTAGATCAATTATTGTTTCTTGTTTTTGAAATAGAATAAACCAAATAGACCGAATAATAACAAATATTTTACTATTATCCACATTAACCTTACCTATATGAGCTATTGCCATATAATATTGGACAATACATTGTTGGTGCTTCTCTAACTTTAGGTATGAAATTTAAAATTATAAATTTTTATCTTATATTTTTTTATTTATAATATACTTATGGTCTTAGAAAAAGAAACTGAACAAATCAAGCTGAATAAATTGAAATATAGTTTGAATAGTTTGGACTTTCTGTTTAGAGTAATTTTAAATTGAATCAATCGAAAGCTCATTAGTAGTTTCTTTGCACTAAGTCCAAGTTTATGAGCTAACTTGTTTGTTTTCGGTATATTTGAGGATCAGTAGTGCACTTTGGCCAAGATTTTAGGTATCATCAAATAGAACAATACCAAACCAAAGTGAGATCCAGATGTGTATAAATAGCCCCTCTCAGCAGCAACTTGAAGGTTGTTCTATTCAGTCCTCTACTTTCTCCCATCATTTGTCTCCTACATTTTGTTCTCTGATCAGAGTATGTTATCACCACCAGATCTGCATTTGGTTACAGAGCTTTATTTCTAGCTATTACATGTCAATTTTGCTACTTACTAGTCTCTGATCTCAATTCTGACCTTATTTAATCTTTGTTGGATTTGTTCCAAGCTAATATTTAATTTTGATAATAACAAGTGTATTGTGTTAGTGTGTTTAATCTTATTTTATTAGACCAAAATAGATTTGTTAAAGTTGTGTTTCATTTCCAAGTATTTTAACTATTGTTTAAAAAAAATATGTTTTAAGTTTAAAGATAAAACTTGTTTTTGAAGAGAAGTTAGTAGGTCATCAAAATATGTTAGTGTTTAAATCAAGTTTGATTTCCAAATGACAAATTTTTCTAAGTTGTTTCATGCTTAATCCATTAAAAAAACAGTTGAACATGTTTTTTTATCACCTAAGTTTATCCAGCTCCCAGGTTTATGTTTTAATACATTAAAAGGCCTTTAGTTTGAAGTCTGGAGCTGCTGTCTATTTTTTGAGATATCAAGTAACGTGTTACACTCTGATTTTAACCCATTATTCACATGTCTGAAGACTTTCATCCAAATTTCTCAACTAGTGCGATTTCAGTCCACATTTGAAATATGAGTTAGACGAATTAGAGGATGCCACCTGGACAATATGACAGAGCATTTAATGAATTGTCTTTAGCTATTTTTGACCGTTGGAGGATGAAATTGAGTTTAACGTGTTAAACCCAGAACTTAACATGAAATCTGGAACTTTTTTTGTATAAAAAATAGAGCAATAGTCACCAATTTTTCAAACATCTCCAGCAGGATTTCAACATATCTTTGGCTCCCAAATGAGTATAAAAACATAAAGAAATACTTTGAAAAGATCTTTTGGCAACTAGAAAAGAGATTTCATCTTCAAAGAGCTTGAGTTTGAAAAATGTCAAGAGATTGAGCTATCACTTGCTTATCTAGCTTTGAGTGCTTCTATTGTTCTTTCCATTTTGTAACCTTGTAAACACCATTTGGTGAGATTGAGTTGGTGAGGTTTCTAGTTAGCTTATAGGAAAACTAGTGAGGGAAAGAGTGTTGGTGAGGTTTCTAGTTAGCCTCTAGGAAAACTAGTAAGTGGTTATAGTATAGAGAACTACCAAAGGAGTGTGTAATTTTGTGATTTATAGTGGAGAAGAAAACTCTCAAGTGCTGAACTTGAGGAGAGGAGTATGCTTTCAAGAAGTGAGACTGAGCCTCTATAAAAATCCTTGTGTGCAAGCTTCTCTCCTTCTACTTGTTTGATTATTGCTTGGTGATTTGTCTTTATTCATTGGTGGAAGTTGTTTGTTTTCAAAAACACTTTAAAATAAGATTTTAAAGAAAAATTTAGGATCATTGTGGTAGTCATTTTCTAGTTAGAATAAGTTTATTTGAGCTCCCTAAATTGCATTTTAGTTTAAGAGATTAAAAACTCATTTTTGATGATTTTTGGAATTCAATCAATTCACCTCCCCTTTTGGTTGTATTTAGGCTAACAATTAGTATCAAAGCTAGTGGCTATATTTTATAAAATCTAGTGATTTTTAAGCTTAAAGATCCATTACAACCACTAGTATACATCTTAAGGGGCAAAACCTATCTAGGCCACCTTTGTTTGACTCTACAAACTTTAATTAGTAGAAAACTAGAATGGAGATTCATATCCAAACTATTGATCATTCTCTTTGGAGGATCATTATGGATGGTCCTAGGATTCCAACAAAAATGTTTGATGGAAACCAAGTGCCAAAAGATCGAACAGAATATAAACCGGGGAATGATCTTATGTGCACTATGAATGCAAGGGCAATGAATATTATTTATTGTGCACTAACCTCGAATTTATTCAATTTGGTTTCTTCATGTGAAAATGTTAAGGACATATGGAACAAGTTATTGGTCACATATGAGGGAACCACACAAATGAAAGACACCAAGATGCACATGCTTGTGAAAGCTTATGAGTTGTTCACCATGGAGCTAAATGAAAGCATATAAGAAATGTTTAGGAGATTCAATGAGATCTTAACACCAGTCAAGTTACTTGGGAAGGAATATGCAAATAAAGAATTGGTGAGGAAAATCTTGGGGAGTCTACCTCCATCATGGAAGAGTATAGTTGAAGCCATTAATGAAGGAGGAAGCATCTAAGCCATGCATGTGGATGAGCTCTTTGGAAAGTTGTTGACTTATAAAATGAAGGAGCAAGTTGAGGAAAGATTCATCAAGAATAATAAGTCAATGGCTTTGAAGACTCAAGAAGACTGCACATCAGCAAGTGAAGATGGAGAGATTGATAAGGCTTTCTTAGCAAAGAAGTTTAATAAGATGTTTAAGAAATCAAGAAACAAGAAATTCAAGATAGAAAAAGATGAGAAGAAGAATAAGAATGATATGATTTGCTACAATTACAAAAAGGCTAGGTATCTACAATTTGATTGTCCATTGAACAAAAAAAAAAAGAAGTACAAGAAGCAAAAGAAAGGAAGTAAGAAGAAAAACGGAAATGCCATGAGGACATTGAGTGATAGTGACCAATCTTCAAGTAAAAGTTCAACTTTAAGTGATTCAAGTGAAGATGTCAACTTGTGCTTAATGATAAATAAAGATGAAGCCTCCTTAACAAATCAAAGCCATTCCTATCTATGTCTTATGGCAAAAGAAGAAGATGAAGTAATGGGATATTCAAGTGACTTTTCTAGCTCATACATATCTATAGGCAGTGAATACTTAGAATTGCAAAATGCTTTCAATGCTCTCTACAAGGATTCCTAAAAACTTGCTAAACATCAAGGTGAATTAAAAGCATTAAATGCTTCCTTGACTAAAGAAAGAGATGAACTAAAAAAGAAGAACCTTGATCTCACCCAATCTTTGTCTAAATTTGTTAAAGGTAAAGAAAACCTTGATTTATTGCTTAGTGCTCAAAAAGGTATTTATGACAATGTGGGTATAGGCTATGATCCTTTACTTAAGGAAAAGAAATTTGGGAATAAGTTTATTAATGCATCTTCATCATCCATGAGTAGTTCATTTATAACATGTTTTGCTTGTGGTAGAAAAAGACGTTATTCTTATGAATGCATACTTAGAAGAGGAAAAGTTTCTATTAGCTATAAATTGGTATAGGTTCCTAAAGGAACTAAAATTATTGGGGCTAACCCTCAAGAACCTAACGAAATTTGGGTACCAAAAATCAAAGCTTGAAATCTCATGTAGGGTGCTAAAACATGGAGTAATCAAAGAATGATTCTATATGAAGCTCCAAGGACAAGGGAATTGGGACTTGGAGCACAGTGAAAAATGCTTGAGATTAAATCTTTATTGTGGTAACATTGTTAATTTTTTATTGGTTAATGGTACTTATTGGTGCATTGAGCTATTTGGTTGTGGTATATTGCTTAATACGTACATATGAGTTATTCATAATTTTTGAAAGATATGTGATGTGTTTTATGTTACCATAATCGTTGTGGATTTGTTCCAATAGTTTGATGATATGATATTTTGTTAATAATGTTGCTAGTTAATTACTTGGCTACTTTTTTTATTTAGAAAGGGGGAGAAAATTTTTATATGCTTGGACTAAGGGGGGCATGTGTTTCTTATAAAAACACCTTAGAGTTTATATACCTTGATTAAGGAGGAGCTTATTGCATGTTGTGGTAACCTTGTTTGAGAATTTTTCATGATTTATTTTGGTGATATATATATCTTTTTTATAATAACAAAAAGGGGGAGAGATAAAATTGAAGAATACTTAATGAATGGGGAGAATTATTGTTTATGTTTATTGTTTGGATGTTATATATATTTTTTGAAAGGTAAATCATTGTTGTTTGGATGTTATATGTGTTTTTTGAAAGGTTGTTTTGTTATCATCAAAAAGAGGGAGATTGTTGGATTTGTTCCAAGCAAATATTTAATTTTGATGATGATAAGTGTATTGTGTTAGTGTGTTTAATCTCATTTTATTGGATCAAAATAGATTTGTTAAAGTTGTGTTTGATTTCCAAGTATTTTAAGTGTTGTTTCAAAAAAATATGTTTTAAGTTTAAAGATAAAACTTATTTTTAAAGAGAAGTTAGTAGGCCATCAAAATATGTTAGTGTTTGAATCAAGTTTGATTTTCAAATGACAAGTTTTTCTAAGTTGTTTCATGCTTAATCCATTAAAAAACAATTGAACGTGTCTTTTTATCACCTAAGTCTACCCAGCTCCCAAGTTTATGTTTTAATGCATTAAAAGGCTTTAATTTAAAGTCTGGAGCTACTGTATATTTTCTGAGATATCAGGTAACGTGTTAAACTCTGAGTTTAATCTATTATTCGCAAGTCTGAAGACTTCCGTCCAAATTTTTCAGCTGATGCGATTTCAGCCCAAATTTGAAATATGAGTTGGACGAATTAAGGGATGCCATCTGGACAATATGACAAAGCATTTAATGTCCTGTCTCTAGCTGGTTTTGACTGTTTTAGGACGAAATCTAGTTTAACGTGTTAAACTCATAACTTAACACGAAATCTAGAATTTTTCTTATATAAAAAGCAGAACAACAATCACCAGTTTTTCAGAACCTTTTCCAGACATCTTTAGCAGGATTTCAACGTCTCTTTGGCTCCCAAATGAGTATAAAAACATGAAGAAATATTTTGGAAAGAACTCTTGGCAACTAGAAAAGAGATTTCATCTTCAAAGAGCTTGAGTTTTAGAAATGTCAAGAGATTGAGCTATTACTTGCTTATCTAGCTTTAAGTGCTTCTATTGTTCTTACCACTTTGTAACCTTGTAAACACCATTTGGTGAGATTGAGTTGGTGAGTTTCTAGTTAGTTTCTAGGAAAACTAGTGAGAGAAAAGGGTGTTGGTGAGATTTCTAGTTAGCCTCTAGAAAAACTAGTGAGTGATTGTGGTAGAGAGAATTACCAAAGGAGTATGTACTCTTGTAATTCATAGTGAAAAAGAAAACTCTCAAGTGATGTACTTAAAGAGATGCGTATGCTCTTAAGATGAGAGATCGAGCCTTTATAAAAATCATTGTGTGTAAGCTTCTCATCTTCTACTTATTTGATTATTGCTTGGTGATTTGCCTTCATTCATTGGTTGAAGTTGTTTGTTTTCAAAAACACTTTAAAGCAAACTTTTAAAGCAAAATTTAGGATCATTGTGGTAATTATTTTCTAGTTAGAATAAGTTTATTTAAGCTTCCTAAATTACATTTTGGTTTAAGAGATTAAAAACTTATTTTCGATAATATTAAACCAATTTATCCCCTCCTGGTTGCATTTAGGCCAATAATCTCTTTCTCTTGCCGTTTTCTTTTGCCAAGCTTGTAAGAATGTCAAAGACTACTACGTCTGATCTGGCATCAAGTGTAGGTGGCAAGATCGACAAAGCTGAAGTCCTTTTTTCCGTTGAAAATTATTGGGAAAATTACAAAACCCTCTATGGTTTGGTCTAACCTACAGTTTGCACATTCTATTTTGAGAAACCTACATTTTGCCCCCTATGTTTTTTACACTACCTGATAACAACTTCTGAAACTGTATTTAAACTGTATGATAATAATGTTCTAGTAATTTCAAGATTTTTGATATTTTTTTTATAGTCAACTGACCTTTAAAATATACTGATATATAATTACAAGTGGGAAAGTACATTTACAAAAAGCAGAAACTGATAGTTTAAAATGTCTATTAACTATAAAAAAATACTAGATAAATTAAAATTACTGAAAAATAATTATCGTGTAATTTAAATACAGTTTCATAAGTTATTATCTGGCAACGTAAAAAATCTAGGAGCAAAGTGTAGGTTTCTCAAAATAGAGAGAGCAAACTGTAAGTTAGACTAAACCACAGGGGGCTTTTTGTAACTTTCCCAAAATTAGTCCCTCTGATTCTTTTCCTTTTGTTTTTGTTCTTTTTCCTTTCTTTTTTGATCTAGATTACCTTTGTTGTACCTACACCGTAAAACCATTAAAAAATTCACAGATAATAAAATATAAAATTTAGGCCAAACTTTTTATCTCACCAGTGGCATGAAAATAGACAGTTAAGTAATATAAAATTAGTAGATAATAGAGAATAAAATTTGTAGAGAATAGGAAAAATATCACCTATATATCAAGAATAAAAGGGATGAGTCGTAAGTCTACCCACTCTCTTTTGGACGTTTTGTGCCATACCGGTGCAGCGGTCTCGGTCACGCCGCCCTCAGGATAAAACAACTCAACTTTCTTGTTGTAACTTCACATACACATGCACTGCTGTGAAGTGAAGCTCTATCCACATCTTTCTTTACCCAATATAATTTGGAGATATATAGAAAATAATTTGTATGAAACAATCTAAGAAATTGGAGAGGTGGAGAGGCCAAGAATGTGTATATCAAATGAAGATAAAACAAAACACATATATATACATCCATGTTTAAGAGCCATAATCACACCATTAAACTCCTAGCCGTTTGGACTCTTAATTTCTACATTTATAAGCTTTAAAAGGTAAGTAAATGAGAGTTAAATGGCACTAATGAGACAAACAGCTAGTGTTTTAAGAATATTTATTATTAATAAGTAGTATTATTTTTTTATTCAAATAAAATCTCCAATAATTCCCTCTCCATTTCAATAAAAGCCAAAATGATATATAGATGGGTAAAGATAGATTATTATGCATCGTAAAAGTGGTGATACCTTGAACCTTTATTTAGTAAGTCGGCTCCCTTGTCTCATAACCAATAGTGGTAAGACTTTGAACTATGGTTGTTTGCAGGTACAAGTTTACCTAACATACATAATAAACTAGGTGTCCATTGAGCTTATAAGCTTGCACTATTAATGGCCATGTGCATATCTTGATTTTTTTCATGAGCGATTTTAATAATAGCCCATGGAACGGCCTTACTCCAATGCTCATATAGGTGAAAATCCACCAAGGGTGCTTCTGTAACTCTAACACCCCACTTAATAAAAAGCTATAGATTCTCATTAAGAGTAAGCATTCAACCCTCAATCATTACAGGATAGATGCATCTACACCATAGGGATGGGGGCGAGAAATAAATCTCTAAAATGATGCATCTCTTAACGACTTCTCTACGATTTGTTTTTCCCATTCAAAACTAAAGCCTTAGGATCTCTGATTTTAGGTTGGGTATCCTCATAGGAAGCTCCATTCAATTTGGGCTTAACCCATCCCCCTTGATGTAACCCTTTTAACCTTTGACTTCGATCAAGAAATAAATAACAAAGGTTAGGGTGTATTGACCACATACCACACGTTGCTAGCAATGATATTAATGATTGTAGGTGGTGATAAGCATTGAGCTAAAATTTTATTTCCCACAATTTTATTTTCAACCAACCTACATCATATGGCCATAAATTTATCATATATTCAAATTTGTGATTCTCATCTCATGGGTATTTTGATATGCTTCAATGATAATGCATACTTTCATGATTTCCCATTTTATGGGATACTTGTATATGCTTCCATGAGTATGCATACAAGTGAATTGGGGTCCATCTTATTTTGCATATTTGTTTGGGTCGGTGTGCATTTCTCAAAGAGCATAACTAGGGGGTCCATCTTTTTTTTTCTTTGTATTTTTCCTTCACGTTGTGTGCATTTCTCAATTGAGCATAAATCGCGGTCCATCTATTTTTCACATATACTTGCGACATGAGTATGTCATACAAGACAACTCTTTTAGGGTTTTGTGCTTCATAAAAAGGCTATGCCATCAATTCAATATATGCTGCAATATCCCACAATAGTATTTCATGATCGCCACATTAATGCCCTGATTTAGACTCATGATTGCCATATTGATGCCCTGATTTAGACTTATATATAGTCTAAATCTTTAATCGATTTTTCCTCACAATTTTTTTTCCGAGGCACCAAAATTTATGTCCCACAACTTGAATCCGAGGCAGGCAATTTTTTTTTTATTCCCACAACCAAAATCCGAGTCAACCAAAATCCAAGGTGCAAGTCAACAAATTATTATTTTTCTCAAAAGAGATATTTTCGGCTACTGAAGGCATCAAATCAAAAAATGAGGAGATTTCAAAAAAAATTTTATAACTTTCAGAAGGCAACTAGGATAGATTCAAAACAATGAGATTTCAGGAACCTTTTTTTTTTTTTTCCAAATAATTTTCACTTCCTTTCCTCCAACAAAAAAAAAAATTCTCCTTCTTTTGAAAAATTGTTGGTGGCACCAAACAAGTTTATTCCAAACTTTCGAATTTCTATTTTCACAAATTCATCAACTCATTTGTTTTTATACCAAACTAAACACACATGAGATTCAAAATAAATTTCCTCCTCATATCGAATAAGCAAACGAATGACAGAAAAATGTTATAAAAATCTCTGTAGAATAACCATAAAAATCACCATGAAATATTTGATACATATAGTAGGTGACTAGTCTTTCCTTCAAATAATTTTATCTTGTGAAATTAAAGAAATAACCAATTATTTGGTTTCATGCAAAAATCATAGTAACTTATCTTTCAAAACCTATATATGGTTGTCACAAATCAAAATTTTTCTTTTTGTTTTCAAAAAAAAAAATGTTCCATTTTGCACACAGAATAAAGCATACAACCTTTTATTGCTTCTCATGTAAAGTTCAATCTAGCAGTGCATTTTCCAAATTCAATCCAGTCATGAAATATATATATTTTTTTCTTTCATGTACCAAATATAAAAAATTTGATAATAACACCTGTCGATATGAGATCAAACACAAACTGATTGTGGGCAAAAGAAGAAATCAATTTGTTTTTCTTTTCTTTTTCAACACTTATATAAACTCAGCCAACAATTTTGATCAAAATTTTAATGATTTAACCTTGATTTTAGTAATAAATCCAACCAAAAAAATGGATTCACAAGCTAAAATAAATTGGTTTCATTTTTTTTCTTTATCACAAAACTTGGTAAAATAGATTCAAATTTTTTTTTCTCCACTAGTTGAAAGTAATGAAAATATTTGCAGTAAACCATAAAAGCTCTTGACAACAAATTCAAGTAACTATTAACTAAAAGCAATTTTTTTCATGCATAAACAATATCACATGCTCCAAGCGCAATGATAAACCATTCAGTCTACATTTTCATAAAAACCAATTAGCTGCTAAAAATATTGGATCCAAATATAGTGAATATCTCTAAATGAAAATGTAATTCGAAGCTATCGAAGCTATCATAGGCAATTATTTCTATAAGATTAGAAAATCCATTGAGTAAATCTAAAACATGATCAAGTGTAATACGGCTCAATATAAATGCAAATACAAAATAATTTTTTCCATATTTTTCAAATAAGTCAAAATATCCAAAAGTTGCTGTTCCTACACCATAAAACCATTAGAAAATTCATAAATAATAAAATATAGAATTTAGGACAAATTTTTTATCTCACCAATGGCACGAAAATAGAAAGTTAAGTAATATAAAATTAGTAGATAATAGAGAATAAAATTTGTAGAGAATAGGAAAAATATCATCTATAGATCAAGAATAATTGGGATGAGTCGTGACTCTACCCATTCTCTTTTGGACGTTTCATGCCATACCAGTGCAGCGGTCCCAGTCACACCGCCCTCAGGATAAAACAGCCCAATTATCTTATTGTAACTTCACAAACACATGTACTATTATGAAATGAAGTTCTACCCACACCTTTCTTTGCCCAATATAATTTGGAGATATATAGGAAATAATTTTTATGAAACAATCTAAGAAATTGGAGAGGTGGAGAGGCTAAGAATGTGTATATCAAATGAAGATAAAACGAAACATATATATATACATCCATGTTTAAGAGCTATAATCACACCATTAAACTCCTAACTGTTTGGACTTTTAATTTATACATTTATAAGCTTTAAAGAATAAGTAAATGAGAATTAAAATGCACTAATGGGAAAAACGGCTAGTGTCTAAAAAATATTTATTATTAATAAGTATTATTATTTTTTATTAAAATAAAATCTCCAACACCTTTCTCTACGGCATTCTCTACTAAGTCCTTCTGTTTAATTTTCTTTTTAGTTATTTGATTACATATTCTTACGCTTGCCCCGAAGAATAGAGTAATGAACAATCATGCATGCATATATTAAGTTCACACGTAAGCAGGTGTTTTCAAAACGAAAGACGACCAGACCATGTTTTGTTTCTGAAACTTGTCTGTCAGATTTCTTCCTGGGTTTTGCTGAATCAGAACGCCGATCCAGCGTTTTCCTTCCGATCCGAACTAATTTTGCTCTAATCACACCCTTTTCTGGCCTTTATCATACACCTTTCATCCCAACAAAATGTACTTTTATACTGTTTAAAAAATAATGAAACATTTTCTTTTTTTGAAAGTTTTCAACTTCTAACTTATCTTATTACCATCATTTAAATTTTCACTACACAAAACCAAATAAAGATTTTCTTTTAATCTTCATTTAAACTCTTATTGTACAAAATCCAAAAGAAAAATTTCTTTTCTAATCATTATTTAAACTCTCACTACACAAAATTTAATTTTGTTTTAATTTTAGTTTCATGTGAAAAATTAAAAAAAAATAACACAGATTATATACACATTAATCTCTGTATCCAGAGAAACATTTTACTTATTATGGGACGAAGTGAGTAATTTATTGGGAATTCTACTGGTGTGACATGACACGATTGTGTGGTGTCAGTTGATTGATAAACAAGTTGTAGTATGTGGCCAGTTGAAGTATTGTGGTCCCCAAACGAATGATTTTCTGGTGTTATCAAGCCAATTCGTTTTAACTTATATCAACTGACTTATTTTTACTTTCATATTTTTTTTGCTTAAAACCAATTTCATTTGAAAGTTAGTATTATATAGATACAATAATCCATTTGAAAGTAAATTTTTATGATGTTGTTAAATTTTTATGAATTTTTTTAATACCTTAAACTATAAAAATTTAGTAAGTTTACAAAAATTATATTTTTAATGGATTATTACAACTGCATCATATTAATTTTAAATATAATTAATTCTGAGTATAAAGAACATAAAAAAAAATAAATTATTTTAAAATAAAATGACTTATGTTAAAATAAACTGAGTAATAACATATGGTGCTATTTTCCGGTGTTAATGTTGATATAGCGCACATCTGAACCAGGCCCATGAACAAGCCGACCGCCACCAGTCCATCTCTTCTGTTTATAACACTTGCACGGCATCTAGAACTTCTCTTGATTTTGCTATTATTCTGTTAAGAGCATTAATGACGATTTTCATGCCCCAATTTTTGTGCCTACTTTTGGCATGATAGTTGCATGTGTGGAATTGCATCATTTGGGCCCAAAACTCTTGACAATTTAGCACACCAATTTTTCAGTCGTGCTCGATATGTCAAATTTGGCATGCTGATGGAGACCCAGAAGGGCCATTTGGTTGGGTGTTGAAGAGGAGTTACTTCACAAATAAATACAGAGGTCAACGATAAATTCCATGTATTGCAGCAGATTTCTAATTTTTTTAAATAATTTTAAAAAAATAATTAAAGAGAATTTGGCTTAGTTGTTTAACACAGGAACACAGTAACAGTAGTTTCATGTGGTTCAGTTGGAGTAACATTTTCCTTATAAAATAAAATGTTCTCCCTAATACGTCATGGTTCTCTGCCATACTTTCCTAACTTTAACGTCATAGAAGTGGTTCCAATGTATAGCCACCTGTAAATTTTTGTTCTTGGAATTCAAGATGTAACATTTTCCACCTTAGTTAAGCAGTAATAATTGTATCGATTGTTATTTTCTAATTTCTGTATAGTTTTGGTGGTGGTTGCTGCTGCTGGCAATTTCAAGAAGCAAAACAATGCTTCTGTTAAGGCTCTCTTCATTTCCATGCACGTGTGACCTTTGGTGGTGGTGGTGGGTTGTCGATTTGGTCGTAGTCATCAACATTAGAGCTTTACCAGGAGAAGTTAGAGCACCACAATGGTGTGATTTGGGAGAAATTTTGCAAGATGGGTTTGGGGATTATGCTATGTTTAAACCCTAGTTTCATTTGACCTTGTGGGAGCTTGGGGTTTGATGATTGGGGTTTCATGAGTTTCACATATATAAATAGGCAATGTGATGGTGTTAGGTCATGTAAGTGCATGTGCATCTCTTTCATCCAAATTGGACTAACTTACTTGAATTTTGAAAGTTCAAGGTTTTCTTTTAAGTGTGAAATTTTTTTGGATAAAGTGAGAAAATTAAAAAAAAAAAAGATTGTATTGGGATAAAAATGATTCAGTTTTTTTTATAAATCCATTAGTTTAGATGGAAACCAAATTTTATTTTTAGTTATCAATCAATTATTGTTTCCTATTTGTGAAATTGAATAAACCGAATAACCGGATAATAACAAATATTTTACTATTATCCATATTGACCTTATCTATGTAAGGCTATTGCCCTCTAATATTGGACTATACGTTGTTGGTGCTTATCTAATTTTGGGTATGAAATATTAAATTATGAATGTTTATCTTATATATTTGGCTTAAATACCTATTGCTTTCTTGAATTATGGTGACTCAGACGGTTTGTCCCCTGAACTATAAAATGGATCAACTCGAACCATGAAATTTGATGAATGGATCAATTTAAACCCTGAACTTTGATGAATTAGTCACTTTAGTCCCTTGACTCAGTCTAATCCTCACGTCATCCATCTTTAACAGAGCAGTCACAGCCGCTCTTCCCTATCTCTATCCTCCACAACCTCTCTAGCTTTTCATTCACCTTCCTCTTCTCCTACCTCCAACGCCAAAACAACCTCCCTGACAACTGTTGACCCAAGTGCAACCAAGAGGGGGGTTGAATTGGTTGGGTTCCAAAAATAAACCACAAATGAGTTCTTCAATCTTTAAACTCAAATTTAATTTAAAGAACAATGATCAATTCTATTTTAACTAGAAAATGGCTACCACAATCCACCTAAAATTTGCTTTGAAAGCTATCTTTGAAGTAGTTTTGAAAACTAACAAGTTCAACCAAGATAGGTTGCATAAAACACCAATCAAAGCTCAAGTATGTAGAGAGAAGGAGAAGATTGCACAAGAGAATTTTTATAGAGGTTCGAACTCTCCTCTTAAAAGCCTACTCCTCTCCTCAAGTTCACCACTTGAGAGTTTTCTTCTCCACTATGAAACACAAAGATACACAATTGCCTACAAGGGCACACAACCCTTAGGTAGTTTCTTCTATCTCACCCTCTCATTATTTTTGCCAAAGGCTAACTAGAAACCTTTCTAACTCTCTTTCCCTTACAAGGAAATCACTCAACCATCCAAGACAAGCTCAACAAATTTGTGGTTACAAGGTAGTAAGAATTTAGGATATACTCAATGCTAGATAGGCCAATGAAAGCACAAGCATAAATTCTTGGCAATTTTTCTAATTCAAGCTCTTTGATGAAGGATTTGTTGGGTTTCGGGAGCCAAACAGCGCAGCGTAATTTAACTGAAACCCTTCAGGATTTAAGTGAAACGGGGTAAACCAGGTGTTCGAAAATTTTCATACCTAATTTTCGGTTGAGATTTCTCACTCAACTGTAGAGTCGAATTACAAAACCTGAACAGTTGACGTGTTCAGGCTCTCTATGGTATCCACACGAGCCTTTCGGGATCACCACGCTTCCACCACATCCCGGCAGATGCGTTTCTCTTAGGCCCGCAGTGCTAGCTTACGTCCTCCAAGGAATTGCAAGAGAAGAGTGCGGCTATCCTTTTGCGAGGCTAGGGCAAGGAGACCTACGAATTTCTTACTTAAAAGTTGTATTTATAGTGAGACTCAACTTCCAGGCTTAATGGGTTTCAAAGCCCTAATCCAATTAGGATTTAATTTCGGGCTTACTAATGGCTTAACTCTTGGGCCTATTATTAATACAAAATTAAAGTGAAGCCATAACCCAAATAATTAGCCAATGCACTCTAATGATCCAAATAGCTCTATGTGTGTGACCCAATAGGTTCTTGCCATGTTGGCAATGATCATAAATCACATTTATGATCATAAGTAATGAGCGGTGTCTAGCAACACATCATTGCTACCCAAGTGACAAGATTGTCGGTGAATTGACTAAACCTTTATGATCATCACCGATATATACTATTGTCCCTTTGTCCAAGATATCAAGACTAAGCACGAGACATGGAATGTGTCACTCTCGTATAGCCCAATCTTTGGTTTCTTGATTACCGAGTAGACCAACTTAAACTGATGACATTGATATCGTATATCAACTCATCGGAGCATGGCCATGCATTTTCTAAGTCTCACTCTATCAAGGGGCCCGAAGATATCACTCCCGTTACATAGGAGGGACAAATCCCATCTTGATCATACAAATCCCTCCGCATGATATGTGACATACCCAATGACCTCCTTCAAGTTCACTCAGTTACGAGCAACAAAGGAAAGTATCAAAGTATGTGACTCACATGTAGGGAACCTTGATGATCTTAGGTCGAAGGACTACATATACCATGATCACTATGAGAATCACTTATGACACTCATATAACGATCCATGTAGTGTTCTCATGGTGGGTCGGTCCAGTACACAAGTTCTCCAACTTGTACCCATATGTAGACTACATATCTCATATTAGTCTCCACATATGCTAGTCATTATGTATTATTACAACCCGCTCCACAATAATACTAGACCAGGGACGTTTAAGAATATCATTATTCTAGAGTTACAATTATGTTTGTTAAGTTACGCAGAAATAAAACAACAAACATAATTGCTGGATTAATGCCTTAATAAAATATCATGACTCAATGTGCAAAAATACAATCATCTCATGATTAGCCTTTTGGGCACAACACTAACAGGATTCTCTTTTCTAGTTGTCAAGAATGGTTTACAACTTGTATCTTAGTGTAATTATACTCTTTAGGAAGCTATTAGACCGTTGAAACTCTACTGGAGATGCCTGAAAAGGTTCCTTAAAAACTGGAGAGCCGTTGCTTTGTTTTTACGCAAAAAAGCTGATACTTCTAGACTTCACGTTAAGTTCTGAGTTTAACGGGTTAAACTCAACTTCTCCCTTCAACGGTCAAAAGTAGCTAGAGACAAAGCATTTAATGTGCGGCAGGACTATACAGGTGGCACCCTCTGATTCGTCCGAGTGTCATTTAAATCTTTGACTTAAAACACGCCACTTATAGAATTTGAACGAAGCTCTCAGACTTCGACTTAATAGGTTAAAACCGAATTTTAACGCGTCAATTGAAGCTTTTTGAAAAGTCACAGGAAACTCAAACTTCGGATTAAACTAGTTTAACGTATTAAAGAATAAACTTGGGAGCAGGTAAAACTTGGGTGAAAGAAATACCTGTTAAACTGTGATTTTAATGGATTAGACTTGAAACATCTTAAAAACACTTGTCATTTGGAAATCAACCTTGATTCAAATATTAACCTAAGTTAATAACCTATTAATTTCTTTTCAAAAGCAATTTTTCTCAATACTCTTTAAAACATATTTTTTGAGATAACACTTGACACACTTGGACATTAAGCATAAGTTCAATTATCCCTATTTTAACCAAAGAAGTGAGATTAAAAATATTAACACAAATCACTTGTCATCATCAAAATTAAAGATTTCTTTAGAACAAATCCAACAACAATCGAAGCAGCCTTCTCCCTTGCCCTACCTTTGTCTAAAGCCTCCACCGCTCATTCGATAACATGTCGCGTCACTTCAAGATGGATGAATAGTGCGAGTTGTCAAGTGCGATTAAGAGCATCCGAACAAATCAAATGAATTATTAAGATAAAAAAACATACTCGACTTCCAAGCCCTCTTCTCTTCTTCGCGTGCTTCGTTCATCAGTGGCGGTGGAGAATCATGGCATCTCCGATTCCACGGATATCAATCTGCTATTAGGTCTCTGATTGGGACACTAAGATCAATCCGTTATTGGGTCTCTGTGATGTCAGGAAATCCAATTGAAACCCAGGTGGACAAAGGGAAGATAGAGGCGACAACAGGAACGAAGGAGAAAAGGAGGCTCCATTTGTCTCTTTAATGGCGTTGTTGTCATGCACATCCACATGAGCGCATAAGTGAGTTAAGGGAGTAAACTGGCCGATTTTCTAAAGATCAGGGTTCAAGTTGATCCATTTTATAGTTCATGGGGCAAATTATCCGAGTCACCATAATTCAAGGGAGCAATAAGTGTTTAGGCCTATTTTTTTATTATTTATTATATGCTTATGGTCTTAGAAAAAAGGAACTGAATAAATTGAACTAAATAAATGGAAATGTAGTTCGAATAGTTTGGATCAAATTTGATATGTAATTCGAACAGTTTGGATACATCTTATAAAAATAAAAACTGATTAGATCTTAGTGTTCAGAGTAATTTCAAACTGAACCAATCGAATGCTCATTAATAGTTTCTCTACATTGAGTCCAAGTTTAGGGGCTAACTTGTCTGTTTTAGGTACATTTGAGGGATCAATAGTGTATTTTCCCAAGATTTCAGATATCAAATATAGCATTGGCAAATCAAAGTTAGATCCAAAATATATAAGTAAGGGTGCTTATTTGGTTTTTTCGGTTTTAACCAAAATCAAATAACCAAATTTATTCGGTGTTCAATTTTATATACTAATAATTGAATATATCGAATTATAGAAGAAAATCAAAATAGCCGAAAACCGAAATTACCAAAAAAAAATTTCTGTTATTTGGTTTTTATTCGAAATAATCGAATTATATGCATACATATTTCAAACTTGAAACATCTATCACATATTTCAATCCAAACATATATTCTAATCATATGACAAACATCTATAATTCATTCCAAATTCAAATATCACATCTATATGCATAACAAATATCTATCACACATATAATCATTTCCAAATCTCAAACATAAATACTAGTAAAATAAAAATTCTATAATTTTGGTTAACCGAATTTTAGTTTGGGCGAATTGAATTTCTATATCGGTTTTCAGTTATCTTTTGGTTATAACAAAAAACCGAAATCATTTCTAAAATCGAAATCATTTCTAAAATCGAACTCATGAATATCACCTTTTTTTTTACCAATTAAATCCATCATTTAAATACTTTTTTGAAGTAGTATTGACCACTAATGATTATGATATTGACAAATTAGTCACTATAAAACTAATGACTAGAATATTTCATTATCTCATGAAATATTCTGTAAAATGTAGTGATGACATAGTTGATTGTAATGATAAATTACATAATTTATCTTTGAATTATATGTTTTTCTCCACACTAATCACTAAAATAAAAAGATAAATCATAAACCCTTTCTCTCTTATCCTTCGTATATGTTATATGGCTCTTTTTCTCATGCGTTTCACCACCTCAAGGGCCTCAAACTCAAACATTGTGACCACTAAGCTACAGCTTCAAAACAAATCTTTGCAATTCAAGCGTGGCATCAGATAATAAAGGAGAAGAACAACGGGGATTTGAGAGAAATTGCAGCTAGGGTTTCCTCAGTGTTATATATATATATATATATAATTGCTTAGAAAGAGTTACAAATTTAGTGTATGAGAGAGTACTTATAAAGGATGGGGATTAATCTCCCTTGGGATTCGACCTGGTTTTCACTGCTAGACTATAAATTTATTTATTCTGAGTTGTTAGGGATACCAAAATTATTTTTTGCGGTTTCGACGACCGGCCATGATTGGAGTTATGTATATCAGTTGAAACTTTAAAATTAAAGAAACCAAATATATATACATATATATTTGGAAAAATTAATAATTTTAATTAAATTTTTTTCTCTAAGTTGGGTACAACAAAAATTCACAACAAAGTAATTACTTTATAAAAAATTTTATTCAATTGATTATTAAATAGATATATTGTTAGCTTTCAAATGACATTAGTTTTGAATAAAAATTAAAAATTGAAAATAATGAGTTTTTAATGTGTTTTGAAATTGGAAAAGAAAGGAGCTAAGGTTCAAGTTATCATAAGATCTTATAAAAAGCATCTTTAAATTTGTTTTTTATTCATAGGAGAGAGACAAGGGGTGAGTAGGAATTCAACATTAGATATTTTAGCAATTACAAGTTTTAATTACTAAGTCAAAGCTTAAAAGTTGTTATACATCTTTAACATTTATTGAGGCAATGGTGGATCAGTCAAGGATCATTACAAACGTTATCTTCATCCCATATTCTTTGAAATATTTGGGTTTGGTATAGAGATTAAGAAAAGGAAAAAAAATGCTGTTTCCACTTTCAGCATTACTATTTACACATAAATTAAGAAAGATGAAATAAAGTAATGATAAAGTAATTTAATATATATAAGAACAGTGCAAAGATCTAAGACAACCCAAAATAATAAACATTGCAAAAATCTGAGAGAAATTGAGTATAATTTTCTTTTAAAATTTAAAAGTATCATTAAGTGCTCTTTTCAAAAGTATACATCAATATACCTATTTTATTTGGATGACATGTTTTTTGTATAATACTTTTTGTGCTTATATAAAAACATTTTTGCAAGGATGATATAGTAGGTAGTGATCAAATCAAAATTATACATCCTCACCATTAGGTGGCGGAAATGAGGGGCATTCTTTGGGCATGGCCTGGAGAACTCAACACCTTGGTTTTTAATATCATACCATACTGGCCGGTACAGCTGGTACATATCAATACTGAAGCAAAAACCATACGATATGGGCTTAAAATGTCTCGGATTGTATACCGGTTTATACCAATCTGTATAGGATATCTCGGCATACCGATGACTCAGTTATACCAATTTTCATGCGGTACAGGCTTTAAAAAAATAAAAATGAAAAATGAAAAATCTAAGAATGCTAAATTTTGAAATCATTTACATTCCCCCGCTTTGCAATTTCAGCTTGCAAAAGGGTAGCTGAACAGTGTTTGCATCTGCCGGAGAGAGCTCTTCTTCTTCGTCTATTCTACTCCACCACCACAGCCTCCACCGTCCACGACCACCTCCACTCCACCTTCATCTGCCTCTTTTACAATTTAAGCTTGCAAGAGCAGAGAGGGCAACAAAGCAGTGCGCAGCCTATCGAAGCTTTCCCTCCCCATTTGTTTAACTTCGCCACCGTAGCCTCTACCATCCACTAGCACCTCCACTTTACCACTACAACAGAGCTCCTCAACTGAAGGTTTGTTCTACTGCTTTTTTTTTTCATTTTAAGTTTGGTTTGGTTTAGTGTAATTGATTTGTATTCACATGGTTTTAATGTTATTGCTTTATGAATTGTGAGTGCAAACTAGTTCTATTTTTGTTCTACTGGCCATCATTTTAGTCAATATAATTTCTTGATAATAGAACATTTCAAACACAAAATTATAGAATTAATGGTGTCAAATGATATGTTTGTTTTACTCTTCTTTAGTGTTATTTCTTTAGTATAATTTCAAAAAAAAATTTAAAAGGATTTACAAGTAGAGCAACAAAAGTTAAGTGTTTTAGTTTTAATATCTTGTCCACTGTAGGAAGGAGAAACCAATGCATTTGTCTATACTATTAGAAGCTCATTAAAGGTGGAGGAATCACTCATCTTAAGAAGCATTTAGCTAGAATTGTAGGAAATGTTTTCGAATGCTCAATGACAAATGAAACAACTCTTAGATGATAGCAAACAATAAAAAAAGAGATGAAGGACAATCAATAAAGAGATAGGAGGTCCAATAATCCCTAACTTTGCTGATCAATCTTTCAGAAAAGATGATGAAGATGACATCTTGTTAAACTAACCAATAACAAGGGAGAAACGACAAATAACAGTTAAAGTACGGTTGATTCTTCAAAGAAAATGAAATGAGTCAAAAGTTTTTGCTCTAGAAGAAATTGTTGGTGCCCAACTTACTATCAAAAGTACATTACAATGCAAAAGTGTTATGTATCGAGTAAGGTTGAGTATGGCTAGATAGTGGTATAATGCTAATATTTTTTTTAATACTGCGAACTCAAAGTTTTATCAGGCAATGATTGTTGTAATTGCAAGTATAAGAAATGGTTTTAAAGGCCCAAATGTCTATGAGCTTAAAGGTACATTGCATAGAGATAGTGTGAATAAAGTTTAACAATATCTCTTTGATGTTAAAATAATATGAAAAACTTATGGCTGTTCTATATTCATTGATGGATGGACAAACCAAAGGCAAGAACCAATTATTAATTTTTTTGGATTATAGCCTAAAAGGTACCATGTTCTTGAAATCTACTAATACTTCTAGACTTATAAAAATGCTGAGACTTTGTTTAAAATGTTTGATGAAGTTGTTCAACAAGTAGGTCTTGAAAATGTTGTGCAATTCATTATTGTTAATGATACATCATACAAAAGTGCTGGAAAAAAATTTTAAGACAAGTATGGTACTCTCTTTTTGACACCTTGTGTTGCACATTACATTGACTTACTATTAAAGAACTTTGCTAACCCCGAATAGCTTCCCTCACCTTGATAAGTGCAAAAAGCTAAAAAAATCAAAGAGTTCATTTATAATCACTCATGGGTGCTTGCTTTGACGAGAACAGAATATACATGTGGCAGACATTTGTGCCGCCCCAGTATTATAAGGTTAGCCACCAATTTCCTTTGCATACAGTGCACTTTAACATTTAAGATAGCACTTATGTAAATGTTTGCAAGTCTTACTTGGATGAATTCAAGGTTTTTAAAACCCAATGGAGGAAGAGAGATTTTGCCAGTTATTCTTGAGGATATAGATTTTTAGATTATGTGTCAGCACATAGTGAAAGTAAGTAAACCACTTGTTAAGGTGCTTTGACTTGTTGATGGTGATGCCAAGCCAAGTATGAGTTATGTTTTTGAAGCCATGGACTAAGTAAATGAGACAGTTAGAAAAAAGTTCAAAAACCAAGTGTCTTCACACCAGTCATAGATAGATGTTATTGATGCAAGGTGGGATAAGCAAATACAATCTCCATTGCATGCAACTAGTTGCTTTCTTAATCCTGAAAATTATTTCAAGTATGACTTTAATAGGAAGATACAGGTTTCTATAGACTTCTTTCATTGTGTGTCGAAATATGTTCCTGACTGTACTGTTCAACAGAAAATCACAGTTCAATTTGAAGATTATAAAAATAATATTGGTCAGTTTAGATCATCAATTGCTATTCATACAAGATAAAAATTAAATTCAGGTATATATTATATCATTTTATTTATTTGGTTATTATTTTTTTTGGTCTTTAGTTTGTTAATAGTTTATAATATTTTTTTTTGTTGATTTTCCTAATAAATAGTTACAGGTGGGATTCATTTGAAAATGAAACTCCAAAGTTGCAAAGTTTTGCTAAGCGACTACTCAGTCAACGTACAAATGCAATGGGATGCTAAAGGAATTAGAGTATGTTCGAGTTCATTCATACAAAGTGCCAAGACAGACTAGAGTACAAAAGGTTAAATGATTTAATTTTTGTTTGTTATAACTTCAAGATTTGAGAGAGGTAATTTTTCAATATACTATAGCCTTTACAACTTTTGGTTATTTTGTTATTGTATTAATTATAATAATTTTTTATTGATAGGATAATGAATATGACCTCATGATTATTGGATTCTATAAGCCTTGATAATATTGATGTGATGGATGATTGGGTTACTGAGGAACCACATTGCTAAATGAAAATGATATTGCTGTTGATTAGATTAGTTTGAAAAAGCCTCTTGCTAATTAAAGAGCAACGAACATTGACCGTGCAATTGAAATTCCTCCTCTTAATGAAAAGATGAACTTAAGGCTGAGCCTCCACATGTGTCAGCAATAGGATGATATGACTATGTAGAACTTAATGATGGTTAAAACTTTTGTTTTCCTATATTGAACTTGAATTGGAAGTTGAGACATTTTAATGTATTATTATGTTTTATGTGCTATTTGAGATCTTATGTGTTGAATATTGGGACTTTCAGTATATTTGTGTATCATGTGTTGATATGTTCTATTTATATATATATATATGTGATGTAGACACACACACACACACACACACATATAATTTATTGTAAATCAGTACATCCGAGATGTACCACTGAGATGATACCGGTACCCTAGACCATACTATACAATTGAAAAAACGGTATAACTTTCGAGACAAAATTTAAAACCTTGCTTAACACAACCATTTATCTGTTGATAACAAATATTAATATAACTTAATTTCCTCAATATTTTGAAAAACATGCAAATGACTCTCTATCTTTTATAGACTACCATAAATACCCTTCACTTAAAATTGATAAAGATGTTTCTAAATGTAGAAAAAAAAATCAAAACTGTATGCAATCCACTAAACTGTCAAGTAACTATTCAAAAACATAAATTCAAGGAACATATTTATCACTCCCTCCATGTCAAATTATTTACAATATATTATATTTTAGATTTTCTTAAATATTACAAGTAAATTAATTTACTATATTAACTTTCAAACTATCATTTCAGTATTCATTTTTTTCATCTTTCTTATTTTTTGTTTAATAAGTGAAGGGTTAAAGTATAAATAGCACACAAACATTTTATTTTATCTTATCTCTATGCCAAATTCGAGTATTTTAAACAATTGGTGACCGACGCGGAGAGGAGCAGTAGAGGAGGCGGCTTCGGTGAAGGTAAATGCAGGAGCGATAAGTGGCGACTGAAGAAAGAGAAAGATGAAATGGACGGAAATCTCCAAGAAAAGCTTTCAGGAAATGGCGAGAAATTGTCGGCTTCTTTTAGGAAAAAGACAAGCACATTTTTTTTACTTTTACATCTTCATTTACTCTTTTGTAGTTTTGTTAAGATAAAGTTACAAATTCATTTAAACACCTTGTCTTATTCTTGCAAACATTTTTAAATTTGAAAATAACAAATTTTTTACATATTTATCCAGCCACTTTTATTTTTTGTTTCAGACACTTTTGTTTTTAAGATAATAAATTATTTACATATTACTTTAGATAATTTTAACTATTATTATAGATGCTTTAATATATTTATTCAAACACTTTTACATTTTTTTTTGGAAAAGAACAATTTTTTTTATATTATGTGAAGAGATCAGATTATTTGCATATTATTTCAAATGTTTTGTACATACTTGTTAGCACACTTTTCCTAATTGCTTTAGACATTTTCCATCTTTATCTTTGACACTTATACAGATGCGAGTGATGACGAAAGATTCAGAGGTAGCGATGGCGGTGACGGCGGGAATGGGGTAGGATTTCTGAAGGGATAGAAAGAGTTTTGTTGGGGCAATTTTGTCATATTTTTTTATGGTGGTGGATTATATATGGAGAGTTAAGGATGAGTTAGTATGTCTAATTAGACATATGTGCATAGTATAATAATTAATGTAATTATTTTTGTTTGTAAGTATTAGAAAGAAATATATTTACTAACTTGAATGTTACAAAAAAGAAAAAGAAAAAGAAAGGAGAGGCACCTCCAAATTTTATTGCAAAAGAATTGTCAGCTAGTACTCAGAAGCCCCCAAATTAATGACAAATTTATTTTGTGATAAAGATCTTTTGCCTCAAATCATTAGAATCCTTCACAATTTCACACCAAACACATCCTCTAGCAATGGAATTGTGCTGACCGTTAATGCCTTTAGTAGTCAAATTCTCACCCTCTAGCAATGGACTTGAGCTGTCACCTTACTTTTTTTTTTCTATGGTGAACCTACCTATTGCCTCATTCGATGCCAATGAACTTGATCTCCATCACCAAATTTCTCACATGATCTAACAAATTTAGAAAATTAGATTTGGGTTGTTGAAGAAGGGCATTGAGGTTAAGCATGGTTGTTGACTGCACAAAGATGGGAGACAACATGGGTTTTATGCCATTCATATAACAAGCAAGAAGATAATGGTTCAACCCTTCATGTCCATCATACTATCATCTATATATCTTGCTGTCATCTAGAATTGAGGTCGGAGTTATTAAGAACGGTGATGATGTGCAATAAGCAAGCGTGACCTTTGGAGGTGGTGGGTTGTCGATTTGCTCACAGTCATCAACATGAGAGCTTTGGTAGGAGAAGTTAGAGCACCAAGATGGTGTGATTTGGGAGAAATTTTACAAGATGGGTTTGGGGATTATGCTATGTTTAAACCCTGGTTTCATTTGACCTCGTGGGAGTTTGGGGTTTGATGATGAGGGCTTCACGAGTTTCACAAATATAAACAAGCAATGTGATGGTGTTAGGTCATGTGAGTGCATGTGCATCTCTTTCATCCAAATTGGACTAACTCACCTGAGTTTTGAAAGTTCAAGGTTTTTTTTTAGGTGTGAACTTTTTTTGTGTGGATAAAAAGAAGAAAATTAAAAAAACTGATTATATCGGGATAAGATGGTTCAATTATTCTTTTTGAAGATCCATTAGTTTAGATCAAAACCAAATTTCATGTTTAATTATTGGATCAATTATTGTTTCCTATTTTTGAAATAGAATAAACTGAATAGATCAAATAGTAACAAATATTTTACTATTATCCATATTGACCTTACCTACATAAAGTTATTGCCCTTTAATATTGGACTATACGTTGTTGGTGCTTTTCTAATTTTGGGTATGAAATATAAAATTATGAATGTTTATCTTATATTTTTTATTTATAATATGATTATGGTCTTAGCAAAAGAAATTGAAGAAATCAAACTGAATAAATTAAAATGTAGTTCGAATAGTTTAATAGTTTAGATCGGATCCGATATGTAATTCGGACAGTTTGGGTACATCTTATAAAAATAAAAACTGATTAGATCTTTGTGTTCAGAATAATTTCAAACTGAACCAATCAAATGCTTATCAGTAGTTTCTCTACGCTAAGTTCAAGTTTAGGGGCTAACTCGTCTGTTTTAGGTACATTTGAGGATCAATACTGCACTTTGGCCAAGATTTCATGTATCAAATAGAACACTACCAAACCAAAGTGAGATCCAGGCATTAACGGTCAGCACAATTCCAACCAAAGTGGTCTCTCTTCTTCCAATCTTCCTCAAATATCATCCTCTCTTCGTTTACTCGAATCAATCTCATTCACATCACTTATTTGCGTGATCCCAGGTTTCGTTCTCTCCATCATCGAATCATCAGTTCAACGCGGAGCTGTCTTTCCATCTTTCCATCTGTTCGGCAGTTGAGAGAGATAAGAGATCGTGATTTTGGTTGTTTCGGAAAGAAGACGAGCGAGTGTTGTGGTGAAGGAAGTTGTGCAGGGCTTCCCACATCGACCCAGCCGAAGCGTCTCCCTTGCTGGCCCCGATATCACCTTCTCGCTTCGCTTCACCGATCTCATTCAGGTAGTTGATCGCTCTTCAACTCCTCCATTTAATTTATCTATGTTTGAAATTTTCTTTAAACTGTCCATTGACCACTTTTGCTTCTATAGTCGTCGTTAACTAGTTAGGGATTGTTGTTTGGCCACTTCAGTTCATGTGAAAGTCAATCTGATTTGTGGGTTTTTGGGGTTGGCGAATTTGTCTTAATATTTTATGGGTTCCAAAAGAATTTGGTTTAACTTAATTAATTTGTATTAACCTGTTATGAAAATTGTTGGGTATCAAGAAAGCATATACATGAGTAAGCATTCAATATTTTAAGTAGCGCCATGCCCTGGTCTGTAATAATCTAGCCGGATGTTGAAATTTAGGAGAATAGGTTTTGGGCAAGAATTCCACTAAAAGCACATGATTTTGGGTAAGAATTCAAGGAGAAATAGAGAGGGTCAAGAGGAACTAGGGCTTGGTTGGGAAAATCAGAATAGTAAAACTAGAAACACTTTACCAAGTTTATAAACTCCATTTCCAACAAGTCCCCAAAGTTTCTTAAGTTTGTCAAAATAAACCCTTTCCCAAAATAGTAGTTCTAGTAAACCTTTAGTCAAATCTTTAACACTTAAGCAAATCTTTGGGTTTTAAGCAAGGTTTATGCTTCAAAACATATTTTTAACTCTCAGGTCTCAACCCGATACCTTGGGATGCAAAATTATCACTTTGCCCCTGACCTCTTTTGGTGCCATAAACTTATTGGAAATTAGTAAACTTTGTCCAACTTATTAATCCTTGCCTAGTTAACTCGAAATATGATATTAAATTAGGAATTTAATTAATTTACCTCCCTCAGTTAAGTTTCTGTGAGGAAGGCTGTAACATTCCCTCTACATAAGGTGCAAAATGACACACTTTTAGGAGGCTAGGGATGTCATATGTAAAAAAAATGTAAAATAGGGTCCAAAATGGTACATAATAAAAAGTTAGGGCCATAGGTGCAATTTATTCACAACACTACTAAAGATTTTAAGGCTTAAAGTGCACTAATAGCCCTTAGGCTTAACCAACTTGCATGAGTTGGTCCCTCAACTTTGGCTCAACATGATTTCATTGTCAAATTTGTATAAAAGGTGCAAATTAGTCCATTTGCAAACGGGAGAAGTAATGTTCTTAATCTTTTTTTTTTTTTAGAATCCTGCTTTTGGTTATTGTTTTTTCTTTTTTTATTGTAGAATCTTGCTTTTGGTTATTGTTTTTGGTTTACTAGTTTGTTTACCTTGAACTTATAATTTAGCCAATTTTAAATGATGTTTATTTTTTAATTATCTAATAACATCTCAATGTTAATAATTTGGCTAAAAAAATTGAAATATAGTGAGTTGTTTTATTTGTACGATATAAAATGTATACTTTAATGCTTTGACACATACTGTTATTCATTATTGTGCATATTGTGGGCATAACTATACTAGTTTTTTTTAATGTCATAATATTTTCATTTTCTTAGTTTGTGTTTCTAAATTTTTTTTTGCCCTTTTCTTTTTATGTTTCTAGAGTGAAAAACATTATTTAGTGAACCATGTAATTCTACAAAGGAAACTATGAACATATATTTAATTAGACATAGAAGATGATTTACAAATTTACCCTTTACCCTAAATTCCATTCCCTCTTCCATGCTTCTTTTCTCATGCCACCTTATTTCTCATCTTAACTTCAACAATTTCGCCATTTTGACTCCATCGTTAGACTCCTTCTAGGTCTCCTTTATGAACACATCATCCTCGTCCATTGACTATCTCTAAAAGCTATTTGATGGCTTTACTAACCTTCAGCCTTCTACAGTAGTTATTCTCAGTAGCGCAGGGGATCGGGCGAAAGAAAAAGTAGTTACGACAGAGGCAAATCCAAGAGTTGCAACTAGAGGAGGAGAAAAAGAAAACGGCTATGGCAGAGGCGGATCTAGGAATGGTGAGCGTTGATCGGCAGAGGAGAAAGATGAAATGGTTGCGGTGGAGCAAATCCATGAGCCGTAGAGGAAGCGGCTTTGGCAAAGGCAGATGCAGAAGCAATGAGTGGCGATCGGAGGAGAAGAAAGAGGAAATGGTGAGAAATCGCAGGCTAAAAAGCTTCTAGAAAAAAACAAGCATAATTTTTTACTTTTACATCATCATTTACATTTTTGTATTTTTATTAAGACACATTTATAAATTTATTTAGATACTCTGTCTTATTCTTTCAGACATTTTTAAATTTGAAAATAACAAATTTTTTACATGTTGTTGTAGTCTTTTTTATATATATCATTAAACACTTTTACATATTTATTTAGATACTTTTTATGATAAAATAAATATTGTCGACCACATAAAGATGAGAGACAACTTGCATTTTATGCCATGTATATGAGAAGGAAGAAAATAATGGTTCAACCCTTCATGGCCATCATGCCATCATTTACATATCTTGTTTTCATCTATAATTGAGGTCGGAGATCTTGAGAAAGGTGATGATGTGCAATGAGCAAGCATGACCTTTGGTGGTGGTGGTGGTAGGTTATCGATTTGGTCGCAGCATGAAC